>CM026399.1:65393103-65452297 GCA_014843695.1 Archivesica marissinica | reverse complement strand
TATTGGTAATGGCGTCAAGAGGTGCTTCTATGAGGGAAAGTGTCAATGTATGTGATATTGGTAATGGCGTCAAGAGGTGCTTCTATGAGGGAAAGTGTCAATGTATGTGGTATTGGTAATGGCGTCAAGAGGTGCTTCTATGAGGGAAAGGGTTATGAACATAGGTTGACTACTACATTGTCAATGTATGTCATATTGGTAATGGCGTCAAGAGGTGCTTCTATGAGGGAAAGGGTCAATGTATGTGGTATTGGTAATGGCGTCAAGGTGCTTCTATGAGGGAAAGGGTTAATGTATGTGGTATTGGTAATGGCGTCAAGAGGTGCTTCTAGAGGGAAAGGGTCAATGTATGTGGTATTGGCGTCAAGAGGTGCTTCTATGAGGGAAAGGGTTAATGTATGTCGTATTGGTAATGGCGTCAAGAGGTGCTTCTACGAGGGAAAGGGTCAATGTATGTGGTATTGGTAATGGCGTCAAGAGGTGCTTCTATGAGGGAAAGGGTTAATGTATGTCGTATTGGTAATGGCATCAAGAGGTGCTTCTATGAGGGAAAGTGTCAATGTATGTGATATTGGTAATGGCGTCAAGAGGTGCTTCTATGAGGGAAAGTGTCAATGTATGTGATATTGGTAATGGCGTCAAGAGGTGCTTCTATGAGGGAAAGTGTCAATGTATGTGATATTGGTAATGGCGTCAAGAGGTGCTTCTATGAGGGAAAGTGTCAATGTATGTGGTATTGGTAATGGCGTCAAGAGGTGCTTCTATGAGGGAAAGTGTTATGAACATAGGTTTGACTACTACATTGTCAATGTATGTCATATTGGTAATGGCGTCAAGAGGTGCTTCTATGAGGGAAAGGGTCAATGTATGTGGTATTGGCAATGGCATCAAGGTGCTTCTATGAGGGAAAGGGTTAATGTATGTGGTATTGGTAATGGCGTCAAGAGGTGCTTCTACGAGGGAAAGGGTCAATGTATGTGGTATTGGCGTCAAGAGGTGCTTCTATGAGGGAAAGGGTTAATGTATGTCGTATTGGTAATGGCGTCAAGAGGTGCTTCTACGAGGGAAAGGGTCAATGTATGTGGTATTGGTAATGGCGTCAAGAGGTGCTTCTATGAGGGAAAGGGTCAATGTATGTCGTATTGGTAATGGCGTCAAGAGGTGCTTCTATGAGGGAAAGTGTCAATGTATGTGGTAATGGCGTCAAGAGGTGCTTCTATGAGGGAAAGTGTCAATGTATGTGATATTGGTAATGGCGTCAAGAGGTGCTTCTATGAGGGAAAGTGTCAATGTATGTGATATTGGTAATGGCGTCAAGAGGTGCTTCTATGAGGGAAAGTGTCAATGTATGTGATATTGGTAATGGCGTCAAGAGGTGCTTCTATGAGGGAAAGTGTCAATGTATGTGATATTGGTAATGGCGTCAAGAGGTGCTTCTGTGAGGGAAAGTGTCAATGTATGTGATATTGGTAATGGCGTCAAGAGGTGCTTCTACGAGGGAAAGGGTCAATGTATGTGGTATTGGTAATGGCGTCAAGAGGTGCTTCTATGAGGGAAAGGGTTAATGTATGTCGTATTGGTAATGGCATCAAGAGGTGCTTCTATGAGGGAAAGTGTC
The DNA here is from genome assembly GCA_014843695.1 of Archivesica marissinica. Classification (NCBI taxonomy): domain Eukaryota; kingdom Metazoa; phylum Mollusca; class Bivalvia; order Venerida; family Vesicomyidae; genus Archivesica; species Archivesica marissinica. The sequence continues at coordinate 65,450,679 of CM026399.1, read as the reverse complement.
AATGTATGTGATATTGGTAATGGCGTCAAGAGGTGCTTCTATGAGGGAAAGTGTCAATGTATGTGATATTGGTAATGGCGTCAAGAGGTGCTTCTATGAGGGAAAGTGTCAATGTATGTGATATTGGTAATGGCGTCAAGAGGTGCTTCTGTGAGGGAAAGTGTCAATGTATGTGATATTGGTAATGGCGTCAAGAGGTGCTTCTACGAGGGAAAGGGTCAATGTATGTGGTATTGGTAATGGCGTCAAGAGGTGCTTCTATGAGGGAAAGTGTCAATGTATGTGATATTGGTAATGGCGTCAAGAGGTGCTTCTATGAGGGAAAGTGTCAATGTATGTGATATTGGTAATGGCGTCAAGAGGTGCTTCTATGAGGGAAAGTGTCAATGTATGTGATATTGGTAATGGCGTCAAGAGGTGCTTCTATGAGGGAAAGTGTCAATGTATGTGATATTGGTAATGGCGTCAAGAGGTGCTTCTATGAGGGAAAGGGTTAATGTATGTCGTATTGGTAATGGCGTCAAGAGGTGCTTCTATGAGGGAAAGGGTTAATGTATGTGTATTGGTAATGGCGTCAAGAGGTGCTTCTATGAGGGAAAGGGTTAATGTATGTCGTATTGGTAATGGCATCAAGAGGTGCTTCTATGAGGGAAAGGGTTAATGTATGTCGTATTGGTAATGGCATCAAGAGGTGCTTCTATGAGGGAAAGTGTCAATGTATGTGGTATTGGTAATGGCATCAAGAGGTGCTTCTATGAGGGAAAGGGTTAATGTATGTGGTATTGGTAATGGCATCAAGAGGTGCTTCTATGAGGGAAATGGTTAATGTATGTGGTATTGGTAATGGCATCAAGAGGTGCTTCTATGCGGGAAAGGGTTAATGTATGTCGTATTGGTAATGGCATCAAGAGATGCTTCTATGAGGGAAAGGGATAAAGAGATGCTTAGTTCAAGGAATATTATAGATTATGGATCTAATTCTTTTTTGAGCTTTTTATTTTTTGCCATAAGTTTATCAAATTTATTTAAATTTGTTATTTATTATATTATTTCCAGTTGAGCTAGACAGATCAGGATTGTTAGATTCCTCTTCAGAACATGGCGCTCTGCCAATTGTAGCGTGTGTGGTCAGTTCTTTATATATTGTTTGTCATTGTGAGACGGATCTGTAGTCCAGTGGTTAACACGTTGGACATGTTATCCAGGGATCTACTTGTGTCTGTAAATGATACTGTACTCCGAGACTTGTGTCTGTAAATGATACTGTACTCCGAGACTTGTGTCTGTAAATGATACTGTACTCCGAGACTTGTGTCTGTAAATGATACTGTACTCCGAGACTTGTGTCTGTAAATGATACTGTACTCCGAGACTTGTGTCTGTAAATGATACTGTACTCCGAGACTTGTGTCTGTAAATGATACTGTACTCCGAGACTTGTGTCTGTAAATGATACTGTACTCCGAGACTTGTGTCTGTAAATGATACTGTACTCCGAGACTTGTGTCTGTAAATGATACTGTACTCCGAGACTTGTGTCTGTAAATGATACTGTACTCCGAGACTTGTGTCTGTAAATGATACTGTACTCCGAGACTTGTGTCTGTAAATGATACTGTACTCCGAGACTTGTGTCTGTAAATGATACTGTACTCCGAGACTTGTGTCTGTAAATGATACTGTACTCCGAGACTTCTTATCTTTTACAATGAAACCTAAACCCATGCACATGTTCAGCTTAGTAAACTATAAGCCTTTTTGTACCAACCAATGCATGATTTGTGTAAAACCATCATGCCAATGTTCTAAATGTACATATATAGCGCCCTGGGTATAACAACAAGAAAGCAGGTGGTAGAATCTAAACATGTCATTAAGCAGTCTGTCCAATTGCACACTGACCTACAAACTAGATTTCTGCGTGCGTTGCTGGTTCTGGACACCAATTAGATATCTCCTAGGCTGTTCACCCTCCTACCTGATGCGACCTAAATTATATATATATTATCAGGAAATACGAAAACAATCAGTATCTTAAATACTCTGCTCTGTGCGTTACCAACGAATGTTTTAAATTACATGATATATCTATTTTATATTATAATGTTAATTTTAACGTGGCCCTGAAAGGAAACCGTTTGTATATACTATATATACAGAACATTTTCTGCGGAAATGGAAGCACTATTTTTAGTACCATTTTTTATTATACCGCACATGCAGAGAGACTTTTAACTTTAAGTTCATGAGGCTTTCATCTTCAACCTATATTTGGGAATGGGACATGATAACCTGCTCTAATAGCCTAATATGTCACAAAGACTCCAACTTTTGTACATTATATGCATCTTTATTTTTACTATTTTACTGTGTACACTGAACCGTTGTAAATATATAAATGGAGCATATTGTATCCTGGGTTCAGTGAAAGTGTCTGAAGTGCTTATATTTGTTCGCAAAGTATCTTCAGACCACATATTAGGCTGTTGAGAAACATCAGCAGACAGATCATCTGGGCACAAACATTTAAAATTCTAACATAGAATTATAGAACCACAACATTATATATCTACAGAATGTTGTGGTTATATATAGCCTCTTGAATTGATATGAAATATTCAAGTGTAGATAACAATAAGCTAGACGTAATGTTTTCATTAAAACATTGTATATTTTAACCATAAAGTATGTAATTATTTTAGTCATAAGCAAACAAATAAATACAGTTTGTATTATTAACATGAGTACAGGTTCTTACAGTCACAAATTTGCTCTGAGCTAGGCTTCAAAAACGGATAGTAAATCAACCAATCAGTAAACAGTTCGAGCTAGGACCAAAAAACGGATAGTTTTTCTACCAATGAAAAACATCCATACAAATGCTGGATCTAGCCGAAAACATTCAAACGTTAAACTGTTTCTGATGTCCGTTTTTGGAGATTTGTGACTGTTTGAACCATAAAAAAGACATATAAACGGCGAGAAACATAATAGATCGGGTCGAGAATTGGTCGCGCGAGATTAGCGAACATGGAAAAGATATATAATTACAAGAGATACAAGGACAGGTTAGAGTGACTCCTAAACAGACCCTATGTATTTTGATGCTTGTAGCCTAAGTTATGGTCGGGCTGAGGTATCAAATAACATTACTCATCTAATTCACACATTATAGAATTAAGATGCGTGTTAGTACAGCGTGACTCCTGTACCGACTCTATATATTTTGGTGCTTGTAGCCTAATCTATGGCCGGGCTGAGCATGCAAATAATATTATACATCAAACATATTCATACATTTACGAATATGAGATGTGAGATAGTACAGAGTGACTCCTGTACTGACCCTATACATTTTGATGCTTGTAGCCTAATCTATGGCCGGGCTGAGCATTCAAATCGTATTATTAACACACACAACTTAATCACCTTAGTTTATAATTTATGCGCGTTAACTAAACTTCTTAGTACGTTCGCCCATATGGTTCGCCGGAGGCGAGGGTAAATAAGCTCAATCATCATCATCGCACAACCGTAACGGTTCCAGCGGGGCTCGAACTCCAGACCTTTCGCACCTGAAGCAATCACGCATCCACTGCGCTATCACGACTTAATATAAGTTGTTACAGTTTGTTTCGCAATCATTGTAAAATAAATAAAAGTTTATACTAATTTTATGCTAATTGATTGCAGGATTATATGCGCACACAAGGTCAGACAGCGGATGTGACAGTGTTGGACTTCAGTGGTACAGACCAGCTCACTGATATGTTCTGGTATATGGTGAAACACAAGAAGGTTACAATGCCAAAGCTGACGAGAATATCCCTGAACGGTAATACATGATGAACATGTGGTATTTTTGTAAATGAATTTCCAACAACTTCTCGGAAACCAATTTACTGAATTCAATGAAATTTGATGTATGCATTCTAAGCATTTACCTTTAAAAGATCTGTTAAAAGGTCATTTCATGAAACGGCAAAGATACCACATTAAGTTTTAACAACTTATATTAGTCACTCTTGTTGGCGCGGGCGAAAGCGTAAATGTGGTCATTCGTGTAGAAGGAAACCGGAGTACCCGGAGACACCATACCCGGAGACACCATATTGGTGGCATCCGTGGTCCAGTGGTAGAGTGTCGGATTTGGAATCGAACGGTCCCGGGTTCGATACTCGGTCAGGCCACGTATGTAGTGTCATTGAGCAAGGCACCTCACACACATTGCTTAGTACTGGTTAATCGCTTAAGTCGGCTAAGCCTGCCCAGGAAAACATGTCTAAGTCCCCGCGAGGGGTTTGACATTAAAGGAACATACATACATACATACATACCATATGTTATAAAAGAAATAGCGGAAGTCGTGGTAGCGCAGTGGACAAGGCATTTAAATTCCACATTGCCTCTTCTCTCTCCCCTCGTGGTGATGAATTCCATCAGGAATGAGGTCTCGAGAGTGAAATATTAAGTCGTAGGAACTTGTTTCACATTCGAGCTAATATTTGTATAAACTAAATAGATCAAGGACAGAGTGCCTATGTTGGTTAGATCCTTCCATTTAAAACCTAACTGGACCAATGACATTGCTATTCACCAAAAAAACAGGTACATTACAGGAACTACACATTCATGGCTTCTATGCTATAACTTATAGCATAAATATGCATGACGTCTACCTACCCATCATATTTACACCAGTCCTATCTAGAAGCAGCACTAGTTGTAAAAGTAAAGTAAAGTGTTTGTTTATTATAGTGTCACCCCTATTTAAAGGGCCAGACATTTCTGACTTATGAGACACCTTGTTTATTGGCATCAGTACTTCCCGAATCCTATCCTTGTAGGCTAGGCACCATGCTGATGGGAAATCGGTAACCATTATTTAATTAACAGGCGGGTCACCAACCGGCCATATCAGAACGAACCCCTGACGAGAATCGAACCTTCGACCTCCCGCTCTGTAGGCACCTTAATGACTATGCCATGGGGACTATATGTTGATGAGGTATTGCTTTCAGGGTGTTACAATTTAACAAATGCTGGTGTACGCTGGATGGTGAAAACATTCCCTCGTGTGGAGCACGTAAGTTACAATTTAACAAATACTAGTGTACGCTGGATGGTGAAAACATTCCCTTGTGTGGAGCACGTAAGTTACAATTTAACAAATACTAGTGTACGCTGAAAAACACCCTAAGTTACAATTTAACAAATCTGTGTACGCTGGATGGTGAAAACATTCCCTTGTGTGGAGCACGTAAGTTACAATTTAACAAATGCTGGTGTACGCTGGATGGTGAAAACATTCCCTCGTGTGCAACACGTAAGTTACAATTTAACAAATGCTGGTGTACGCTGGATGGTGAAAACATTCCCTCATGTGGAGCACATAAGTTACAATTTAACAAATACTAGTGTACGCTGGATGGTGAAAACATTCCCTCGTGTGGAGCACGTAAGTTACAATTTAACAAATACTAGTGTATGCTGGATGGTGAAAACATTCCCTTGTGTGGAGCACGTAAGTTACAATTTAACAAATACTAGTGTACGCTGGATGGTGAAAACATTCCCTCGTTCGCAGCATGTAAGTTACAATTTAACAAATACTAGTGTACGCTGGATGGTGAAAACATTCCCTCGTGTGCAGCATGTAAGTTACAATTTAACAAATGCTGGTGTATGCTGGATGGTGAAAACATTCCCTCGTGTGCAGCATGTAAGTTACAATTTAACAAATGCTGGTGTATGCTGGATGGTGAAAACATTCCCTCGTGTGCAGCACGTAAGTTACAATTTAACAAATACTAGTGTACGCTGGATGGTGAAAACATTCCCTCGTGTGCAGCACGTAAGTTACAATTTAACAAATGCTGGTGTACGCTGGATGGTGAAAACATTCCCTCGTGTGGAGCACGTAATTCTACAATTTGAGATCATTAACTCTTTCAGCATCGAATACATTCAGAGCATGTGAAACCAACGTGGATCCAAATCAGCCATTGCGTTATGCCGTGTCTGACAAGGATCTATGTTGTTTGCTATTCGGACAGGTGCTTCAGCTGCACTGTCTGAAAAGCAATCAGCACATTTCCTGATCAGATGGCACGATCTGTTCTGTCTGGTTAGGTTCTCTGCTTTTTGCAAAGTCGCTTTTCTGCGACATTGGCAGTGAAAGAGTTAAAACATGTTCAGAGTACTAAATACATGTAGTTGTATGTATGTTTCCACCGCATGTTCATAATTTGTATGTACATAAGGCTGTTATGAATTAATTACAGCATTCTAAACAAATTACAGGGATCATTCTAGAGGGCGATGTGGGCAAAATAGTCGCCCCCTAGGAACCGTGACTTCGCCCTCCTAAAGATTTTTTTTTTTTTTTTTACAATTTTCATACACAATTTTATCTAGTAAGATACACTGGTCCATTATAAAGCACTCCTTCTATTCAAATGTTGTATTTAATGATTTAATGGTCATACTGTGCGTTTTAACTATATTTTGTTGAAATTTATTAAATAACTCCATTTAATGACGTGATCGCGTGTGTTCCCATTTCTCCCAAGCATTCTGAAATTATGTAACAATACGTCAGTTTGATTGAGGATGAAATAAACACATGTCCTTCTAATCCTGTACATTTATCGTCGATCGTCCCGTTTTCGTAACCCACCTATTTTCGAATTTGTTGTTTTGTGCATGACGTCATCGCTGTCAGTAACAGGTGCTTGGTTTATATGGTGCACGCTAGAACTGCCAAACAGTAAAATAAGAAAATAACAGATAAATATTCACATTAATACTGCATAGCGAATGGTGTTCCACGTGTAGCCGGGACCGACATTTATTTATGCATATGTCTCAACTTGGAACTTGTCCTTCCTTTCACCAATGAATACTGCCTTACTGTCTCATCAATCACCGTAAGTTAGCAAAATATTCTAGGGGCCAACCCCAAAATAACCCATCGTGCACCTCATCGCGCTTCAAATTTCACCCTGCCTCTTTTCAGACCCACTCTGTCCCTTTTTGACCCATCCTGCCCTTATTTTGTAGAATAAACCCTAACATGATTTTCTGCATGTGTTTGAGCAACCATTACACCTGTTTGTAGCTCGAGTTGACTGCAATAAAGAATTTGACAGAAGAATCTCTGATGAACATCATTTGGCATTGGGCAGAGCATATAGTTCAGATAAATGTATCGGGAACCAGTATCGGCATTATACCACCTGGGTACCAAGGCAGCATAAAAATGAATGGATGCCCAATGATCTCACCAACGGAAACTCTCTACCGGTCTACTCGCGTACAAAGTAAGTAGAACATAGGGTTGTGGAAAATATCGCAAAACTCGAGAATAGCCCAGGAAACGGGACAGTTACCGGTAACCAGTTATAAACTGAATCCCATTTACAGCGTCTAGATAGGGAGTTTGTTACAATAATCAAGTGAAAAGTCTGTTCACTTGACAGTGAAACCTGTCTTAAGCAACCAGACAAGGGAATCACAGAAAGTGGCTACTTAGCACAGGTGGCTGCTTAGTAGAGGACAAATGTATAATAAAACAACATATTGGGAATCTGGAAACTGGCTGCTTAATACAGGTTGGCTGCTTATGGAGATCCCCCGTCTGACCCTAATAAAATGAACATTCTTTCAGATGGGACTTTAAACCGAGGGCTCGTGTCTGTACTTTACATTGTGCACGTAAAAGAACCAGAGGAGACTCTGGAATGGGTCTCTATCTGTATCATTGCACTATCCTCCAAAAATCTAAAATGACTAATCTCTTCATGAGGCGTCGCTCATATGGGCAACCGGTAGCAATTGCTTAAACTTGTTTGCAGTTATTTCACTCAACATTCGTGTTCTGCAGTATTCGTGATCTGTAGTATACATGTTCTGTAGTATTCATGTTCTGTAGTATTCATGTTCTGCAGTATTCGTGTTCTGCAGTATTCATGTTCTGCAGTGTTCATGTTCTGCAGTATTCGTGTTCTGCAGTATTCATGTTCTGCAGTATTCATGTTCTGCAGTATTCATGTTCTGCAGTATTTGTGTTCTGCAGTATTCGTGTTCTGTAGTATACATGTTCTGTAGTATTCATGTTCTGCAGTATTCATGTTCTGCAGTATTCGTGATCTGTAGTATACATGTTCTGCAGTATTCATGTTCTGTAGTATTCATGTTCTGTAGTATACATGTTCTGTAGTATACATGTTCTGTAGTATTCATGTTCTGTAGTATTCATGTTCTGTAGTATACATGTTCTGTAGTATTCATGTTCTGTAGTATTCATGTTCTGTAGTATACATGTTCTGTAGTATACATGTTCTGTAGTATACATGTTCTGTAGTATACATGTTCTGCAGTATTCATGTTCTGTAGTATTCATGTTCTGCAGTATTCATGATCTGTAGTATACATGTTCTGTAGTATTCATGTTCTGTAGTATACATGTTCTGTAGTAATCATGTTCTGTAGTATTCATGTTCTGCAGTATTTGTGATCTGTTGTATTCATGTTCTGTAGTATTCATGTTCTGTAGTATACATGTTCTGTAGTATTCATGTTCTGTAATATTCATGTTCTGCAGTATTCGTGTTCTGCAGTATTCATGTTCTGCAGTATTCGTGTTCTGCCGTATTCGTGTTCTGTTTCACAATAAAGATGCTTTGATATATCTGCTTGTGTGAGGTACGTGTTAATGTAGATGAAGATAATCTATTTATTGTAGTGTCGGACAAAATGAATCAGCCAACAGTGGAGTGGAATTCCTTCAAAGTTCTGATTGTGACAGATGACACTGTTCCCTGGAGCCCCTTGGCACTTCTTACCGGAGAAAAGGACATCAAGGCAACCAAAACACTGCGCATAAAGACCAACGTTGCTGTTGATAAAGCCACAATAAACTTATTTGAAGTACCAGTTGAGTCAGTAAGTTCTCTGAAGTAAATACGGTAATAATGTATGCTTTAAATCACAGCTGATAAAATAGACACCAGACACACAAGTATAAATTATACGTAGATCTGTAGTCCAGTTGTAACACTCTGGACTGGTAATCCAGGTATCGCAGGTTCTTCTGACACTAAAATGAACAGTCTTTCAAATGGGACTTTAAAGCAGCTTTACATCGTTTGAAATAAAATATATTTGAAAAATTCAATTTTTACGTATGGGTAGCAATGCTGCTACACATTCTAACATTATACTTTGTATGCTTATGTTCATTTGGTAAACAGTGTTTTTTTGTGATAAAACAAACTCGAAACCGAAAGTAGGACGTTCCGAGTCGATCGGTCACGCACTTGTTTACAACCGGAACGCATCGTTCGTACTTGTTTACATTCAGAATGCATCGACCCCATTTGTCCCACGTTGTCTTTTTTACTTAAATTACTTGATATGTTTATTCATACCTCTGTTAGCGTCTTTTAGGGACATTTCTACATTCGAATTTAGAGGAAGATAGATAGATAGTATTTCATGTTCAAAATATATAAGTTGTTTTCTTACGTCCTCTGTTGTTTCATGCATGCGCGCTGTGCGTGTTTATATTTCGTGTGTTGATAAACAAATTCGCGTATATACGACGGTTTAAATTTATTGGAATTTTATCGTTTCTGAGCTACTATTTCGATTTTTGTAAACACACACACATTAGTATTTATATTTTACCCAAAACATCCTTTATTACGATGTAATGCTGCTTTAAGCTGAGATCTTGTGTCGGGGCTTTACACAGTGCACGTAAAAGAAGCAGAGGAGCATCTAGAATGGGTCTGTGTCTGCATCATTGCACTATCCACCAACAATCTAACATGACTAATCTCTTCAGGAGTCCGATCTGGCGAGCACCGTACCATCTCACATACTTCCCGGTCCGAGGATCGAACCCGGGTTGCATTGGTGAGAAGCGAGCACGCTAACCACTGCACTAATCGGACAGCCTGTACATGTATATGATGAGTTTAGTAAATGTACATGTATTCATGTGAAACCAATGGCGTTACAAAAACTATAATTCGGCATATTTGCACCAATTCAGGGCTTTGTGGAGTTGCTTGTGAGTAAAGGCAGCATCGTGGTGTTCCCCTTCCTGCTGGCAGAAGATGGTCCAGATCCAGATTATACCGAGGAGATCGTTAACAGCATGACCAAAGTCTTCACCACGGTACACAACATTCTATACCATTGTAGATTTACATTGATTGATCAGTATTCAATTCTATTCTATTGGAATGATTTTCATTTTATTGATTTCCGCCATGTCATCCTATCCGACTGGCTTGCGATGGTTCTACCTGGGTGCTCAATCGTTCCTTATATACTACTCTGCCCTGAGGGGCACCCGGTGTCTTCCTCCAATTGCTTGAGTCACCATATGACCTTAGCTGTCGGTGCTACATTAAACCCAATAAGCCCCTAAATCCCAATTATTTTAGCTTGATTGTGAAACAAGTTCTTACTACTTATATTAATCACTCTCGAGACTTCATTCCTGATGGAATTCATCACCACGAGGGAGAGAGAAGAGGCAATGTGGAATTTAAATGCCTTGCCTAAGGGCACAATCGTAACGGCTTCAGCGGGGCTCAAACTCCAGGTCTTTAGCACCTGAAGCAAATGCTCTACCACTGCGCTATCACAACTTCCACTTCATCAGGAAACACCATCAGTGAAGAAGCAATGTGGATTCAAGTGTCTTGCTTGACGAAGCAGGAAAATGTTGTTCTTGCAGGGTTCAACATCACAACCCATATCCACTGGTCCATAGTGAGTCCTCACAACATCACAACCCATATCCACTGGTCCATAGTGAGTCCTCACAACATCACAACCCATATCCACTGGTCCATAGTGAGTCCTCACAACATCACAACCCATATCCACTGGTCCATAGTGAGCCCTCACAACATCACAACCCATATCCACTGGTCCATAGTGAGTCCTCACAACATCACAACCCATATCCACTGGTCCATAGTGAGCCCTCACAACATCACAACCCATATCCACTGGTCCATAGTGAGTCCTCACAACATCACAACCCATATCCACTGGTCCATAGTGAGTCCTCACAACATCACAACCCATATCCACTGGTCCATAGTGAGTCCTCACAACCCATATTCACTGGTCCATAGTGAGTCCTCACAACCCATATCCACTGGTCCATAGTGAGTCCTCATCTATTGTAATGATTGTATTGTCATGTTTCAGTGCCCGGAGTGTGTATTTGTTGTACTCGGTATAACTGCTGATCCCGAACCCAGAGTGGCATCGGTTGCCGACATCTACTTCAACCTCATCTCTAACCAGTTCAAAAGAAAGTTGGACCAGTTGAATAAAGAGCTAGACTTCTCCATAGAGTAAGCTAATTAACTCTTTGTATGCTGGGTAAAATAAATGCAATAAATAGATCAAATAATGATAGCAGACGACAATCATCATTGTTTCCATAAAACCATTCTTTCTTGGAACACTGAACAGATCTGCCTTGCCGTACACGAGTTCATAGAAAAGTCAAAGCGATTTGACTGAGTTGTCTTGTTCAAGTCGTCCACTATAATATCAACTTCACAATCTGCTCCAGCCCTATTTCTTACTCTCATTCAATGCTACTCGTTTACACTTCAATATCTCATTTCTCCATATTTTTTTTCTAATTTCATCCTTATTTCCTCTTTCTAATTCTAAGCCCTTAGCTACCAATTTTCGGATATTTATAAGCGTTTCGATGCGTTTCCAATTTGAATTAAATGTATTTAAGTTCTGGTCATTTTCGATATTATGCCAAGTTATTAAAGTTGCCATATATACCTGGTACCAACATCTAGTATGCAGTGGAAAGAATTACTAACATCTAGTACGCAGTGGAAAGAATTACTAACATCTAGTACGCAGTGGAAATAATTACTAACATCTAGTACGCAGTGGAAAGAATTACCTTAAGCCTTTAGCTTTCAGTTCAATCCACATATCACGATATAAATGTATGTTTCTGTATATTTCTCAATGTATATCTACATCCGGTATGTCCTAGTCAGTTATGTCGAATTCTCCAGTTATCTCGAAATCGGACCAAAGTCCCGTTTCAGACACTATCATTTTACATATAACTGGCTATCGAATTTCGATAAGTCAAACTTCGGTTATGTTGAAGCATTTTTTTCTCGGTCCGACGGAATTCGACATAGCGGATGTAGACTGTATCCTGATAAATAAACATGTTTAAACCAATTCACAAATGTGTTTTTCTTATTTGAAACTGAAAAGTCTGGAGACATGTCATGGAATTTCATTTCATAAGGACACACTTCTAAGGAAATTGCATGACTTATTTGGATGTTATTCACCACTAGTATGCAAAGAGTTATGACTTAATACGATCACTTACCATGGTTACCAGAACTAATACCAATGGCCTGGAAGCCAAACCGGGCATGCTTAGCTGGAAAATCTGTGAAAAGTTTAGTTTTTAAATAATGTAGACTGGGAAATATTTCCCATAATGCCTGTCACCAAGATGGCTGCCAATATAGTATAGAAGTTTTTGGTAGATTAGGGAGAAGTCATAGTATAGAAGTTTTTGGTAGATTAGGGAGAAGTCTTAGTATAGAAGATTTTGGTAGATTAGGGAGAGGTCTTAGTATAGAAGTTTTTGGTAGATTAGGGGGAAGTCATTGTATAGAAGTTTTTGGTAGATTAGGGAGAAGTCTTAGTATAGAAGGTTTTGGTAGATTAGGGGGAAGTCATAGTATAGAAGTTTTTGGTAGATTAGGGGGAAGTCTTAGTATAGAAGTTTTTGGTAGATTAGGGAGAGGTCTTAGTATAGAAGTTTTTGGTAGATTAGGGGGAAGTCATAGTATATAAGTTTTTGGTAGATTAGGGAGAAGTCATAGTATAGAAGATTTTGGTAGATTAGGGGGAAGTCTTAGTATAGAAGGTTTTGGTAGATTAGGGGGAAGTCATAGTATAGAAGGTTTTGGTAGATTAGGGGGAAGTCATAGTATAGAAGTTTTTGGTAGATTAGGGAGAAGTTGAAATATGTCTGCCAACAATATGGATAACGTTAAGAGTTGTATGACTAAGATGGTATATGTTTACGTTGTTTACAGAACTAAGATGGTATATGTTTACATTGTTTACAGAACTAAGATGGTATATGTTTACGTTGTTTACAGAACTAAGATGGTATATGTTTACGTTGTTTACAGAACTAAGATGGTATATGTTTACGTTGTTTACAGAACTAAGCTGGTATATGTTTACATTGTTTACAGAACTAAGCTGGTATATGTTTACAGAACTAAGCTGGTATATGTTTACATTGTTTACAGAACTAAGATGGTATATGTTTACTTTGATTACAGAACTAAGCTGGTATATGTTTACATCGTTTACAGAACTAAGCTGGTATATGTTTACATTGTTTACAGAACTAAGATGGTATATGTTTACGTTGATTACAGAACTAAGCTGGTATATGTTTACATTGTTTACAGAACTAAGCTGGTATATGTTTACATTGTTTACAGAACTAAGCTGGTATATGTTTACATTGTTTACAGAACTAAGCTGCTGATGGGCCGCATGTATTTCTACAGTCAGCAGATGTTTGGTCATGGCCAGGAGTTTATACATCACAGGAACAACATGCTGTCGCCGCAAGTGAATGCTGCCTATCCCGATATAGTGCACCCACCTGCTCAGCTTCTCAACACCTTTATTGTAAGTGCCACTCAGTCAAGTGCTTTGTGGGTTTGAGTCCTTGCATGCACCCACCTGCTCAGCTTCTCAACACCTTTATTGTAAGTGCCACTCAGTCAAGTGCTTTGTGGGTTTGAGTCCTTGCATGCACCAACCTGCTCAGCTTCTCAACACCTTTATTGTAAGTGCCACTCAGTCAAGTGCTTTGTGGGTTTGAGTCCTTGCATGCACCAACCTGCTCAGATTCTCAACACCTTTATTGTAAGTGCCACTCAGTCAAGTGTTTTATGGGTTTGAATCACGGCTTGCACCAACCTGCTCAGCTTCTCAACACCTTTATTGTAAGTGCCACTCAGTCAAGTGTTTTATGGGTTTGAATCCCGGCTTGCACCAACCTGCTCAGCTTCTCAACACCTTTATTGTAAGTGCCACTCAGTCAAGTGCTTTATGGGTTTGAATCCCGGCTTGCAACCACCTGCTCAGCTTCTCAACACCTTTATTGTAAGTGCCACTCAGTCAAGTGTTTTATGGGTTTGAATCCTTGCCTATCCCGATATAGTGCACCCACCTGCTCAGCTTCTCAACACCTTTATTGTAAGTGCCACTCAGTCAAGTGCTTTGTGGGTTTGAATCCCTGCTTGCACCCACCTGCTCAGCTTCTCAACACCTTTATTGTAAGCGCCACTCAGTCAAGTGTTTTATGGGTTTGAGTCCCTGCTTGCACCCACCTGCTCAGCTTCTCAACACCTTTATTGTATGTGCCACTCAGTCAAGTGCTTTGTGGGTTTGAATCCCTGCTTGCACCCACCTGCTCAGCTTCTCAACACCTTTATTGTAAGTTCCACTCAGTCAAGTGCTTTGTGGATTTGAGTCCTTGCATGCACCCACCTGCTCAGCTTCTCAACACCTTTATTGTAAGTTCCACTCAGTCAAGTGGTTTGTGGGTTTGAGTCCTTGCGTGCACCAACCTGCTCAGCTTCTCAACACCTTTATTGTAAGTGCCACTCAGTCAAGTGGTTTGTGGGTTTGAGTCCTTGCGTGCACCAACCTGCTCAGCTTCTCAACACCTTTATTGTAAGTGCCACTCAGTCAAGTAGTTTGTGGGTTTGAGTCCTTGCGTGCACCAACCTGCTCAGCTTCTCAACACCTTTATTGTAAGTGCCACTCAGTCAAGTGGTTTGTGGGTTTGAGTCCTTGCGTGCACCAACCTGCTCAGCTTCTCAACACCTTTATTGTATGTGCCACTCAGTCAAGTGTTTTGTGGGTTTGAATCCTTGCCTATCCCGATATAGTGCACCCACCTGCTCAGCTTCTCAACACCTTTATTGTATGTGCTACTCATAACTCAAGTGCTTTGTGGGTTTGAATCCTTGCGTTGCTGTTATACTTACCATTCAGAACAGCACACCAGAAGTAACGCATGTCTCAGTTTGCCTGGAAACTATTATTGTTCATTGGTGGTTTGATGCATGTGTTCCTAGTTTAGTTTAATCATATTTTATTGTATATGTACGTCGCGGTACGGACTTGGTCACCATTGGGTAGACTATGTGTAAGCGACCCGGCTAGCTCAGTCGGTAGAGCATTTGCCCTGTAAGCGTAAGGTCCCGGGTTCGAGCCCCGGGTTGGCTCTCCATGTGACATTTATACATAACACAATCACAATCATACAAGTATTACATACATGTGTACACAAATGGGGTATGTTTAGTACATACATAAACTTTTGCTTCTCCATATATATACATACTGATAATGTTTGTACCATATATCTTATTTATTTCATTTGTACATTGAATATAAAGAATGCAATAAAATAATATTAAACTAAACATAAACTTGATGCCTTGTAATAATATTATTGTTCAGCATATTCTTTTCACAGAATATCGACGGAGACATGAAAACCTCCTTCCACCCGATGATGCAGAAAGCAATAGCTGCATTAAAGTTCCATTTCCCGTGGTACTTTCTGCCGTATCAACATGACCTTGACAGCAGCATGAAGCTCATTGCAAGGAAGAAGTTGCCCCTAACGATGACCAAGGACATCACCGACTCTGTGAACACACCCAGTAGCGGGTTGTTCAACTTCTCCAAGCATCCTAACCTGACCCCATACATCAGCAAGATGCTCCATCTGCTTGATAGAATGGTACTGTTGTGTTGTGTTGTATTGTATTGTGTTGTGTTGTGTTGTATTGTATTGTGTTGTATTGTGTTGTATTGTATTGTGTTGTGTTGTGTTGTGTTGTATTGTATTGGGAAATTATTTAGGCTGACTTGCTAGACCAAGATGATTATTTGTGCAGGGTCTATGTGATTCATGAATCCAGTTCTAGATGACTCGTAGTACCAGGTATATGTGACTCATGGTACAAGGTCTATGTTACTCATGGTACCAGGTCTATGTGACTCATGATACCAGGTCTATGTGACTCATGTTACAATGTCTATGTGACCCATGTTACAATGTCTATGTGACCCATGTTACAATGTCTATGTGACACATGTTACAATGTCTATGTGACCCATGTTACAATGTCTATGTGACCCATGTTACAATGTCTATGTGACCCATGTTACAATGTCTATGTGACCCATGTTACAATGTCTATGTGACCCATGTTACAATGTCTATGTGACCCATGTTACAATGTCTATGTGACCCATGTTACAATGTCTGTGACCCATGTTACAATGTCTATGTGACCCATGTTACAATGTCTATGTGACCCATGTTACAATGTCTATGTGACCCATGTTACAATATCTATGTGACTCATGATACAATGTCTATGTTACTCATGATACAATGTCTATGTGACTCATGGTACCAGGTATATGTGACTCATGGTACCAGGTCTATGTGACTCATGATACAATGTCTATGTGACTCATGTTACAATGTCTATGTGACTCATGATACAAGGTCTATGTTACTCATGATACAATATCTATGTGACTCATGGTACAATGTCTATGTGACTCATGGTACAATATCTATGTGACTCATGGAACAATGTCTATGTGACTCATGGTACAATGTCTATGTGACTCATGGTACAATGTCTATGTGACTCATGGTACAATGTCTATGTGACTCATGATACAATATCTATGTGACTCATGATACAATGTCTATGTGACTCATGATACAATGTCTATGTGACTCATGATACAATGTCTATGTGACTCATGGTACAATGTCTATGTGACTCATGATACAATATCTATGTGAATCATGATACAATGTCTATGTGACTCATGATACAATATATATGTGACTCATGATACAATGTCTATGTGACTCATGGTACCAAGTCTATGTGACTCATGGTACCAGGTCTATGTGACTCATGATACAATGTCTATGTGACTCATGGTACAATGTCTATGTGACTCATGTTACAATGTCTATGTGACTCATGGTACAATGTCTATGTGACTCATGGTACAATGTCTATGTGACTCATGGTACAATGTCTATGTAACTCATGTTACACGGTCTATGTGACTCATGTTGCAAGGTCTATGTTACTCATGGTACAGGGTCTATGTGACTCATGGTACAATGTCTGTGTGACTCATGATACAAGGTCTATGTGACTCATGTTACAATGTCTATGTGACTCATGATACAATATCTATGTGACTCATGGTACAATGTCTATGTGACTCATGATACAATGTATATGTGACTCATGATAAAATATCTATGTGACTCATGGTAAAATGTCTATGTGACTCATGGTACAAGGTCTATGTGACTCATGATACAATGTCTATGTGACTCATGGTACCAGGTCTATGTGACTCATGGTACCAGGTATATGTGACTCATGATACAATGTCTATGTGACTCATGATACAATGTCTATGTGACTCATGATACAATGTCTATGTGACTCATGATACAATGTCTATGTGACTCATGGTACAATGTCTATGTGACTCATGATACAATGTCTATGTGACTCATGATACAATGTCTATGTGACTCATGATACAATGTCTATGTGACTCATGGTACAATGTCTATGTGACTCATGGTACCAGGTCTATGTGACTCATGATACAATGTCTATGTGACTCATGATACAAGGTCTATGTGACTCATGGTACCAGGTATATGTGACTCATGATACAATGTCTATGTGACTCATGATACAATATCTATGTGACTCATGGTACCAGGTATATGTGACTCATGGTACCAGGTCTATGTGACTCATGGTACCAGGTCTATGTGACTCATGATACAATGTCTATGTGACTCATGGTACAATGTCTATGTGACTCATGTTACAATGTCTATGTGACTCATGATACAATATCTATGTGACTCATGGTACAATGTCTATGTGACTCATGGTACAATGTCTATGTAACTCATGTTACACGGTCTATGTGACTCATGTTGCAAGGTCTATGTTACTCATGGTACAGGGTCTATGTGACTCATGGTACAATGTCTGTGTGACTCATGATACAAGGTCTATGTGACTCATGTTACAATGTCTATGTGACTCATGATACAATATATATGTGACTCATGGTACAAGGTCTATGTGACTCATGATACAATGTCTATGTGACTCATGGTACCAGGTCTATGTGACTCATGGTACCAGGTATATGTGACTCATGATACAATGTCTATGTGACTCATGATACAATGTCTATGTGACTCATGATACAATGTCTATGTGACTCATGGTACAATGTCTATGTGACTCATGGTACCATGTATATGTGACTCATGATACAATGTCTATGTGACTCATGATACAAGGTCTATGTGACTCATGGTACCAGGTATATGTGACTCATGGTACCAGGTCTATGTGACTCATGATACAATGTCTATGTGACTCATGGTACCAGGTCTATGTGACTCATGATACACTGTCTATGTGACTCATGATACAATGTATATGTGACTCATGGTAAAATGTCTATGTGACTCATGGTACAAGGTCTATGTGACTCATGATACAATGTCTATGTGACTCATGGTACCAGGTCTATGTGACTCATGGTACCAGGTATATGTGACTCATGATACAATGTCTATGTGACTCATGGTACAATGTCTGTGTGACTCATGGTACCAGGTCTATGTGACTCATGATACAATGTCTATGTGACTCATGGTACCAGGTCTATGTGACTCATGGTACCAGGTATATGTGACTCATGATACAATGTCTATGTGACTCATGGTACCAGGTATATGTGACTCATGATACAATGTCTATGTGACTCATGATACAATGTCTATGTGACTCATGGTACAATGTCTATGTGACTCATGATACAATGTCTATGTGACTCATGGTACCAGGTATATGTGACTCATGATACAATGTCTATGTGACTCATGATACAATGTCTATGT
This sequence comes from Archivesica marissinica, assembly GCA_014843695.1. Taxonomy (NCBI): domain Eukaryota; kingdom Metazoa; phylum Mollusca; class Bivalvia; order Venerida; family Vesicomyidae; genus Archivesica; species Archivesica marissinica. Next base: position 65,431,553 of record CM026399.1, on the reverse strand, counting down.
GACTCATGATACAATGTCTATGTGACTCATGGTACAATGTCTATGTGACTCATGGTACCAGGTATATGTGACTCATGATACAATGTCTATGTGACTCATGATACAAGGTCTATGTGACTCATGGTACCAGGTATATGTGACTCATGGTACCAGGTCTATGTGACTCATGATACAATGTCTATGTGACTCATGGTACCAGGTCTATGTGACTCATGATACACTGTCTATGTGACTCATGATACAATGTATATGTGACTCATGGTAAAATGTCTATGTGACTCATGGTACCAGGTCTATGTGACTTATGATACAATGTCTATGTGACTCATGGTACCAGGTCTATGTGACTCATGGTACCAGGTATATGTGACTCATGATACAATGTCTATGTGACTCATGGTACAATGTCTGTGTGACTCATGGTACCAGGTCTATGTGACTCATGATACAATGTCTATGTGACTCATGGTACCAGGTCTATGTGACTCATGGTACCAGGTATATGTGACTCATGATACAATGTCTATGTGACTCATGGTACCAGGTATATGTGACTCATGATACAATGTCTATGTGACTCATGATACAATGTCTATGTGACTCATGGTACAATGTCTATGTGACTCATGATACAATGTCTATGTGACTCATGGTACCAGGTATATGTGACTCATGATACAATGTCTATGTGACTCATGATACAATGTCTATGTGACTCATGATACAATGTCTATGTGACTCATGGTACAATGTCTATGTGACTCATGGTACCAGGTATATGTGACTCATGATACAATGTCTATGTGACTCATGATACAAGGTCTATGTGACTCATGGTACCAGGTATATGTGACTCATGGTACCAGGTCTATGTGACTCATGATACAATGTCTATGTGACTCATGGTACCAGGTCTATGTGACTCATGATACACTGTATATGTGACTCATGATACAATGTATATGTGACTCATGGTAAAATGTCTATGTGACTCATGGTACAAGGTCTATGTGACTCATGATACAATGTCTATGTGACTCATGGTACCAGGTCTATGTGACTCATGGTACCAGGTATATGTGACTCATGATACAATGTCTATGTGACTCATGGTACAATGTCTGTGTGACTCATGGTACCAGGTCTATGTGACTCATGATAAAATGTCTATGTGACTCATGGTACCAGGTCTATGTGACTCATGGTACCAGGTATATGTGACTCATGATACAATGTCTATGTGACTCATGGTACCAGGTATATGTGACTTATGATACAATGTCTATGTGACTCATGATACAATGTCTATGTGACTCATGGTACAATGTCTATGTGACTCATGATACAATGTCTATGTGACTCATGATACAATGTCTGTGTGACTCATGTTACAAGGTCTATGTGACTCATGTTGCAAGGTCTATGTTACTCATGGTACAGGGTCTTTGTGACTCATGATACAAGGTCTATGTGACTCATGATACAAGGTCTATGTGACTCACATGACCAGGTCTATGTAACGCATGCTACAAGGTCTATGTGACTCACAGTACCAGGTATATGTGACTCATGATACAAGGTCTATGTGACTCACAGGACCATGTATATGTGACTCATGATACAAGGTCTATGTGACTCACAGGACCAGGTCTATGTGACTCATGGTACCAGGTCTATGTGACTCATGATACAATGTCTATGTGACTCATGGTACCAGGTCTATGTGACTCATGATACAATGTCTATGTGACTCATGATACAATGTATATGTGACTCATGGTAAAATGTCTATGTGACTCATGGTACAAGGTCTATGTGACTCACAGGACCAGGTCTATGTGACTCATGGTACAAGGTCTATGTGACTCACAGGACCAGGTCTATGTGACTCATGGTACAAGGTCTATGTAATTCATAGTACAATGTCTATGTGACTCACAGGACCAGGTCTATGTGACTCATGATACAAGGTCTATATAGTCGTATAGCAGATACGGACTTGTTGTGCCACACAGACACAATATAGTAACCTTGTAGATGTACAGCAAAGGTTTGTTTCCATTGTCAAAATGTATATTTGATGTATTCCAGGGAACGTTTCTGTACTTCCCAGACTTAGACGAGGGCTATGCGCTGTCAGACTTCACATTTCTTGAAGGTATTTATAGCCAGTTGCAGAATGGCATGGCGCCACACAAGGCCACCTGGAGGTTCCTAGGCTCAAACATACCGTGCTGGACCCAGAGTGATGTAGCACAGATTTGTCCTCAACCACAGTTGGTATGTAACTGTGTAATACCATTTGTAATTAACCAATTCAACCCCAAGTAACTGACATGGACTGGTGCATGATATTTTTAGACCAATAAATTAATAAGAAAATTACCTTTGGACCAGTTCATTTATCAAAATGGGTAATTTTATCTAAAAATAGTAATAATTATTACTGGCAAAAAGTGCAGATCCTGATGAGACGGCTCGTCACGAGCCGGCTCATCTGGATCTACACTTTTTGTAAGTCTATTTAGAGGCCTGGAGAATTGAAAGAGTTAATGTAGCTAAGTCTACTATGAAAAGTTGATCAAAAGGAATCATGACAATGGATTGAAATAGATACTAGTAGTTCCTGAAATACTGCTCGGAGAAAAGAAATAGAGAAACATATAGCAATGATAAAAGACAAAATATGTATTCATAGCAAAAACTGGGACCAGTTTATATCTTGATACGTTGACGGCAGTAAATATATGAAAAATCATGACAGTGCTTTTGCATGGAGTGGCTAGAATTGTCCTCTATTTTCACTTCTCTCTACTTATCCTCCTCTACTCTGCTGTATATAAACTGTGATCTAAATTTATATATCTTTTACTTATGTATCTTCTCTATTCTACTCTGTTTCTCATCCTCCTATGTTTATACATACAGATATATCTCTATAATGTTAGAACTCTGTAGCTGTGCTTCAAGAGTATATCAATTGTTAAACTGTAATAAGGTGAAATTGTATTTATATTACTGTGTATGTAAATATGAAAAATCAAATAAACGGGTTGGTCCATGGCAACTCAAAAACGGGTTGCTCCATGGCAACTCAAAAACGGGTTGCTCCATGGCAACTCAAAAACGGGTTGCTATATGGCACCTCAAAAAAGATTTAAAAAAAAATAATTTAAAAAAAATATATATTACTTGGCATGGCACCCAGGGTATAATGCTATGGTGTAAACTAAATGGGTCTCTGTCTGTATCATTGCACTATCCTCCAAAAATCTAAAATGACTAATCACTTCAGGATGCGTCGCTCATATGTGCAACCGGTAGCGACGATAAATAAACGTAAAACACACACACTACAAAGATGAAAAATATATGCATTTCAGTGCTCGTTGGTGACAAGATTACTGGAGGATCATGGGATATTATTGCGAGTACCATGTGATGTGTGGACCACGGAACTGGAGGACATGTTCGCATATATTTGTGTTAAGGATCTGCCGTACTATCCAGATATTGATGTGGTATGGCTGTTAGTTTCTACAAATTTATTTTAGCTCGATTGCGAAACAAATTCTTATAACTTATATTAATCACTTTCGAGACCTCATTCCTGATGGAATCCATCATCACGAGGGAGAGAAAAGAGGCAACGTGGAATTAAATGCCTTGCCTAAGGGCACAATTGTAACGGCTACAGCTAGGTGTGAACTCCGAACCTTTCACAATGTGTTTGTTTGTTGTGATTACCTTTGTAACTCAATTGGTAGAACGCTGGAAGTGCAATTCAAAAGAGGACCAAATTAATTTGTTTTGTATGCATTTGGGTTGGTGTTACCATTGGATGCAGGGTATGAAGTAATGGCAGTGTTAGGTGGAGCCTGATGTTGTTGTGTTCATTATAAAAGGAGGGAGGATTTGTAGAAGTTCTTGAGATGTCCGACTATGTGGTCGCTAACTTGTATACCACTGCAACCTATTGTAACTCATGATCACAAGTTCGAGCCCCGCTCTGTGATTTGGTCTTCTGAACAAAAGATCTTTTGTTTGTATGAGATGTTTTGTCACTTCTGTATGCATCATCTTGAGATGTTCCCTTGTGGGCTGTCACTTCTATATGCATCATCTTGAGATGTTCCCTTGTGGGTGCTGTCACTTCTATATGCATCATCTTGAGATGTTCCCTTGTGGGCTGTCACTTCTATATGCATCATCTTGAGATGTTCCGTTGTGGGTGCTGTCACTTCTATATGCATCATCTTGAGATGTTCCCTTGTGGATGCTGTCACTTCTATATGCATCATCTTGAGATGTTCCCTTGTGGGTGTTATCACTTCTATATGCATCATCTTGAGATGTTCCCTTGTAGGTGTTATCACTTCTATATGCATCATCTTGAGATGTTCCCTTGTGGACTGTCACCTCTATATGCATCATCTTGAGATGTTTCCATGTGCTGTCACTTCTATATGCATCATCTTGAGATGTTCCCTTATGGATGCTGTCACTTCTATATGCATCATCTTGAGATATTCCCTTGTGGGTGTTATCACTTCTATATGCATCATCTTGAGATGTTCCCTTGTGGGTGTTATCACTTCTATATGCATCATCTTGAGATGTTCCCTTGTAGGTGTTATCACTTCTATATGCATCATCTTGAGATGTTCCCTTGTGGACTGTCACCTCTATATGCATCATCTTGAGATGTTTCCATGTGCTGTCACTTCTATATGCATCATCTTGAGATGTTCCCTTATGGATGCTGTCACTTCTATATGCATCATCTTGAGATATTCCCTTGTGGGTGTTATCACTTCTATATGCATCATCTTGAGATGTTCCCTTGTGGGTGTTATCACTTCTATATGCATCATCTTGAGATGTTCCCTTGTGGGTGTTATCACTTCTATATGCATCATCTTGAGATGTTCCCTTGTAGGTGTTATCACTTCTATATGCATCATCTTGAGATGTTCCCTTGTGGACTGTCACCTCTATATGCATCATCTTGAGATGTTTCCATGTGCTGTCACTTCTATATGCATCATCTTGAGATGTTCCCTTATGGATGCTGTCACTTCTATATGCATCATCTTGAGATATTCCCTTGTGGGTGTTATCACTTCTATATGCATCATCTTGAGATGTTCCCTTGTGGGTGTTATCACTTCTATATGCATCATCTTGAGATGTTCCCTTGTAGGTGTTATCACTTCTATATGCATCATCTTGAGATGTTCCCTTGTGGACTGTCACCTCTATATGCATCATCTTGAGATGTTTCCATGTGCTGTCACTTCTATATGCATCATCTTGAGATGTTCCCTTATGGATGCTGTCACTTCTATATGCATCATCTTGAGATATTCCCTTGTGGGTGTTATCACTTCTATATGCATCATCTTGAGATGTTCCCTTGTGGGTGTTATCACTTCTATATGCATCATTTTGAGATGTTCCCTTGTGGGTGTTATCACTTCTATATGCATCATCTTGAGATGTTCCCTTATGGATGCTGTCACTTCTATATGCATCATCTTGAGATGTTCCCTTGTGGGTGTTAACACTTCTACATGCATCATCTTGAGATGTTCCCTTGTGGGTGTTATCACTTCTATATGCATCATCTTGAGATGTTCCCTTGTGGCTGTTATCACTTCTATATGCATCATCTTGAGATGTTCCCTTGTGGGCTGTCACCTCTATATGCATCATCTTGAGATGTTCCCTTGTGGGTGTTATCACTTCTATATGCATCATCTTGAGATGTTCCCTTGTGGGTGTTATCACTTCTATATGCATCATCTTGAGATGTTCCCTTGTGGGTGTTATCACTTCTATATGCATCATCTTGAGATGTTCCCTTGTGGGTGTTATCACTTCTATATGCATCATCTTGAGATGTTCCCTTGTGGGCTGTCACCTCTATATGCATCATCTTGAGATGTTCCCTTGTGGGTGTTATCACCTCTATATACATCATCTTGAGATGTTCCCACGTGCTGTCACCTCTATATACATCATCTTGAGATGTTCCCACGTGCTGTCACCTCTATATGCATCATCTTGAGATGTTCCCTTGTGGGTGTTATCACCTCTATATACATCATCTTGAGATGTTCCCACGTGCTGTCACCTCTATATGCATCATCTTGAGATGTTCCCTTGTGGGTGTTATCACCTCTATATACATCATCTTGAGATGTTCCCACGTGCTGTCACCTCTATATACATTTATCTTGAGATGTTCCCACGTGCTGTCACCTCTATATGCATCATCTTGAGATGTTCCCTTGTGGGTGTTATCACTTCTATATGCATCATCTTGAGATGTTCCCACGTGCTGTCACCTCTATATACATCATCTTGAGATGATCCCACGTGCTGTCACCTCTATATACATCATCTTGAGATGTTCCCACGTGCTGTCATTTCTATATACATCATCTTGAGATGTTCCCTTGTGGGCTGTCACCTCTATATGCATCATCTTGAGATGTTTCCACGTGCTGTCATTTCTATATACATCATCTTGAGATGTTCCCACGTGCTGTCACCTCTATGTGCATCATCTTGAGATGTTCCCTTGTGGATGTTATCACTTCTATGTGCATCATCTTGAGATGTTCCCTTGTGGGTGTTATCACTTCTATATGCATCATCTTGAGATGTTCCCTTGTGGGCTGTCACTTCTGTATGCATCATCTCGAGATGTTCCCACGTGCTGTCACCTCTATATACATCAACTTGAGATGTTTCCACGTGCTGTCATTTCTATATACATCATCTTGAGATGTTCCCGTGTGGGTTTATTTTGCAGGAGGAACTATGGCCAGATAATGTTCCTTCGGATGAATTCCAGATGGAAAGATATTTCACATTTCTGCCAGGTGTACCTAATACATACTTCCCGAGGGTATTAAAGTGAGTACACTGTTCCTCTTCATATTTATATGTAAATTGTTGTTTGGGGTCTGCTTATATATGACACAGAGTAGTCTCTTTCAAACCCTTTTAATTTCGGCGCATACTAAAAACCAGCTAAATGAATTTTGGCCCGATTTCACATCAGCTGATCATAACAAAAGTGTGGCCCCTGAACAAAACTATTGCGTTCCTGGGCAGGTTTTGGCTGACCCAAAGCGGTTAATCATTTCTAAACTGTATGTGAAGTGTCTTGTTGAAGGACACTACACCCATGTTGTGACTGAGTATCGAACCTGGGACCCTTAAATGTCAAATTCAAATTGTTTGATCACTGGACCATGAACAGGGTTTATACTAGGCCTAGTATATACCGGTATCCTGACATTTTCCCACTATATTCAAGATCTCCAAAGGAAGACCACTGTTCTTTATAGATAGACTACAAATCTATCGAATTTTCGCGCCCACCATGGTTTTCGTCGGGATGCATAACATTTTTAACACACAAAAAGTTATGTATGTATGTTCCTTTAATGTCAAACCCCTTGCGGGGACTTAGACATGTTTTCCTGGGCAGGCTTAGCCGACCTAAGCGATTAACCAGTACTAAGCAATGTGTGTGAGGTGCCTTGCTCAATGACACTACATGCGTGGCCTGACCGAGTATCGAACCCAGGACCGTTCGATTCCAAATCCGATGCTCTACCACTGGACCATGGATGCCACACGACTTATGCATCCTGACGTAGGTCATGAGTCCGTAAGTTCGATACCGAGTAGATTTAAAGTCTGTCTACAATGAAGATGCACTTGTGAATGTATGAACTGATAGAACAAAGGAAAACGGTTGCTTAAGATAATTTGATTACTAGAATGATTGTTCTTATGGTTCGCCAGCAAGATATCGGCATGGTTACGTGAATAAAGGCTCTCTATTATTGCTAACCGCCCCCGTGGTTGAGTGGTTACGGTCGCTGACTTGTATAGCAGTGTAACCTATCATCATTGATGGGTTCGAGACCCGCTCAGACCATGTCTCTTTAAATGAAAAATTTAGCACTTTCTTACAGAAGTTGGTGCACCGCTGGTTAACCTCTGTAGCCTGCCCAGGAAAGGTGTTGTTAGGTAAACAGCCTGTTGCTCAAATGGGTAACCGATAGCAACGTTAAATAAACTTTTTAAAATAATAAGCGTTATTTAACGTCGCACCCTGATCTTTATTGGCGATGCGTCCACAGTATATTTATCAGTTTATGGTTGTGATGACAGTGAATACATCAAGTGTAAAGCATTGTTGCATGGGAGCCCAGTTTACAATCCCATCCGAAACACTTAATATTATTATTGTAGGAATGTGGCATACTTATGAACCTTTTTTAAACCCAAAGTTTTCTGTGGGAGATTAATTTTAACCCAGCCATATGGATGAAATAAGACAACAATTTAATGGCGAAAGTGTTAAGCAACAAGTTTCCATATTAGTTTATACAAATTTATTTTAGCTTGATTGCAAAACAAGCTCATACAACTATATTAATCACTCTCGAGACCTCATTCCTGATGGAATCCATCGCCATGCGAGAGAGAGAAAAGAGGCAACATGGAATTTAAATGCAACCTAAGGGCACAATTATAATGGCTACAGCCGGGCTCGAACTCCGGGCCTTTCACACCTGAAGCGAATGAGCTACCACTGCGCTATCATGGCTTCCATATTGGACCCCTGTTAAGCAACAACCTGTATAAGCAGCCACATCCTGTATTCCCTTGACTGGCTGCTTAGTTCAGGGTTGACTGTATATATATTAATGTTCCTATAACACCATTCACTAGCATGCGTATTTCTATGTAGATGAAGTGTGGTATTGACTGGCTGCTTAGTTCAGGGTTGACTATATATTAATGTTCCCATAACACGTATCATTCACTAGCATGCGTATTTATATGTAGATGTAGTGTGGTATTGACTGGCTGCTTAGTTCAGGGTTGACTGTATATATTAATGTTCCTATAACACCATTCACTAGCATGCGTATTTCTATGTAGATGAAGTGTGGTATTGACTGGCTGCTTAGTTCAGGGTTGACTGTATATATATTAATGTTCCTATAACACCATTCCCTAGCATGCGTATTTCTATGTAGATGAAGTGTGGTATTGACTGGCTGCTTAGTTCAGGGTTGACTATATATTAATGTTCCCATAACACGTATCATTCCCTAGCATTCGTATTTCTATGTAGATGAAGTGTGGTATTGACTGGCTGCTTAGTTCAGGGTTGACTATATATTAATGTTCCCATAACACGTATCATTCCCTAGCATTCGTATTTCTATGTAGATGAAGTGTGGTATTGACTGGCTGCTTAGTTCAGGGTTGACTATATATTAATGTTCCCATAACACGTATCATTCCCTAGCATTCGTATTTCTATGTAGATGAAGTGTGGTATTGACTGGCTGCTTATTTCAGGGTTGACTGTATATATTAATGTTCCTATAACACAGATCATTCCCTAGCATGCGTATTTCTATATAGATGTAGTGTGGTATTGACTGGCTGCTTAGTTCAGGGTTGACTGTATATATATTAATGTTCCTATAACACCATTCACTAGCATGCGTATTTCTATGTAGATGTAGTGTGGTATTGACTGACTGCTTAGTTCAGGGTTGACTGTATATATTAATGTTCTATAACACGTATCATTCCCTAGCATGCGTATTTCTATGTAGATGTAGTGTGGTATTAATAAATGTGTTATTTCAGGCAGTGTCTAGAGTTGGGTGGGGTACGTGTCATGTGGGACAAAGGAATCATCATACAGAAGGGGCCGGTCGTTGTTCTTCTAGAAATGTTGGTTAATTATGAAAGTAAGTTAGCTCAATGAATGTCGTAACTTCATTTTCACTTAATGTTTGTATCTGTTTGAATTGGTACATAACGTTAATGGTAAGACAAGCTACGACTTAAAAGAAGTTTTGATGCAATTATAACAGTTACACTCTTTAAAACATAAATATAACGCTGCTTTGCATTGTGACGTCATGACAATTTTAGAGACGTCATGACCATTTGCGCTGACATTTGACGACAAAATGAAAGTAGCAGCGTTATTTTGTGCAAAAATATGATTAAAACCCAATATGGATAATGGACCGACCATTGGTAATGTGATAATAAGGAGCTTACACTTGTGCTGATTTCATACCATATTTTGTGAAACTTTTACACATTACATGTTATTTGCGTTCATACTTTATTTGTTGAAAATCAACTGCTAAATCAATAAAATGTTAAATACGAACTTGCAGAATACAGTGATTAAAAATATTATGTCGATTATTTGCGTGAAGTTGTTTGATTATCAGGGACTATTTACTACGGCGCACGGATGCAGTGTTTGATTATCATGGACTATTTACTACGGCGTATGGATGCAGCTTGATGTGATAAGGCTCAGCATTATATACTGGCAAACAGAAACGTATTTTTTCTTCACATTTATGGTTATTGTTACTGTGGTAATGTGATAAAAACGGTCTTAGACTTGTGGCTCTGTTAATAGCAAATCTCCAAAACTAGTTTCATAAAATATGGTATGAAGTCACCACTCATGTAGGGTCCTATACGTACACAATTTGATTGTAATAATATAGTGTTACTGTGATATATAATTATAAATTGTGTTGTTAATATAATATATTATTAAAGCAGCATTACATCGTAATAAAGGATGTTTTGGGTAAAATATAAATACTAATGTGTGTGTGTTTACAAAAATCGAAATAGTTGCTCAGAAGCAATAAAATTCCAATAAATTTAAAACGTCGTATACGCAAATTTGTTTATCAACACACGAAATGTAAACACGCACAGCGCGCATGCGTGAAACAACAGAGGATGTTGAAAGCAACATATATATTTTGAACATGAAATACTATCTATCTATCTTCCACTAATGTCGAACCCCTCCTGGAGATGTAGAAATGTCCCTAAAAGACTTAGCTAACAGAAGTATGAATCAACATGTCAAGTAATTTAATTAGAAATGACAACGTGGGACAAATGGGGTCGATGCATTCTGAATGTAAACAAGTGCGGACGATGCGTTCTGGTTGTAAACAAGTGCGTGACCGATCGACTCGGAAAGTCCTACTTTCGGTTTCGAGTTTGTTTTATCGCAAAGAAAACACTGTTTACCAAATGAATATAAGCATACAAAGTATAATGTTAGAATGTGTAGCAGCATACGTAAAAATTGAATTTTTCAAATATCTTTTATTTCATACGATGCAATGCTGCTTTAAATTAATAAAGCTGGGACAAGTGTATCAACACCAATCACTGGGTTTTTGCTCAAGCTGTTCGATCTACATGAAGAAAAAACTGTTTTAATCTTTCAATATTTTTCAGAAACGCCAATGCTGTTTTTAGGAGCACGTATGGTCACCGAGAGCAGCCATGCTGTAAATTCGAGTCCCCTGGCCGACTCCCAATGGGGAATTCTCAAGATCTATAGAGACGTTGTTCAAGCCTGCATTCTAAGCATGAAAATATATGCTTTGGTATTATTATTTTTATTGAATATATTTGTGTTATTTCTAATTGTTTATTGTCGGCTCAGAGTCAATTATTAGTTTGTGCAAATTTATTTGAGCTCGATTGCGAAACAAGTTCTTACAACTATTATTAATCACTCTCGAGACCTCATTCCTGATGGAATCCATCGCCACAAGTAGAGGCAATGTGGAGTTTAAATTAACTGTAAAATTAGCAGTCTTGCAAATGGGACTTTAAACCGAGTCAATGTATGTGATATTGGTAATGCCGTCGAGGTGCTTCTATGAGGGAAAAATGATCTGTCAATATGTATGATGCTAGATATGTAAATGCTGGTACAGATAACACTGTGCCTGTTCTTTTACATCCAGGAGTCAGTTCCGTGCACCAGATGTCACCAGCCGAAGAATCGCTACAAGACGGTGAATGCTCGTGGTTCCGAGATCTGGCTCATCAAGAAGCAGTTAATGGAAAGCTACAATGCTACCCAGAGGACATTGACCTGTAGAAATGATGGAACAAATGTCAATACATTCAACTTAACAATGCCAGACTGTTAGTTGCTCCTATTATTTTCGTCGCATATTTTTAGGCCCCAAAAAGGGAAGCTGTGATAGCGCAGTGGTAGCGTGTTCGCTTCAGGTGTGAAAGGTCAGGAGTTTGAACCATGCTGGAGACGTTACAATTGTGCCCTTATTGAAGGCATTTAAATTCCACATTGCCTCTTCTTTCTTCCTTGTGGCGATGGATTCCATCAGGAATGAGGTCTTGAGCGTGATTGCAATCGCTAAAATAAATTTGTATAAACCATAAACTATTTTGAGGCCCAGGAAGGGATAATCTCGCTTTTTACAATATCCATCTTCTGCATGCAGTTTTACGCACACAGTGGCATGTAGACACGTCACAAATTTGAAGAAAATACGTTAGTTAACAGCTTGGAGGAGCTCGTTTGTACAAGTTGGTTGGTTTCACTGCCATTCAACACACCTATATACAGTCAAACCTGTCAGGTATTCTAAGTCATTTCATGAGCATGTACATACATGTAGGCCTTGGTTTCTAGCTTCATCAGACAATAGACGTGAAAGTCGTGATAGCGCAGTGGATACGAGTTCGCTTCAGGTGCGAAGAATTCGGAGTTTGCGCCCCGCTGTAGCCATTACGATTGTGCCCTTAGGCAGACATTTAAATTCCATATTGCCTCTTCTTTCTTCCTTGTGGCGATGGATTCCATCAGGAATGAGGTCTTGAGCGTGATTGCAATCGCTAAAATAAATTTGTATAAACCATAAACTATTTTGAGGCCCAGGAAGGGATAATCTCGCATTTTACAATATCCATCTTCTGTATGCATCCCATATTGTGAGGCCCCAAAAAGGGATAATCTCACTTTCTAATGATGTCCCTTTATGTATTATTCTCGTAATTTGAGGCCTCAAAAAGGGATAGTCTGCTTTCTGTCAGGTCCATTTCTGTATTATTCCCATATTTTGATTCCCCAGAAGAGGTATCGTGTATATCATTATTCCAGCTGGGGCACTAGAAGGAGAGTGAACATAATGGTCTTTTCTTTTATTCTGTTTTCAAACAGTGAAAGATGGCATTTTCTCTGCCACTGGTTACATTTCGCATTCCTACGCAGTTACATGTACTTTTGTATTTTGGCTATTTTCTGACTTATCATGAACAGTTAATTCATTTTGGCAGCAAAGAGAAACTAACTTGAAAATTAAACTATTTCTTATTACGGACGCTCACACTAACATAAGTGGTTGTGCGGTTGTGTATTGAAGAGAAATGGGGCTCCCGACAGGGCAGGTAAAATGAATAATTTGATAACACTACCGTATTATATTAGCCAAAATCATTGGAAATCATAAAGGAAAAAAGAGATTTGTGTTTTTATTTGTGTAATATAGGATTTTGTTTCATCTCGTTACACTAATAAGTGCAAATATCCTCTATGTCTTGTGTAACTATGTGACCCACAAGTTACCAAACTGGTCGAATAGTTAATAAGCATGTTTGTGGTGCCTGATTGTCTTTACTGACAGGTTTTACTGTTATTTATTTATTTATATTTTTTATTTATTTATATTTTTAAAAATTTAATTTACAACAATTGCGAAGCAAGTTTTAACAACTTATATTAATCACTCTTGTTGGCGCGGATGAATGAGTAAATGGGGTCATTCGTGTGGGAGGAAACTGGAGTACCCGGAGAAAACCCACCTGTCCGATCTTGCGACCATCGTACCATCTCACATGCTTCCCGATCAAAGGATCGCACCTGTGTATGCATTGGTGAGAAGCAAACACGCTAACCACTGCGCTAATCGGAATTACTGTTACTTGGAAAATGGCCAGATCGTGAAGCATTTGTTGTTGTTGTTGGTTGTCAAGGTGATTATGTTGTATGTGAATTGTTTGTTATTGTTTTCAGTTCAATATGACCTAGTTCCTGTACACTACTACCTCGGGTGCCAGTCATCATTTAGTGCTTATAACAGATGTCTCTTCTGCCACAACTGTGCATTTGCTGGGGCTTTCTGTGAAGGAAATCGTCAGAACGGAATCACATCATGGTGAGTGTTATTATGTGGTAGGGAAATCGTCAGAACGGAAGCATGTCATGGTTAGTGTTATTATGTGGTAGGGAAATCGTCAGAACGGAAGCATGTCATGGTTAGTGTTATTATGTGGTAGGGAAATCGTCAGAACAGAAGCATGTCATGGTTAGTGTTATTATGTGGTAGGGAAATCGTCAGAATGGAAGCACATCGTGGTTAGTGTTATTATGTGGTAGGGATATCGTCAGAACGGAATCACATGGTTAGTGTTATTATGTGGGAGGGAAATCGTCAGAACGGAAGCACATCATGGTTAGTGTTATTATGTGGTAGGGAAATCATCAGAATGGAAGCACATCGTGGTTAGTGTTATTATGTGGGAGGGAAATCGTCAGAATGGAAGCACATAGACATGGATACTTAGACAACTGTTTATTGACAAAGTAGTGCCCGGGATACTTAGACAACTGTTTATTGACAAAGTAGTGCCCGGGATACTTAGACAACTGTTTATTGACAAAGTAGTGCCCGGGATACTTAGACAACTGTTTATTGACAAAGTAGTGCCCGGGATACTTAGACAACTGTTTTATTATATAGGAATTGTAGCTGTGACAGAGAAGGCCAGATGTGTGGTGAGTGCGGCATGTGTCAAAGATGTGTCACCATCATGGCGGTAAATATTTCTTCCACACACTTCTATGATATCTGTAACGCTACCTGTTGTATGCTGTGTGCTGTCCTGGTCGTGTGAACCAAGACTAATAATGTAGTCTAATTTGTTCCCTTGTGGTCGTGATCGTATATCTCTCAAGATGCGTATATTGATTAACACCATTTTAGTCAATTAATCCTTTAACTCTTAACCTGCCAATCACAACTAAAGTCGCTTTTGCAAACAGCATAGAGCCAGATCAGATGTCACCGAACATGTCATCTAATCAAGCTGTTTGCTATTCGGATAGTGGCGCTAAGACACATGTTTGAATAGCCTCATCAAGCTGTATGCTGTTAGCACATTCCGTACAATTTAAGGGTTAATTAATATTCTTCATCCCTGTATTTATTTTATTCTTTTATGGAGATATAATAGGGTTTTTCCTGGAGCGGATCGCCATGGCGCCCGTCCTGCCCTGCCCCTATGTAGTTATATTCCTTCTATGATGTCTATTTCAGTAATTGATTTTTGACTTTCACCGTTTATATGTAGAGCCTTATTTCATATTATGATAAATACAATTTGTGATTTGTTTTCATTTCATGTAAACTCTGACAGAGACTCACTTAATCACATGAACTCGTTTCATAAATGTATTTATCACATTACATTGCTTGTATTCAGTGTAATACAGTCATCTCATAATTTCTTATATGTACACACATGTAATAACACCTGGAAGGATTCTGATTGGTTAACCCATTCCCTCATAGAATCACTGCTTGACGCCATTACTATTATTATATTGTCCTCAAAAATGCCACCCGCTCAGTCACACGTTTTTGACTCGAATAAGATAACTGCTATGTGTAATCTATGCAAATTGGATTTAACATATTCGGGTACAACATCAATCTGAATAATCATTTGAAGAAGATGACGTTTACAGGTAAAACAGAAATTAGGTTAGTTTGGCAATTTTTATAAGAATTTGAGTGATTTTGAGTTTTTAATAGAATTCTATCGAATATTCGAATATATTCCCGACCGAATATTCGAATAGTTTAATCGCTATTCCTTGCCATCCCTATTAAAAATATACCAACGCCTGTTCCCAGGCTATCAGCGCTCATGTAAGATCCTATATATATGAAATGACTACGAATCTCTAAATATATTTGCAGAGGAATGAAGGCACTATAAAACCGAGCTTCCAGAAGAACGGCACTACAGTGTCACTGTTTGAGTCCGGAGGCAAGACGATTACGCAACAGACATACACGTGTGAGCAAGTGCTCACGCCCAACTACTCTCCTGTGCTGGAAATCAACTTTATGCGAGGAGCCATTGTCAAGTTGAAAATTAACATGTACGTTATGAAATGTTACAAGATGTGAGCATATAGAATGTGCATTTCAGTTTAGTTTATTTGAACGATGTACATTATATGGTAGCTGCCATGCAAAAATTGGCACTCAGACATATTTGAAAAAATGAGAAGTGTTTAAATTACCGTACATACATGCCTATAAGACAGGAATTTTATCACCAGATTATTGTCCCGATGTGGCTTCCCGTCTTATAAGCGAGTGATAAAATAAAAAATAAATATTTTTTTAAAATCAGTTTCTACCAACTCATTAATTGGATGACCTTTAAATAACTGAAAATGTGTAACAAAAGCATACACTTTCACAGCTCTATCTGTAAACTGAACTTGTCAATAGCATTTTAGCAAATCAAATTTTTATTGTTGTGCATCAGTGCATTTTTTATAATTTGACTTAATATACAGTGCTTTTACATTACAATTTGTTTGATCTTTACTTCCGAGTTATTTCCATTTTTTCAACACGTCTTATACGCGGGTCTATGCTAAATACCACTGATCTAAGACCAAGGTTGGGAGGGGTCGTCTTATACGCGGGTCTATGCTAAATACCACTGATCTAAGAACAAGGTTGGGGAGGGGTCGTCTTATATGCGGGTCTATGCTAAATACCACTGATCTAAGACCAAGGTTGGGGAGGGGTCGTCTTATATGCGGGTCTATGCTAAATACCACTGATCTAAGACCAAGGTTGGGGAGGGGTCGTCTTATATGCGGGTCTATGCTAAATACCACTGATCTAAGAACAAGGTTGGGGAGGGGTCGTCTTATACGCGGGTCTATGCTAAATACCACTGATCTAAGAACAAGGTTGGGGAGGGGTCGTCTTATATGTGGGTCTATGCTAAATACCACTGATCTAAGACCAAGGTTGGGAGGGGTCGTCTTATACACGAGTAAATACGGTAGACTAAAATTACACATTTTCCCAACCTCTGCATTACTGTATAATTTCAAGGGATTACTCGAGTGGTTAAGGTCGCTGACTTGCATACCACTGGCTTATCATCACTGATAATCACAGATTCGAACCACGCTCAGACTGTGTCTCTTGATATGCAGTTTCTTACGGAGGTTGGTGCACCAAGTACTGGTTAACCGCAGGAGTCTGCCCAGGAAAGGTGTTGTTAGGTAAACTGCCCGTCGCTCAAATTGGCAATCGCTAGCGACGTTAGTTTATACAAATTTATTTTTTGTTTAAGTTTTTATAACTTGTATTAATCACTCTCGAGACCTCATTCCTAATGGAATCCATCACCACAAGGGAGAGAGAAGAGATACGTGGAATTTAAATGCCTTGCCTAAGGGCACAATCATAACGGCTCCAGCGTACAAGGTAGCGACGTTAAATAAACTTAAAATAATTTTTAAAAAATATTACCATTTTTACCTAGAGGTGTGAGTTTTTTCCGATTAGCTACGAGATTCTGTGTTACTAGGAAAGGTTTCGAATCTTTATTTCATTTCATATGTCTGTGTTTGTTGTTAATTGTAGAGGATCAAGTGAACTGGTGTATGACACTGGAGCGGGCACGATCACAGAGTACATGGCAGAAAATACAATGGGCTCACTCTCTGATGAAAGTTGGGTGTGCAGAGAGGGATTCTCAGTAACCATAGAAACCAGGTTTACAAAGGCATGTCACCCATGTTTATTTTTTTCCCCACCTCTGTGTTTGAGTGGTTACTGTCTCTGACTTGTATACAACTGTAATCTATCATCACTAACGGTCATGGGGGTTTGATCCCCGCTCAGGCCGTGTCTCATTTATATGAAACAGTTTTTACGGAGGTTGGTGCACCAAGTACTGGTTAACCGCTGGAGCCTGCCCATGAAAGGTGTCGTTAGGTAAACTGCCCGCCGGCGAAATAGCCCAAACATGGTGCTGATGAAGGCATAAAAACCCAAACAAACAACTAACCATGTTTTAATCATACCCCCGAGAACAAAGTATATGGTGGGATTGACAGGAGTCATGCATGTCTGTCCATTTCTTGTTTTGTCCATGTCTTCTAAATACCTGGCCTGGAGGTTATAAAGCTTTTCTCCAATCTCAAACTCATTCTCAAGCGTCTGATTGGTTCACTCGAGCTTAAATATCAGAATCAACCAATCAAATCACTAGAGCTCGAGTTTGAGACGAGACGGTGTATAGAACCCACATTCATCTCTGGTTAAACCTCAAGAGGCTATATTTTGCATTCGGCCCATTCCTCTTCAATCGCTTGAGGAATATTTAAATAACATGCACAAATGGTAACCACGATGTGCATTGCGAAAGTTTCAGCCATGTAGTAACTAAAGAGTTCAAATGGCTATTTTGTATAACATTCCTTATCCGATCCATATCTTCTAAATTCCTACTTCAAGACAACATGCAGAACCTATGGTTCCACAATGTTCATCCAAGGTCACAGCCACGCTTGGATGTCAAAGGTCAAGAGGCTATATTTTGTGTCCGATCCATAGCTCTTAAACCGATTGAGGAATTTTGAAATAACTTGGTAATCATGTTAACCATATTGAGACAACGTGCAGAG
Organism: Archivesica marissinica; assembly: GCA_014843695.1. Taxonomy (NCBI): domain Eukaryota; kingdom Metazoa; phylum Mollusca; class Bivalvia; order Venerida; family Vesicomyidae; genus Archivesica; species Archivesica marissinica. The sequence continues at coordinate 65,412,901 of CM026399.1, read as the reverse complement.
CGTTTCAGCCATGTTGTTTTAAGGTCAAGGTCAACCATGCTGTCCCAGGTCAAGGTAACAGTTTGAATGTACAATCATTACAAAGTAAAACAACACCTAAACATTTACAATCATTACAAAATAAAACAACACCTAAACATTTACAATCATTACAAAATAAAACAACACCTAAACATTTACAATCATTACAAAATAAAACAACACCTAAACATTTACAATCATTACAAAATAAAACAACACCTAAACATTTACAATCATTACAAAATAAAACAACACCTAAACATTTACAATCATTACAAAATAAAACAACATAAAAAAGAAAACAAAATCTCGGAACGTGAAATACTGTCCGATTAGCGTAGTGGTTAGCGCTCTCGCTTGTCACCAATGCAACCCAGGTTCGATCTTCAGACCGAGAAGTATGTGAGATGGTACGATTGTTGCCAGATCGGACAGGTGCGTTTTCTCCGGGTACTCCGTTTTCCTCTCGCACGAATGACCACATATATGCTTTCATCCGCGCCAACGAGAATGATTAATATTAGTTGCTAAAACTTGCTTCGCAATCGTTGTAAAATAAATAAAGTTTAAAACTAAATACTAATTGCCACACGTACCCTCAGTATGACCCTGCATGCCAAGACCCAATCCCAAAGCCCTGAATCACCAGTATGTAATGTAAATGCTAAGCTAGTAGAGGTACCGCAGTAAGCATGTATTCCATTGTACAATAAACATAGAAAATGTTTCTTGCAGGAAGATCTGGATGACATGGAAGTATTGATTCGTCAGCGAGGTGTCCTCATCCACACTCACAAAACATCAACCCAGAGTTGTACTGTAACAGTTACACCATCCAACACAATGTCTATGGTTGTATACATGCCTACAGTCAAGGTAAACCATCCAACACAATGTCTATGGTTGTATACATGCCTACAGTCAAGGTAAACCATCCAACACAATGTCTATGGTTGTATACATGCCTACAGTCAAGGTAAACCATCCAACACAATGTCTATGGTTGTATACATGCCTACAGTCAAGGTAAACCATCCAACACAATGTCTATGGTTGTATACATGCCTACAGTCAAGGTAAACCATCCAACACAATGTCTATGGTTGTATACATGCCTACAGTCAAGGTAAACCATCCAACACAATGTCTATGGTTGTATACATGCCTACAGTCAAGGTAAACCATCCAACACAATGTCTATGGTTGTATACATGCCTACAGTCAAGGTAAACCATCCAACACAATGTCTATGGTTGTATACATGCCTGTAAACCAACCTGACGAAGGTCCAGGTAAACCAACGTGCCGTCTGATCAGGCTCTATGCTGTTTGCTATTCGGATAGTGGAGCCGGAATATTTTGCTGAATAGCAAACAACATAGATCCTGATCAGACGTGGCATTGGATCTATGTTGTTTGCAAATGTAATTTTATTTACTCAGCAGGCAAAGTGTTAATTAACGGAATTAATTTTCTTGTCTCTTAGCACCATATACATGCTTACATTTCCTCTTGCAGAGAATTGGAACTCAGAAGATGGATAATTTTGGTGAAAAAGCTATGTGTTCCTATGAATCAGGTACGGTTTTTATTCATGCCTGGTACAGTTTTTATACCTGCCAGGTTAACAACGAGGTAATACATGTACAGTTAAACTCCACAAATTCGTCCGTCCAGAGCCAGTTTGGAGGGGATATCAATTCAAGCTAAACTTGTGTTAGTGGTCACCTCTATTAAGCAGCCAATCTTTATTAAGCAGCCAGTTTCCAGATTCCCAATATGTTTTATTATACATTTGACCTCTGTTAAGCAGCCACCTGTGCTAAGCAGCTAGTTTCTGTGATTCCCTTGGCTGGCTGCTTGAGACTGGTTTCACTGTATAATTAACCGGATTGCTACACATTTGTGGCTTATTCATGTATGTATGTATGTTCCATTAATGTCAAACCCCTCTCGGGGACCTAGACATGTTTTCCTGGGCAGGCTTAGCCGACCTAAGCGATTAACCAGTACTAAGCAATGTGTGTGAGGTGCCTTGCTCAATGACACTATATACGTGACCTGTCCGAATATCGAACGCAGACCGTTCGATTCCAAATCAGACGCTGGACCACGGACACCACACATAAATCTGTCTGTGAATTGATTTAAAAACTAGCATTTTGTTCTTTCACACTACTTACTGAACAAACTTTGTGAAACATGAACCCAGTAACCTTTACAATAAAATGTTTTCTTACACTAACCTTGACCTCTGATGAGCTGTAAAAATAAATAATGATGTTTTGTAATAATGGAACATAAGTCCGCCTCCATAGTTGAGTAGTTAAGGTCGCTGACTTGTATACTACTGTAACCTATCATCACTGATTGTCACTGGTTTGAGCCCCACCCAGGCCGTGTTTCATTTATATGAAATAGTTGACGGTTTCTTATGGAGGTTGGTGCACCAAGTACTGGTTAACTGCTGGAGCCTGCCCAGGAAAGGTGTTGTTAAGTAAATTGCCCATCGGCGATATAGCCCAAAATGGTGCTGATGCAGGCGTAAAACCTGAACAAACAAACTCAAACTAACAAAACAAGTTTATATAGGTCTGCCTGCCCGAAGTTTGGAACAATTGAGACTTGACCCCGGCTTGTACCATTCGTGCCGTATAGATATTTTTTACAAGAATGTGGTAAATTTTGATGAAAGCAGCTGTTGTGTATTTGATGCCTTCTGCTTCCATACGTTTTTCTGTGCATCCGTCTTACCTCAATATTGTCCTAGCTTCATATCCCAAATCCCTTATTTAGTTTATACAAATTTATTTTAGCTCGATTGCTAAACAAGTTCTTACAACTTATATTAATCACTCTCGGGACCTCATTCCTGATAGAATCCATCGCCACGAGTGAGAGAGAAGAGGCATGTGGAATTTAAATGCCTTGCCTAAGGGCACAATTGTGACGGAGTCCAGTGGGGCCCAAACTCCGGGCCGTACGTACCTGAAGCGAACGTGCTATCACTGCGCTATCACGACTTCCACAGACAAAACCCTTAGTTACATTGTCATGAAACAGAGTTATGTCTCTTTGAAGATGTTTTTACTAAACTCTGAGTGTTCAGTACCTAAGCCCAGTTGATATTTGTCATCTATACCTACCACTTCAGGAAGTACAATGGTGCCATCGTGCGTAGAAGCGAGTTTGTTACAAGGGAAGCGGTATGTGGAAAATGCTCTCTTCCAGGCTGGCGGAGTTAACTACTCAGGTATTTAGTTTATTTATTATTTTAAGACTCGCTCCATGAGGAAAGAAAACAACATGGTCACGGGTTCAAGCCCCGCTCAGACAAATTAGTCTCATTTATATGAAAAAGTTACCAGTTTCTTAAGGCGGTTGGTGCACCAATTACTGGTTAACTGCAGGAGATGTTGTTACATGTAGGTAAACTGCCCTCCAGCGATATAGCCCCAGATGGTACTGATACAGGTGTAAAATCCAGACAAAGCTGCCCTCCAGCGATATACCCCCAGACGGTACTGATACAGGTGTAAAATCCAGACAAAGCTGCCCTCCAGCGATATAGCCCCAGATGGTACTGATACAGGTGTAAAATCCAGACAAAGAAACTAATGACAGCATATTCTTATTGTTCTATGATGAACACGCTTGGTTTGGTAATGACAGCATATTCTTATTGTTCTATGTCCTAGTGTACATTTGTACCATCCAAAATATATATGGAATTGATAGATATACGGCTTGGGGTTCATTCTAGGTCAGAATTTTTGGGAGAAGTGAGCGCCCGACTGCGTCCTTAAACGGTGTTATTTAATAAATTTCAACAAAATATGGTTAAAATGCACAGTATGACCATTAAATACAACATTTGAATAGAAGGAGTGCTTTATAATGGGCCAGTGTATCTTACTGGACACGTGGGGCCCCCATAGGACAAAGTCAGGGCAACTATTTTTAGGGAGAAGTGGGGCCCCCAGAGGGAGAAGTCAGGGTTCCTAGGGCGACTATTTCGTCCACATCGTCCTCAAACAACAAGTAGATAGTTTGACTAGTACAGTCAAACCTGTCTATAAAGGCCACCCTTGGGAAAGCCAAAAAGTGGCCTTTATTGACAGGTGGCCTCTCAATAGAGGGTTAAAATGCATTGAAAATGGCTCAATGGGAGAGAAAAATGGTGGTCTTTAGAGACAGGTTTTTCATATGCGGCCTTTATTCGGAGGTGGGCTTTAGCACAGGTTTGACTGTATTGTAATGCTATACGGCATGAACCGCAAGCACAAACACATTGATAATACAAACATAAAATATTGCTAACATATTTACAAGAGATTGGGAAAATACAGTACCCAGAGAAAACCCACATGTCCGATCTGGCGACCACAGTACCATCTCACATACTTCCTGGTCCGAGGATCAAACCCAGGTCACATTGGTGAGAAGCGAACATGCTAACCACTGCGCTAATCGGACAGCCTATTATTTATTTAATATTGCCCAAAACTTGTTGAATTAATTCATTACAAATGACCACTCATAGCATAGGATTCGGGAAGTACTAATGTTCATAAAAAGAGGTGTCTCACAAGTCAGAAATGGCTGGCCCTTTAAATAGGGGTGACACTATAATAAACAAACACACTATACACACACTATACACACACTATACACACACTATACACACACTATGCACACACTATGCACACACTATACACACACTATGCACACACTATACACACACACACACACACACTATACACACACTATGCACACACTATACACACACAATACACACACACTATGCACACACTATGCACACCCTATACACACAATATACACACACTATATACACACTATGCACACACTATACACACACTATACACACACTATGCACACACTATGCACACACTATACACACACTATACACACACTATACACACACTATGCACACACTATACACACACACACACTATACACACACTATACACACACTATACACACACTATTCACACACTATGCACACACTATGCACACACTATGTACACACTATGCACACACTATGCATACACTATACCCACACTATTCACACACTATACACACACTATGCACACACTATACACACACTATACACAGGTTTCTTGTGATTATAATTCCAGGATCATCGTACATTATGTTGCCATCAAACATCAGCCCAGAGTTACTGCAATACCCAACCGCCAGTGCTTTCAAGCTACCACTGGCATTACACCTGCTGTGTTATACTAGAAGTAAGTTGTTTGTTATACTTTAAACCAGTCTGATATAGTTGTAAATCATTGTATACCAGTTTAAAAATGCTGTAAGCCAGTCTGCTACATAAGAACAATTCTGTACACCAATCTGCTACGTATGAACAATACTGTATACCAGTCTGCTACATATGAACAATAATGTACACCAGTCTGCTACATATGAACAATAATGTACACCAGTCTGCTACATATGAACAATAATGTACACCAGTCTGCTACATATGAACACTACTGTACACCAGTCTGCTACATATGAACAATATTGTACACCAGTCTGCTACATATGAACAATATTGTACACCAGTCTGCTACATATGAACAATATTGTACACCAGTCTGCTACATATGAACAATATTGTATACCAGTCTGCTACATATGAACAATATTGTACACCAGTCTGCTACATATGAACAATATTGTACACCAGTCTGCTACATATGAACAATATTGTACACCAGTCTGCTACATATGAACACTATTGTACACCAGTCTGCTACATATGAACAATAATGTACACCAATCTGCTACATATCAACAATAATGTACACCAGTCTGCTACATATGAATAATACTGTATACCAGTCTGCTACATATCAACAATAATGTACACCAGTCTGCTACATATCAACAATAAAGTGCCCCAGTCTGCTACATATGAACAATACTGTACACCAGTCTGCCATATATGAACAATAATGTACACCAGTCTGCTACATATGAACAATACTGTATACCAGTCTGCTACATATGAACACTAATGTACACCAGTCTGCTACATATGAACAATACTGTATACCAGTCTGCTACATATGAACAATACTGTATACCAGTCTGCTACCTATGATCAATAATGTACACCAGTCTGCTACACATGAACAATACTGTACACCAGTCTGTTACATATGATCAATAATGTACACCAGTCTGCTACATATGATCAATAATGTACCCCAGTCTGCTACAGATGAACAATAATGTATTCCAGTCTGCTACATATGATCAATAATGTATACCAGTCTGCTACACATGAACAATACTGTACACCAGTTTACTACATTCCATGAATACTGTAAGCCAGTCTCCTACATATGAACAATACTGTACATCAGTCTACTATAGTTGAAAAAACAGTCTGATATAGTTAAAATAGCTACAGTTGCAATTCTGTTGAAATGTAATGTAAACCAGTTTTCTACAGTTGAAGAATGTTGTAAACTAGTCTGCAACTGTTGAAGAATACTGTAATTCAGAAGAATATTGTAGCCAGTCTTCTACAGTTGAAGAATTTTGTAAACCAGTCTGCAACTGTTGAAGAATACTGTACACCAGTCTGCTACACCTAAGCAAACAGATTGTCTGATATTTGTTGTAATAACTATAAATGTACAGTAGATGTAGCATGTATTTTATGCTTTTACAGGCAAGATTAGTGATGTTTTGACATTTGGTGGTTCCCAGGCTATTCCCGAGTCGTGGAGTGTGTATCACATGATACATATGTCTGATCATAGAGGCCTGGTACTGGCTGATACGAGACATCTACGACTATACGACAAAGCTGCAGAGCTTCTTTGGGGATGGATTTTCCTGTACAAGTTGCTGCCAAAAGTATGTATCCTTTAATGGTCATATATTCATAATTCTGTATCCTGATTGTATACATTGTATCCTGATTGTATACATTGTATCTTAATAGTTTACATTGTATCATAATTGTATACATTGTATCCTGATTGTATACATTGTATCCTGATTGTATCCAGATTGTATACATTGTATCCAGATTGTATACATTGTATCCTGATTGTATCCAGATTGTATCCAGATTGTATACATTGTATCCTGATTGTATCCAGATTGTATACATTGTATCCAGATTGTATACATTGTATCCTGATTGTATACATTGTATCCTGATTGTATCCAGATTGTATACATTGTATCCAGATTGTATACATTGTATCCTGATTGTATCCAGATTGTATACATTGTATCCTGATTGTATACATTGTATCCTGATTGTATACATTGTATCCAGATTGTATACATTGTATCCTGATTGTATACATTGTATCCTGATTGTATACATTGTATCCAGATTGTATACATTGTATCCAGATTGTATACATTGTATCCTGATTGTATACATTGTATCCTGATTGTATCCTGATTGTATCCAGATTGTATCCTGATTGTATACATTGTATCCTGATTGTATCCAGATTGTATCCTGATTGTATACATTGTATCCTGATTGTATACATTGTATCCTGATTGTATACATTGTATCCAGATTGTATCCAGATTGTATCCAGATTGTATACATTGTATCCTGATTGTATACATTGTATCCTGATTGTATACATTGTATCCAGATTGTATCCAGATTGTATACATTGTATCCTGATTGTATACATTGTATCCTGATTGTATCCAGATTGTATACATTGTATCCTGATTGTATACATTGTATCCTGATTGTATCCAGATTGTATACATTGTATCCTGATTGTATCCAGATTGTATACATTGTATCCTGATTGTATCCAGATTGTATACATTGTATCCTGATTGTATCCTGATTGTATACATTGTATCCTGATTGTATACATTGTATCCTGATTGTATACATTGTATCCTGATTGTATACATTGTATCCTGATTGTATACATTGTATCCAGATTGTATGCATTGTATCCAGATTGTATACATTGTATCCAGATTGTATACATTGTATCCAGATTGTATACATTGTATCCTGATTGTATACATTGTATCCTGATTGTATACATTGTATCCAGATTGTATACATTGTATCCAGATTGTATACATTGTATCCAGATTGTATACATTGTATCCAGATTGTATCCAGATTGTATCCAGATTGTATACATTGTATCCAGATTGTATACATTGTATCCAGATTGTATACATTGTATCCAGATTGTATCCAGATTGTATACATTGTATCCAGATTGTATACATTGTATCCAGATTGTATACATTGTATCCAGATTGTATCCAGATTGTATACATTGTATCCAGATTGTATACATTGTATCCAGATTGTATACATTGTATCCAGATTGTAGTGTACATGTATACTGGACTAACACCTAGCGTTAAGATTTGATCAATCTGTTGTCTCTCACTGTTAACAGGAAACACTGTAAAACACCACCTTATATTCACAGGTTGAGCTACCAAAAAATGTGTCTCAGTTCCTGCCAAAAGAAGTTCTGGAGAAGAGTAGTCCATCGAAGGTTTGTTGATTCATCAGAGTTCTCAAGGTGCTGTTTGTTGATCTAGGCTGGGTTACATGACCGTAGGAACTGCACAAAACACTCAACTAGTTTATCAGTGTCAGGCTGTGATAAAATTATTTTTGTTGATTTATGTCCCAGCCCCCCCCCCCTTTCTCTGTTTTCACCACCTAACTTTTATTGAGTAAAATAAAAAGTTTTTCTTCAATTTCATGTATATACAAAATGAAAAACTAAAATAAAAAATAAAATTTCACTCTTTTTATAAGCCAAAGGTAGATGATGATGTACCCATCAATGTCCCTACTGTTTACTCAGAAGTTGTGATAGCGCTGTTGTGCTGTGTTCGCTTCAGGTGTGATAGGCTCGGAGTTTACCCCCAGATACAGCCTTTACGATTGTGCCCTTAGGCAAGGCACTAAAATTCCACATTGCCTCTTCTCTGTCCCTCATGACGATGGATTCCATCAGGAATGCGGTCTCGAGAGCGATTTTACTAATGTTGCAAGAACTTGTTTCGCAATCGAGCGCAAAAATAAATTTGTATTAACTACCGTATATTCCTGGCTATAAATCAACATTTTTCTCTTCCAGAAACGTGTTATAAGTACTTGGTCATATGAACGAGAAACAAGCAAAAAGGAATTTATTTTGTTTTTTATTTATTGTTTATGTATGTCTGTTTGTTTGTTTTTATTTGATTTAATATAACAACTGGCATTGACATTTATTTACATTATAAACCATAGAGAAAACTGATACACAAACTTCATAGTGTTTTTTGGTGGGTATTTTTTACGTTTATTTATCGTCGCTACCGGTTACCCATATGAGCGAGGACTCCTGAAGAGATTAGTCATTTTAGATTTTTGGAGGATAGTGCAATGATACAGACAGACACCCATTCCAAAGTCTCCTCTGGGTCTTTTACGCTCACGGTGTAAAGCACCGACACAAGACCTCGGTTTAAAGTCCCATCTGAAAGACTGTTCATTTTATTAGGGTCAGACGGGATTAGTGTTGTACATCAGTGCATTTTTATATGATTAGTAATGGAATAAAGTCAACCAGATATCTCAAATTGAGCCCAGTTTCTTTCAAAAATGAGAGCGAAACTATTCAATGAGAGAGAAAAATCTCATTGCCATAACGACTGTCCACAAGTCCACAAAGTACCCTCGAAGATTCCAGCTAAAAATCTGCATTTTCAAGCCAAAAGTTGACCCTTGACTTATGGCCAAGATCTAGTTTGACGTAATGCCGGTAATATAATGTAAGCTACTATTTACTGTTGCAGATTGAGGCGGGGCTGTATGATCTGTTGGAACTGTCCTACTGGAACCTGGTCCGGCGCCTCAATATAACCAACTTGCTACCTTTCTTTGAGGACACCTGGAAATTACTCTCACATTCAAAGGTGGGTAGATAACTGTGTACCAAACTATAGTATGTACTGTCTAGGAGAGCAATGTACCTAAATGTATGGATATTATAGAACATTACTTACAATATACCTAAATGTATGGATAATTTAGAACATGACTTACAATATGCTTAGATATATTGATTTTTAGATGTGACTTACAATAGACATAAATGTATGAATATTTTAGACGTGACTTACAATAGACATAAATGTATGAATATTTTAGACGTGACTTACAATAGACATAAATGTATGAATATTTTAGACGTGACTTACAATAGACATAAATGTATGAATATTTTAGACGTGACTTACAATAGACATAAATGTATGAATATTTTAGACGTGACTTACAATAGACATAAATGTATGAATATTTTAGACGTGACTTACAATAGACATAAATGTATGAATATGTTAGACGTGACTTACAATAGACATAAATGTATGAATATTTTAGATGTGACTTACAACAGAAATAAATGTATGAATATTTTAGACGTGACTTACAATAGACATAAATGTATGAATATTTTAGACGTGACTTACAATAGACATAAATGTATGAATATTTTAGACGTGACTTACAATAGACATAAATGTATGAATATTTTAGACGTGACTTACAACAGACATAAATGTATGAACATTTTAGACGTGACTTACAATATACATAAATGTATGGATATTTTAGACGTGACTTACAATAGACATAAATGTATGAATATTTTAGACGTGACTTACAATAGACATAAATGTATGACTATTTTAGACATGACTTACAATAGACATAAATGTATTGATATTTTATGTATTAGTGACAGACAAACAAGTCCTGTGTTGTTAGTGTATATTTCTTCCAAATAACGTTGTATTTAACTCACTCAAATGTTAGATAGATTGCAAGGAACAGTAATTTTAAGAAAAAGTTACATATACAGTCAAACCTGTGTTAGTGGTCACCTCCATTATGCAGACAACCTGTATTAAGCAGCCAGTTTCCAGATTCCCAATTGGTTGTTTTATTATATATTTGTTCTCTATTAAGCAGCCATCTGTGATAAGCAGCCACTTTCTGTAATTCCCTTGGCTGGCTGCTTAACACATTGTAGACACATGAATGACCTTGTATCGATGATAATTAAATGTAAATTCACATGTTTGTCATGATTGTAGGTGTTGCAGAAGCTGACAGAAGGCAATGCTGCGGAGATAGGACTGTCCCGGGTGATCAGTAATTACAACGAGGAAAACATACTATACCTGTGTAAAGGTCACTATGCCTCGATGAAGGTTGAAGAAGGGCTCACTGAGGTACCTATCTTTTTTTATTATTTCAGTTTATTTAATGTTGCTGTGTCTATTTACCGTGTCTATTTATATGAAACGGTTGACAGTTTCTCACGGAGGTTGGTGTACCAAGTACTCGTAAACCGCTGGAGCCTGTCCATGAAAGGTGTTGTTAGGTAAACTGCCCATTGCCCATATGGGCAACCGGTAGCGACGTTAAATAAACTGAAAAAACAAAAAGGAATATCACACAAAGTCCATTCCCACATTCTGGTTTATTTTCTGCAGGACACAGAACTCTCCGTTGTCACAGAATTATGCCCGCTTTGAATTTTATTGCAGCATTTTCACATTTTTTCTCTTTCATTTAAATATGTAAATTGAATACATGATCGACATACCGTATAAATTATCTTTCCTGAGGTTATATGGAAATTTATCCATTTAATCCATCTGTTTAATTGTACTTTAAAGAATATTTTAAAAGTAAAGTATAAACTTTATTTATTTTACGATTTATTAACGATGACGAAAGTAAAAATAAGTATAAACTTTATTTATTTTATAATTTATTAACGATGACGAAAGAAGCTTTAGCAACTTATATTAATCACTCTCGTTGGTGGGGATGAAAACATATATGGTGGTCAGTCGTTTGTGAGGAAACCGGAGTACCCGGAGAAAACCCATCTGTCTGATCTGGCGATCACGGTACCATCTCATACTTCCCAGTACGAGGATCGAACCCGGGTTGCATTGGTGATAAGCGAGCATGCTAACAACCACTGCGCTAATCGGACCAGGTATTGCCCGACATGTACGGTAATATCTCTGTGGTTTTGCTGTCCCTTGACTAGTGTATTATTTTCCAGGTATTGCCCGACATGTACGGTAATATCTCTGTGGTTTTGCTGTCCATCGACTAGTGTATTATTTTTCAGGTATTGCCCGACATGTACGGTAATATCTCTGTGGTTTTGCTGTCCCTTGACTAGTGTATTATTTTCCATGTATTGCCTGACATGTACGGTAATATCTCTGTGGTTTTGCTGTCCATCGACTAGTGTATTATTTTCCAGGTATTGCCCGACATGTACGGTAATATCTCTGTGGTTTTGCTGTCCATCGACTAGTGTATTATTTTCCAGGTATTGCCAGACATGTACGGTAATATCTCTGTGATTTTACTGTCCCTTGACTATTGTATTATTTTCCAGGTTTTGCCAGACGTGTACGGTAATATCTCTGTGGTTTTGCTGTCCATCGACTAGTGTATTATTTTCCAGGTATTGCCAGACATGTACGGTAATATCTCTGTGGATTTGCTGTCCATCGACTAGAGTATTATTTTCCAGGTTTTGCCAGACGTGTACGGTAATATCTCTGTTGTTTTGCTGTCCATCGACTAGTGTATTATTTTCCAGGTATTGCCAGACATGTACGGTAATATATCTGTGGTTTTGCTGTCCATCGACTAGTGTATTATTTTCCAGGTATTGCCAGACGTGTACGGGAATTACTCAGTGTTCTTGCTGTCCGTCGACTTGCCATCCAATCAGTTGACAAAGATTCCGGAAAATATGTTCAACGCCCTTCCAAACTTGGCCGAATTTGACTGCTCAAACAACTTTATTGAGGTGTTGCCAGAGTCCATAGGCACGTGTAAAAAGCTGTATAGTCTTACAATGTCGGAGAATAATATCACCGATCTACCGACTTCACTGAAGAATTGTACCAACCTATTCCGCCTGGATATAACAAGTAATATGATGGAGGCAATTCCATCTGTTGTTTCGCAGATGAAGCAACTCCAGCGTCTCTACGCATCAAACATGTTCCTTACCCATCTGCCCGAGGATATCGGCGACCTCGTGAACTTAGAGAAACTGTACGTGAATGGTAACTGTTTTACTCGCTTACCGAAGAGCTTCGCTAATCTGAGATGTCTTACTGACCTTGGAATGTCAGGTGTACCATGGTTACATATATCCAAGTCAAAGAAAGTAATGTCGTACGAGAACTTTGTGAGTAAATTACGGGTATGGAGACTAGATCGCTGGTTGGAAGAACATAAAAAGGTACGTTGTTGTTAACATTAGTTAACATTAGTTAACAAACACACAATTAATGAAATATTAAATTGTAGTGTCAGAGTTATTTTTAGATGCATTATATCTATTTTTAGAAACTGCGAGTTGTTATGACTTATAATGACCTGTTCATTGTTTAATCATTTGTTATCGAGAAACATGTGTAGTCATGTGACATCGACTTGGCCAATCATGTGGCATGGGGAGATGAGGCAAACATGTGTAGTCATGTGACATTGACTTGGCCAATCATGTGGCATGGGGAGATGAGGCAAACATGTGGTATGGGGAGATGAGGCAATAATATGGCATGGGGAGATGAGGAAAACATGTGGCATGGGGAGATGAGGCAAAGATGTGGCATGGGGAGATCAGGCAAACATGTGCAGTCATGTGACATCGACTTGGCCAATCATGTGGTATGGGGAGATCAGGCAAACATGTGGCATGGAGAGATGAGGCAAACATGTGGCATGGGGAGATGAGGCAATCATATGACATGGGGAGATGAGGAAATCATATGACATGGGGAGATGAGGAAATCATGTGACATGGGGAGATCAGGAAAACATGTGGCATGGGGAGATGAGGCAATCATATGGCATGGGGAGATGAGGAAAACATGTGGCATGGGAGATGAGACAATCATGTGGCATGGGGAGATGAGGCAAACATGTGGCATGGGGAGATGAGGCAAACATGTGGCATGGGGAGATGAGGCAAACATGTGGCATGGGGAGATCAGGCAAACATGTGGCATGGGGAGATGAGGCAATCATATGACATATGGGGAGATGAGGCAATCATGTGGCATGGGGAGATCAGGAAAACATGTGGCATGGGGAGATCAGGCAATCATGTGGCATGGGGAGATGAGGCAATCATGTGACATGGGGAGATGAGGCAATCATATGACATGGGGAGATCAGGAAAACATGTGGCATGGGGAGATCAGGAAAACATGTGGCATGGGGAGATCAGGCAATCATATGACATATGGGGAGATAAGGCAAACATGTGGCATGGGGAGATGAGACAATCATGTGGCATGGGGAGATCAGGAAAACATGTGACATGGGGAGATCAGGCAAACATGTGTGCATCTAATATTCTACTCAATCATCATCATGCATTGTGCAGTTAAAACCATTCCATCAATTACAGTAACACTATTGGATATGTTTTAATCAGTGAGAATTTGTGGAAGTCGTGATAGCGCAGTGGATGCGCGTTCGCTTCAGGTGTGAAAGGTCCAGAGTTTGAGCCCCGCTGGAGCCGTTATGATTGTGCCCTTAGGCAAGGCATTTAAATTCCACATTGCCTCTTCTCTCCCTTGAGGCGATGGATTCCATCAGGAATGAGGTCTCGGAGTGATTAATATAAGTTGATATAACTTGTTTCACAATCGAGCTAAAATAAATTTGTATAAACTAATCAGTGAGATATCTACTTTAACTACCTGTAACCTCTGATAACAGGAACAGGGTACCTTGTTTAAGTACTTTGATGAAGATGGCAATGGAGTACTTGATTATGAAGAAATGGGCAAACTGAATGCAGCACTATTCAACATGTTTCCAAGGTTTGGCTACAAGGGCCATGAACCTCCAGGTGAGTCATGCTTTTGTTTCCATGACGATATTGATGTCAACGGTCAAGGTTGCGGTGACCTTGATTTCAGAAACCATTTCCACTCCATAACTTGTCACCAACAAACAGGAACACTGGACATGACCCGCAATTCTGGGTCCAGTGCAAGGTCAAGGTTGCAGGGAACCTTTATTTTTAAAAATCATTCTCTTCCATTCCATAACTTGTCAAACGCGGGATGAACAATATTATTACTGTAAGTGCCATATTGAATTTGGATTCAGTAAGTCAGGGGTCAAGGTCGTGATAGCGCAGTTGTAGCGCGTTAGCTTCAGGTGCAAAAGGCCCGGGGTTTGAGCCCTGTTGCAACCATTACGATTGTGCCCTTCGGCAGCAAGGCATTTAAATTCCAAGTTGCCTCTTCTCTCTCCCTCGTAGCGATGGATTCCATCAGGAATGAGGTCTTGAGAGTAAGAAATTGTTGTAAGAACTTGTTTCGCAATCGAGTTGAAATAAATTTATATAGACTAAAGGTCAAGGTAAAATAAATTTGTATAAACTAAAGGTCAAGGTTGCATTGACATTGATTTATAAAACCATTTGTGCTCAATAAATTATCAACACACATTAGGTGTACATTATGTATTGGTCTTCAAACTTATTTGGAACATCAGGCACTCCAATGACTGGGGGAAACTTGTGCTTTTCTCAAAAAGAAAACACCGTCTAGTTGGCTACAAGGGCCATGAACCTCCTGGTGAATCATACTTTGTTTCTATGATGATATTGATGTCAACTGTCACAGCGACCTTGATTTCATTATATATTTGCTTTCAAACTTATTTGGAACATCAGGCACTTCAATGACTGGGGGAAACTTGTGTTTTTCTCAAAAAGAAAACACCATCTAGTTGGCTACAAGGGTCATGAACCTCCAGGTGAACCACCCTTTGTTTCCATGACGATATTGATGTCAACAGTCAAGGTCGCAGCGACCTTGATTTCATTATATATTTGTCTTCAAACTTATTTGGAACATCAGGCACTCCAAAGACTGATGGAAACTTGTGTTTTTCTCAAAAAGTAAACACCGTCTAGTTGGCTACAAGGGTCATGAACCTTCAGGTGAATCATACTTTGTTTCCATGACGATATTACGATATTGATGTCAAGGTCGCGGCGACCTTGATTTCATCAGGCAGTCTCAAAATGAAAACACCGTCTAGATGTGTGATTTGTATTTTTCAGAGGATGATACGCCCAGTGGTTTTCCTGAGGAGATTTTGGAATGTAAAAGTCTGGAGTACCTCAATTTGTATTACCAGGGGTTTGTGTCCGTTCCACCTGGCATCGAGAACCTGCAGGACCTCAAAATGGTGAACTTGAGTCACAACCCAAACCTGCTCACCATACCCGCCGAGATAGGAACTATATCATCACTTACAAGTAAGTCACAACCCAAACCTGCTCCCCATACCCGCCGAGATCGGAACTATATCATCACTTACAAGTAAGTTACAACCCGAACCTGCTCCCCATACCCGCTGCTCCCCATACCCGCCGAGATCGGAACTATATCATCACTTACAAGTAAGTCACAACCCAAACCTGCTCCCCATACCTACCGAGATCGGAACTATATCATCACTTACAAGTAAGTTACAACCCGAACCTGCTCCCCATACCCGCCGAGATCGGAACTATCAGGGGAGGGGAGGTTAGAAGTATCACAATAACAAAGGTATAATTGTTCGAGACCTGCTACATACATATTTGTAAAATGTACTCTCATAAATAATGAGCTATTGTATTGGTGTTTGAATGTTTGTGATAATTGAATAAACGTGAGACAATTTCCCTGCTACGGATACGGTAGATGCTGATTTGATTGTTATCTAAGATTTGAACAAAAACTGATATACAGTCAAACCTGTGTTAATGGTCACCTCTATTTAGCAGCCAACCTGCATTAAGCAGCCAGTTTTCAAATTCCCAATATGTTACTTTGTTATACATTTTACCTCTATTAAGCAGCCACCTGTGCTAAGCAGCCATTTTCTGTGATTCCCTTGGCTGGCTGCTTAACACAGGTTTGACTGTATGAGTGTGTACTTTGTGGAATATTTCACCAGGACTTGAGATGGAGGAATGTCCGCTGCTGAAGACTCCACCGAAAGAAATCCGAGTGAAAGGTTTCTCTACAACGTTTGCTTATCTACGCAGGCTCATGTCGGGCTCCATGCCATGCAAACGTACTAAGCTAATGCTTGTTGGTCTTGGGGGTGCTGGTAAAACAAGGTGAGTGTTCCATGCGTGTTCATTTTGATATATTTACATCACTATTGCACATCCTTCGATAAACGTATGTGCCCTGATTGTATACATTTGCGTATGAGGGTTCCCAACTAATGATATGCAGCTGACATACTGTTCACTCGAAGTTACAGGCATACGCATTCGCAGTGTTAGGCAGCAGTTCGTCTCGCGAGAAAAGGCGTGTCTTACAGTTTACGCTGTTCCAGGGATGGTCTATTTACATGTTCTGGCACACAGTAAGATGCAAATCTGGACTAAAAACTTTTTA
Organism: Archivesica marissinica; assembly: GCA_014843695.1. Taxonomy (NCBI): domain Eukaryota; kingdom Metazoa; phylum Mollusca; class Bivalvia; order Venerida; family Vesicomyidae; genus Archivesica; species Archivesica marissinica. Next base: position 65,395,342 of record CM026399.1, on the reverse strand, counting down.
AATGCAAAGTGTGATATATTTTATTTGTGTCATTGAAAAGATTAATTAATGTAAATATAAATAGAAGAAGGCATGCATGCTAACTTTAATTACACCCAATGTAGTTCATATCCCGATGGAAACTATTAATCATTCATTTAGCAACCACGCTAACTTTAAACATGCCCAATGTAGTTCATACCCTGATGGAAACTATTAATCATTCATTTAGCATCCACGCTAACTTTAACCATGCCCAATGTAGTTCATAACCCTGATGGAAACTACTAACATGCGATTCATTCCTTAAGCTTTACCACAAGTCATAAAATATCTTCTATTCATCTCTAGATTACCTTTCAATTGTTTTATGTTGATTCATGGAAGTCGTGATAGCGCAGTAGTAGCTCGTTCGCTTCAGGTGCGAATGGGTCAGAGTTCACGACCTGCTGGAGCCACTACAATTGTGCTCTTAGGCAAGACATTTAAATTCCACATTGCCTCTTCTCTCTCCTTCGTGCTGATGGATTACATCAGGAATGAGGTCTAGAGAGTGATTAATACAAGTTGTAAGAACTTGTTTCGCAATCGAGCCAAAATAATTTTTTATAAACCATATTGTGATCCCCTTGATCACAGGTGTTAATTGACACTGCTAGGTAATTGGGTAATTACAGTAGGTGCTATGGTAGGTACATAATGTTTGGTTTAATGTGCTATACGATACTGATATTAGAATAAATTAGTGAGCAAATTATTGATTCTTGATGAAAATCGACAGTATTAGATATTATTTAGAAACGTTTACATTTTGAAATTTTGAGTGATTTCGAAAGAATCATGATCGAATATTCAAATAATTTTCCATTTGAATACATGAAAATCACTATTCACTGCCATCACTAGTTAATACCTTTTTATTTTAAATTTCCGTCACCTTAGTTTTGGAGCTACAGTCAAACCTGTCTTAAGCAGCCAGCCAAGGGAGTCAGAAAAAGTGGCTGCTTAGGTCTGGTGGCTGCTTAATAGAGGTCAAATCTATAATAAAACAACCAATTGGGAATCTGAAAACTAGCTGCTTAATACAGGTTGGCTGCTTAATGGAGGTGACCACTAACACAGGTTTGACTGTACTCCACTGATACAATTCACTGTACTGGTGTCATATAGAATATTGCCCCCCCCCCCCCACCGGTATGTACAATTAGTGCAGGTAAATGTGCACGAAGCCTAACGCTATGCATTGTACATACCAGTAACTTACATTCTATCTCCATTGTCTTCAATTTTAGTTTGGTAACTGCTCTACTAAGCAAGGATGGGAAGGCGGATCTGGCTCATGGGGATGCAATTACAGATGGTAAATATACACTAGGAAACTAAGGTCTATGGAATAGTGGATTCTATGTAGGCAGGATCAAGTTATTCTTATGGTGATTATCGTCAGTTCAAAGTGGAAATCTGTAAATTGTAACAATATTATATGTTCCATTGTTTAGCTGTCTGTAGATTGACAGTGTTTAGATCGGCTGTGTGTAGATCGGCTGTGTTTAGATCAGCTGTGTGTAGTTCAGCTGTGTTTAGATTGGCTGTGTTTAGATTGGCTGTGTTTAGATCGGCTGTGTTTAGATCGGTTGTGTGTAGATTGACAGTGTTTAGATTGGCTGTGTTTAGATCGGCTGTGTGTAGATCGGCTGTGTGTAGATCAGCTGTGTTTAGATTGGCTGTGTTTAGATCAGCTGTGTGTAGATCGGCTGTGTTTAGATTGGCTGCGTTTAGATTGGCTGTGTTTAGATCGGCTGTGTGTATATCGGCTGTGTGTAGATCAGCTGTGTTTAGATTGGCTGTGTTTAGATTGGCTGTGTTTAGATTGGCTGTGTTTAGATCGGCTGTGTGTAGATTGGCTGTGTGTAGATCGGCTATGTGTAGATCGGCTGTGTTTAGATTGGCTGTGTTTAGATTGGCTGTGTTTAGATCGGCTGTGTGTAGATTGGCTGTGTGTAGATCGACTGTGTGTAGATCGACTGTGTTTAGATTGGCTGTGTTTAGATTGGCTGTGTGTAGATTGGCTGTGTGTAGATTGGCTGTGTGTAGATCGGCTTAGTTTAGATCGGCTGTGTATAGATCGGCTATGTTTACATTGGCTGTGTTTAGATTGGCTGTGTGTAGATTGGCTGTGTGTAGATTGGCTGTGTTTAGATCAGCTGTGTGTAGATTGGCTGTGTGTAGATCGGCTGTGTTTAGATTGGCTGTGTGTAGA
>CM026399.1:65376331-65392103 GCA_014843695.1 Archivesica marissinica | reverse complement strand
TCTTTCTGTCCTCCTCCATCCATCCTCTGTTCACCTGTCTTTCTGTCCTCCTCCATCCATCCTCTGTTCACCTGTCTTTCTGTCCTCCTCCATCCATCCTCTGTTCACCTGTCTTTCTGTCCTCCTCCATCCATCCTCTGTTCACCTGTCTTTCTGTCCTCCTCCATCCATCCTCTGTTCACCTGTCTTTCTGTCCTCCTCCATCCATCCTCTGTTCACCTGTCTTTCTGTCCTCCTCCATCCATCCTCTGTTCACCTGTCTTTCTGTCCTCCTCCATCCATCCTCTGTTCACCTGTCTTTCTGTCCTCCATCCATCCTCTGTTCACCTGTCTTTCTGTCCTCCATCCAGCTTCCTCTGTTCACCTGTCTTTCTGTCCTCCTCCATCCATCCTCTGTTCACCTGTCTTTCTGTCCTCCTCCATCCATCCTCTGTTCACCTGTCTTTCTGTCCTCCTCCATCCATCCTCTGTTCACCTGTCTTTCTGTCCTCCTCCATCCATCCTCTGTTCACCTGTCTTTCTGTCCTCCATCCAGCTATCCTCTGTTCACCTGTCTTTCTGTCCTCCTCCATCCATCCTCTGTTCACCTGTCTTTCTGTCCTCCTCCATCCATCCTCTGTTCACCTGTCTTTCTGTCCTCTGTCCATCTTTCCTTTATCCCCATCCATCTGTCTGTCCTTTTACTGTCTCAACACTTTATGTTGTCTATTACTGTATATGTACATCTCATGAAATATTCACAGTCCTGTCGAATGCAAATGAAACTTGGCATAGATCAAGTGGACATATAGTTGGACATTTAGCCGAACTCTCTCAATGAATGTATAGATATATAAAGGGTTATAGAAGCTTGATTTCTAATACAGGTATAGACATCAGTACCTGGACTGTGAAAGCCGGTGATGAACATTTAACCTACAGTGTGTGGGACTTTGCTGGACAGACGGTCTACTACAACACACATCAGGTATGTTTATGACCTACAGTGTGTGGGACTTTGCTGGACAGACGGTCTACTACAACACACATCAGGTATGTTTATGACCTACAGTGTGTGGGACTTTGCTGGACAGACGGTCTACTACAACACACATCAGGTATGTTTATGACCTACAGGGTGTGGGACTTCGCTGGACAGATTGTCTACTACAACACACATCAGGTATGTTTATGACCTACAGGGTGTGAGACTTTGCTGGACAGATTGTCTACTACAACACACATCAGGTATGTTTATGACCTACAGGGTGTGGGACTTTGCTGGACAGATTGTCTACTACAACACACATCAGGTATGTTTATGACCTACAGGGTGTGAGACTTCGCTGGACAGACTGTCTACTACAACACACATCAGGTATGTTTATGACCTACAGGGTGTGAGACTTAACTGGACAGACTGTCTACTACAACACACATCAGGTATGTTTATGACCTACATGGTGTGAGACTTCGCTGGATAGACTGTCTACTACAACACACATCAGGTATGTTTATGACCTACAGGGTGTGGGACTTGGCTGGACAGACTGTCTACTACAACACACATCAGATATGTTTATGACCTACAGGGTGTGAGACTTGGCTGGACAGATCATCTACTACAACACACATCAGGTATGTTTATGACCTACAGGGTGTGGGACTTCGCTGGACAGATTGTCTACTACAACACACATCAGGTATGTTTATGACCTACAGGGTGTGAGACTTCGCTGGACAGATCGTCTACTACAACACACATCAGGTATGTTTATGACCTACAGGGTGTGGGACTTGGCTGGACAGACTGTCTACTACAACACACATCAGATATGTTTATGACCTACAGGGTGTGAGACTTGGCTGGACAGATCATCTACTACAACACACATCAGGTATGTTTATGACCTACAGGGTGTGGGACTTCGCTGGACAGATTGTCTACTACAACACACATCAGGTATGTTTATGACCTACAGGGTGTGAGACTTAACTGGACAGATCGTGATTTATGATAATGATTTCACAGAGTGAAAAGTAACTATTTGTGACTCAGTTTTGAGTCAACATTGATCACCGGGTTAAGTTTTTATAAAAATTGGGTTGAAATAAATGGAAAATACTGGAATTGTTCGTGATATTTAATTAGCATAAAGTAGTCCATTTGTCTACCTGGTTAGACAGATTTATCTCACCCCCCCAAAACTGCGCGAAAAGCCTGTCTATAGGTGAGAAGATGACTTGCGCAGATTCATGGTAGCCATCTTGTTTTATCTTTCAGTTCTTCTTGTCAAACAGAGCTGTGTATTTGCTACTCTGGAATGTACGGCTTGGATTTGAACATGCTGGTCTGGATTTCTGGCTGAGCTCAATAACAGTACAAGCTCCAAAAGCTCCAATATTTGTAGTAGGATCTCATGTTGACCAGGTAAGCTAAATATATACATTGATTTCTTGCAGGGTTGCGACAAAAAACAAATATTTGCAAATATTTTGCGCAACTTTTGTTTGTGAATTTTATTTTTTGGGGCGCAACAAGTTTGATTAAATACATGGCTTCAAATAATTATCTGTGAACTATATGGCTCTTATTTGGCTCCAGGTTTTTCAAATTGGGTTCAATTGTTTTCAATTGGCGACAGAAGTTGCGCAGACAAAAATTCAGACAGAGGGACCCGTCTTGCTATTTCTTTATTTTACTATAGTAAAAAAAAGTTTAAACCTTAACCTGGTTGCTATTGTAAACATTCTTTTGCATGAAATAATAATTTTTACGAAGTTCAATAACTAGTCTTTATAGGGTTATTCTACCAGAGAAGAAACCACAGGTCAGAATTATCACATACAGTGCATCCTGTGTAGCCTGGGTTCCAGTTTGTCGATTTTTCACTTTTTAACTTCTGGCAAAATGACAGCCTGGGGAAACTGGATTTTTGATCGTAGCGCCATTTACTTACCACCTCATTTATGAGGGTGTAGATTTGAAGAACGACAACTCTTCTCTACAAGATACTATTGCTAAATATAGAAACGGAATTCTATCGGAAATCGCCAAACAGGCACGATTATACACGATCATTTCCGAATATACACTAATGCTCCCGTAACCTCATTTACATTGCAAAGATATAATTTCCCGTTTCTGTGTTATATCAACAAGATGACGGATTTTAAATATTAAGTTTAAGTGGTAATGAGTCGATTCGTAATTGAAGTAAGGACTACTTAAATCTTGAGTAAATATGTCAAATCAGACGCACATTGTACTTTTTAAAACTATTTATCGTTCTGTTGACCCGTAAACAATTATAAAGTTTTATCAACATTGAAGTGCCTCGCTTTCGACTCAAGTACGTCATTAATTAAATCACGTGCTAATAGGCCTGTTAACCCTTTCCCTCATAGAAGCACCTCTTGACGCCATTACCAATATGACATACATTGACAAGGTAGTAGCCAAACCAATGTTCATAACCCTTTCCCTCATAGAAGCACCTCTTGACGCCATTACCAATATGACATACATTGACAAGGTAGTAGCCAAACCAATGTTCATAATAAAGGCCAGAATCTCATGTATTACCCGTAATATCTGTGGGAGGTGGGATAGATATGGCGACTACACTGCATGATAGCTAAATGGCTGTCGTTTCTATAGAGATATAATAGTATATTAACCGTAATTTCTATGAAGGAAAGGGTAAATAGGATTAATGCTAGTCAATAATTACACGGACAATCCGTCCAGTTTCCCCAGGCGTTGATATTATCTGAATCTCAATACGGCCCAATTAATAGTCTGACCAGGCATAATATATCGATGCCTGTTCCCAGGCTAGGGTTATTTAGAACTAATCACTACCTATATTTCCGACCATAAGTTGATGTCGGCCATAAGTTGATGTCGACCATAAGTTGATGTCGACCATGAGTTGATGTCGACCATAAGTTGATGTCGACCATAAGTTGATGTCGACCATAAGTTGATGTCGACCATAAGTTGATGTCGACCATAAGTTGATGTCGACCATGAGTTGATGTCGACCATAAGTTGATGTCGACCATGAGTTGATGTCGACCATGAGTTGATGTCGACCATAAGTTGATGTCGACCATGAGTTGATGTCGACCATAAGTTGATGTCGACCATAAGTCGAGGATCAAGCTTTGCTTGAACATGCTGATTTTTATCCGGATTCTTCCATCAGTCGAGGGTACTTTGTGAACTTATGAAATTCGTGAAGACAACGGTTTTTCAATCATTTTTGGAATGAAACTTGAGATATCTGGTTAACTTACATTAGTCCATTACAAATCTTTAAAAAATGAACTGATTCACTTTATTTATTGTTTATAATGTAAAATAATTGTCTACAAACATAAAAGTTCCAACAAGTAAATATTTTAATAAGCATCATTTATCCAATAAAAATATAAAAACAAATATTTTTTTGTAAAATTAAAAAAATGTGTTGCTTGTTTCTTGGCCATAAGTGGACATATTGCTTTCATCACATTTCTGGATAAGGAAAAGGTCGACTTATGTCCAGGAATATACAATATATCTCGACATCTATACTACCGTATCAATCACCATTTTGTCAAACACAATCACATATGTTCCTGTATTCATCAGATTTCCTAATATCTGTACAGTCAAACCTGTGTTAGTGGTCACCTCCATTAAGCAGCCAACCTGTATTAAGCAGCCAGTTTCCAGATTCCAAATTGGTTGTTTTATTATATATTAAACCTCCATTAAGCAGCCAACCTGTATTAAGCAGCCAGTTCCCAGATCCCAATCGGTTGTTTTATTATATATTAAACCTCTATTAAGCAGCCACCTGTATTAAGCAGCCAGTTTCCAGATTGCCAATCGGTTGTTTTATTATATATTCGACCTCTATTAAGCAGCCACCTGTGCTAAGCAGCCACTTTCTCTGACTCCCTTGGCTGTTTAAGACAGGTTTGACTGTACATCTATTTTTCAGGTGTCCAAGTTTGAGATCCCTATCAATGAGATGAGAGAGAGATACAAACAGATTGCAGGCTTCCACTTTGTTAGCTCCTTTACAGGAGAGGTTAGTTGTTACCGTATATATTCTATAAGTCGAACTCCATAGATTCTAAGTAGCAAATACTTTGAGAGAGCTTTTAAGGACTAGGTATTTTCTGAACATGTTACATAGTTTTTACAAATTTATTTTAGCTCGATTGCGAAACAAGTTCTTACAACTTAAGTTAATCACTCTCGAGACCTCATTCCTGATGTAATCCATCGCCACGAGGGAGAGAGAAGCGGCAACGTGAACATGTTTACATAGACTTATGATTAAGTTATGAGTTTATGAAAAGTACAAATTTTATGCAGCAATATTACCACCTTGACTTATGAGTGAGATTGACTTATGAGTGAGATTGACTTATGAGTGAGATTGACTTATGAGTGAGATTTACCTATGAGTGAGATTGACTTATGAGTGAGATTGACTTATGTGTGAGGTTGACATATGTGTGAGATTGACTTATGTGTGAGATTGACTTATGAGTGAGATTGACTTATGAGTGAGATTGACTTATGAGTGAGATTGACTTATGAGTGAGATTGACTTATGAGTGAGATTGACTTATGAGTGAGATTGACTTATGAGTGAGATTGACTTATGAGTGAATATTTACATCGATGATGCATTTCCTTCGATGAATGTATGAGTCATGATTGTATACATTTACCTATGATGGTTCCCAACTAATGATATGCAACTGACATGTGCACTCGAAGTTATGGGCATGCGCATTCGCAATGTTAGGCAGTGTTCGTCGGATGATCTCCCTACCAAACGGTCAGTTGCAAACAAATTTCTGGAAAGTGTGATATTTTTTTCTTTGTCCCATTAAAAAGAATAATTAATGTAAATAATATTTAAGGAATGAATCACGAGTTAATAGTTTCCATTGGGGTATGAACTACATTGGGTGTGTTTAAAGTGCGTGGAGGCTTTAGCAGGGGTGTTGAAATGCTATGCCCGACTTGTCCAACTCGTACAATTTATTGCATGGACAAGTAGAGAAAAACAGTTGGTAATCATAAAAAAATACTCACGAAAAGCATATTTTATTGTATACATGCTTATTACACGAATAAATCCAATTATTAATTTGTCGGCGGAAGTCGAAAATGTAAACAGCGAACCATATTGGGTAATGTATAAAACGTTTACCATGTCCCGATAAAGGCGCCATGTCAGCAGACGATATCCGATCCGTGACGGCTCATCGTCAATATTTTTTTGTTCCGGATGTTTACAAATTATTAAATGGATCGGTGTTTAATCAAAGACCCAAAGGCAGGGCCAGGTCCAAGTAAAATTGGAACTGTTAAAAAGAAAATCAATGGCTGATCGGGACAGTGTGTATGACAAAAAACGCAACCGCGGGTTTGTAGAATCGTGGGTTACTGATTTCCCTTGGCTGAAAGCAGAAGACCCTAATAACGTTACTTGTCGTTACTTGTCGTATATGCACTCAATACCACCAGCTGGCAGACAAAACGTCCGGTCTATTTAATGGCAAACAGTGGGTTGGCAAGATATATTGACAGCACATCAGATGTCTGCAAAGCATGTTCTGTGCATGTCCAAGGCTGGCAAGGGCAAATCTATTAAGGGCAAATTGGATAAAACATTTACCAAGGTTGACCAGGCCGAGGTAGAACGTTACACAAAATTATTCGGCATATGCTGTGGCCAAACGCAACACGCCATTTTCTGACTTCCCGTTCTTGTTTGATATACAGCAGAAGAATGGTGTCAATCTAGGTGCTCATCATCATGGTAGGGATGCATGTGTTGGTTTTTTAAATTTATGTTAGAAGTGGGGACAAGTTGGATTCAGTGTCGGACAAGTGAATTTTTGTTGTCCACTTGTCCATGGACAAGTGGGAAAATTCAGTATTTCCCCACCCCTGGCTTTAGTTTAAACATTATTTAGTTCAGTATTTGTACATGTAACAAAGAAATGAACATTTTACATATAATTTAACAGCAGTAGACTGAAATGGATTAGAACGAAAGAAAGCTTATATAGTTCTTCTCCCTATCAATTGATTGATATACAATAGACAGGAGAATAATATATATATAAATTAACAGCAGTAGACTGAAAGGGATTAGAACGAAAGAAAGCTTATATAGTTCTTCTCCCTATCAATTGATTGATATACAATAGACAGGAGAATAATATATATATAAATTAACAGCAGTAGACTGAAAGGGATTAGAACGAAAGAAAGCTTATATAGTTCTTCTCCCTATCAATTGATTGATATACAATAGACAGGAGAATAATATATATATAAATTAACAGCAGTAGACTGAAAGGGATTAGAACGAAAGAAAGCTTATATAGTTCTTCTCCCTATCAATTGATTGATATACAATAGACAGGAGAATAATACATATAACATTGAAAATACGTGAAATCTATTCTAGGTATATGCCAAAGAATTTCAGACCTTATTGTATTAATGAGTCAATAGTTTTGGATGTAAAAAAGAAAATGGTTAATATTTAAAGGAATATTTGAAGACTTTATTCTTATTTAAACTCAACTAAGTTCTATAGCCCAGGGTTGCCTATCCGTACATCTGTCCGTATGTTCTTCAATCCTTGGAAACCACTTGGTGAATGTTACTTGGTGTGGAGCACCGGTGCATTAAGCATGTTTTACGGCATTAAGGAAGTGACCAAGCACGTCAAGAAATCATTATTTAATTGCATTTCATGCAATACACCCCCACCTCCCCCTCACCTCCCCTCCCCCTCACCTCACCTCCCCCTCACCTCTCCCTCCCCTTACCCCTCCCCTTTGAGATACTATCCTGATAAGACTCTTTGTAAGAGGAGCAAGCCAGGAACCGTGATGGCGTTCTTGTTATGAAGATATTACCACATTTATCGTTAATCCAATCACTCACTGATATACTGTAATGGTGTAGAAATTATGATATGTTCTAATCCAATCACTCACTGATATACTGTAATGGTGTAGATATTATGATATGTTCTAATCCAATCACTCACTGATATACTGTAATCATGTAGATATTATGATAAAATATGTTCTTATCCAATCACTCACTGATATACTGTAATGGTGTAGATATTATGATAAAATATGTTCTTATCCAATCACTCACTGATATACTGTAATCGTGTAGATATTATGATAAAATATGTTCTTATCCAATCACTCACTGATATACTGTAATGGTGTAGATATTATGATAAAATATGTTCTTATCCAATTCCTAGAATCCTAGTTATATATATGTATACATTTTTATTTATATTTCCATATATTATTGTCATGTGTAAATGTTTAAAATTGCATCTGTAATTGTGAAGCGCAATAGAATAATGTTTGTGCTATATAAATGCTATATATTTGTATTTGATTGTGTGGTGTTTGTTTTGCAGGGGATTGCGGACTTACAAGAGAACCTGTTTGATGTGACGTTGCAGCAACAGTACATGGGTGAACAAATACCTGAAGTGTGGCTCACGTTTGAGAATAATGTCATGGAGTAAGTATCCTGTGCATTACTGGAACCTCCCATAGTATACACACCCCTGTATACCTGCAAATACTGTACATGGAACCTCCCATAGTATACACACCCCTGTATACCTGCAAATACTGTACATGGAACCTCCCATAGTATACACACCCCTGTATACCTGCAAATACTGTACAGGGAACCTCCCATAGTATACACACCCCTGTATACCTGCAAATACTGTACATGGAACCTCCCATAGTATACACACCCCTGTATACCTGCAAATACTGTACATGGAACCTCCCATAGTATACACACTCCTGTATACCTGCAAATACTGTACATGGAACCTCTCACCTCCCATATATACACACCCCTGTATACCTGCAAATACTGTACATGGAACCTCCCATAGTATACACACCCCTGTATACCTGCAAATACTGTACATGGAACCTCCCATAGTATACACACTCCTGTATACCTGCAAATACTGTACATGGAACCTCCCATAGTATACACACCCCTGTATATCTGCAAATACTGTACATGGAACCTCCCATAGTATACACACTCCTGTATACCTGCAAATACTGTACATGGAACCTCTCACCTCCCATATATACACACCCCTGTATACCTGCAAATACTGTACATGGAACCTCCTATAGTATGTATACACACCCCTGTATACCTGCAAATACTGTACATGGAACCTCCCATAGTATACACACTCCTGTATACCTGCAAATACTGTACATGGAACCTCCCATAGTATACACACTCCTGTATACCTGCAAATACTGTACATGGAACCTCTCACCTCCCATAGTATACACACGCCTGTATACCTGCAAATACTGTACATGGAACCTCCCATAGTATACACACCCCTGTATACCTGCAAATACTGTACATGGAACCTCCCATAGTATACACACTCCTGTATACCTGCAAATACTGTACATGGAACCTCTCACCTCCCATAGTATACACACGCCTGTATACCTGCAAATACTGTACATGGAACCTCCCATAGTATACACACCCCTGTATACCTGCAAATACTGTACATGGAACCTCCCATAGTATACACACTCCTGTATACCTGCAAATACTGTACATGGAACCTCTCACCTCCCATAGTATACACACCCCTGTATACCTGCAAATACTGTACATGGAACCTCTCACCTCCCATAGTATACACACCCCTGTATACCTGCAAATACTGTACATGGAACCTCTCACCTCCCATAGTATACACACCTCTGTATACCTGCAAATACTGTACATGGAACCTCTCACCTTCCATAGTATACACACGCCTGTATACCTGCAAATACTGTACATGGAACCTCTCACCTCCCATAGTATACACACCCCTGTATACCTGCAAATAATGTACATGGAACCTCTCATAGTATACACACCCCTGTATACCTGCAAATACTGTACAGGGAACCTCCCATAGTATACACACCCCTGTATACCTGCAAATACTGTACATGGAACCTCCCATAGTATACACACCCCTGTATACCTGCAAATACTGTACATGGAACCTCCCATAGTATACACACTCCTGTATACCTGCAAATACTGTACATGGAACCTCTCACCTCCCATATATACACACCCCTGTATACCTGCAAATACTGTACATGGAACCTCCCATAGTATACACACCCCTGTATACCTGCAAATACTGTACATGGAACCTCCACCTCCCATAGTATACACACCCCTGTATACCTGCAAATACTGTACATGGAACCTCCCATAGTATACACACCCCTGTATACCTGCAAATACTGTACATGGAACCTCCCATAGTATACACACTCCTGTATACCTGCAAATACTGTACATGGAACCTCCCATAGTATACACACCCCTGTATACCTGCAAATACTGTACATGGAACCTCCCATAGTATACACACCCCTGTATACCTGCAAATACTGTACATGGAACCTCCCATAGTATACACACTCCTGTATACCTGCAAATACTGTACATGGAACCTCTCACCTCCCATAGTATACACACCCCTGTATACCTGCAAATACTGTACATGGAACCTCCCATAGTATACACACTCCTGTATACCTGCAAATACTGTACATGGAACCTCCCATAGTATACACACTCCTGTATACCTGCAAATACTGTACATGGAACCTCCCATAGTATACACACCCCTGTATACCTGCATATAATGTACATGGAACCTCCCATAGTATACACACCCCTGTATACCTGCATATAATGTACATGGAACCTCCCATAGTATACACACTCCTGTATACCTGCAAATACTGTACATGGAACCTCCCATAGTATACACACCCCTGTATACCTGCAAATACTGTACATGGAACCTCTCACCTTCCATAGTATACACACGCCTGTATACCTGCAAATACTGTACATGGAACCTCTCACCTTCCATAGTATACACACGCCTGTATACCTGCAAATACTGTACATGGAACCTCTCACCTTCCATAGTATACACACGCCTGTATACCTGCAAATACTGTACATGGAACCTCTCACCTTCCATAGTATACACACGCCTGTATACCTGCAAATACTGTACATGGAACCTCTCACCTTCCATAGTATACACACGCCTGTATACCTGCAAATACTGTACATGGAACCTCTCACCTTCCATAGTATACACACGCCTGTATACCTGCAAATACTGTACATGGAACCTCTCACCTTCCATAGTATACACACGCCTGTATACCTGCAAATACTGTACATGGAACCTCTCACCTTCCATAGTATACACACGCCTGTATACCTGCAAATACTGTACATGGAACCTCTCACCTTCCATAGTATACACACCCCTGTCAGGCCCGTCGCTGGGCATACGCAAGTACGCACGTGCGTATCATTGGTCTCAGAAAATGAAAAAAATGAAAACTCCAAAAATGCATTAACCCCCCCCCCCACGGGGTAGTACGGATACATAGGCGCCGTGATGTGGGGAGTGGTGAAATAATTGAGCCCATTGCAAATATGGTGCATCTCGAAATTTAGTTTGTGCTATTTTACGTGCTTGTTTAATTGATAAGGGCGATAGATCATGTATATTATACATCTAGCCGTTATACGGATTGCCGAGAGAACTTTAGTCCTGCAATTGTATGTTACAAAATGGATTGAAATACAGGAAATTGCTTCCTCATTTCAAAAAATCTCCGGGGGGCATGCCCTCGGACCCCCTAGCGTACTCGCTCACTCGACAAACAAGCATATTTGGCCGTGCGTATCATCAAAACAGCTCCAGCGACGGCCCTGCCTGTATACCTGCAAATACTGTACATGGAACCTCTCACCTTCCATAGTATACACACGCCTGTATACCTGCAAATACTGTACATGGAACCTCTCACCTTCCATAGTATACACACGCCTGTATACCTGCAAATACTGTACATGGAACCTCTCACCTTCCATAGTATACACACGCCTGTATACCTGCAAATACTGTACATGGAACCTCTCACCTTCCATAGTATACACACCCCTGTCAGGCCCGTCGCTGGGCATACGCAAGTACGCACGTGCGTATCATTGGTCTCAGAAAATGAAAAAAATGAAAACTCCAAAAATGCATTAACCCCCCCCCCCACGGGGTAGTACGGATACATAGGCGCCGTGATGTGGGGAGTGGTGAAATAATTGAGCCCATTGCAAATATGGTGCATCTCGAAATTTAGTTTGTGCTATTTTACGTGCTTGTTTAATTGATAAGGGCGATAGATCATGTATATTATACATCTAGCCGTTATACGGATTGCCGAGAGAACTTTAGTCCTGCAATTGTATGTTACAAAATGGATTGAAATACAGGAAATTGCTTCCTCATTTCAAAAAATCTCCGGGGGGCATGCCCTCGGACCCCCTAGCGTACTCGCTCACTCGACAAACAAGCATATTTGGCCGTGCGTATCATCAAAACAGCTCCAGCGACGGCCCTGCCTGTATACCTGCAAATACTGTACATGGAACCTCCCATAGTATACACACCCCTGTATACCTGCAAATACTGTACATGGAACCTCCCATAGTATACACACTCCCGTATACCTGCAAATACTGTACATGGAACCTCCCATAGTATACACACCCCTGTATACCTGCAAATACTGTACATGGAACCTCTCACCTCCCATAGTATACACACCCCTGTATACTTGCAAATATGCGCTCCATGCACTACCATCTACGGATCTATTTTCCTCAGTGGAGTGTGGTTTAGGTAATTAATACAGAATTGTGTTTGCATTTGCAGGGCTAGAAATTCCAGTAATGTTATAGAATATACAGCCTTGGAGAAATTAGCCAACATCTCAGGAATATTTGAGAAATCAGAGGTATGTGTGAATGCCAAACCCTAACATCATATACACACAGTGAACACTGGGTTATTATTACCGTAGATATTGTGTTACAGACGGCTCTGTAGTCCAGTGGTAACACACTGCACTGGTAAGCCAGGGATCGCAGGTTCGATCCCCCGTCTGACCCTAATAAAATTAACAGTCTTTCAGATGGGACTTTAAACCAAGGTCTCGTGTCGGTGCTGTACACCGTGCACGTAAAAGAACCAGAGGAGACAAAATAGGTTGTGTTTCATTTTTTTAATGATTATATTTCTGTGATTTATCTTAGCTTGATTGCGAAACAAGTTCCTACAGCTTATATTAATCACTCTCGAGACCTCATTACTGATATATTCCATCTTCACGAGGGAGAGAGAAGAGGCAATGTGGAATTTAAATGCATTGCCTAAGGGCACACTCGTAACGGCTCCAGCTGGGAGCGAACCACTGTTCTATCAATATTACAATATGTTAGTAGTATGTATGTATGTGTATGTTACAGGTATACCAAGCTGTTCAGTTCTTGCATGATCAAGGAAGTCTCCAGCATTTCATGTATGTTACAGGTATACGAAGCTGTTCAGTTCTTGCATGATCTAGGAAGTCTCCAGCATTTCGTGTATGTTACAGGTATACCAAGCTGTTCAGTTCTTGCATGATCTAGGAAGTGTCCAGCATTTCATGTATGTTACAGGTATACCAAGCTGTTCAGTTCTTGCATGATCTAGGAAGTGTCCAGCATTTCATGTATGTTACAGGTATACCAAGCTGTTCAGTTCTTGCATGATCTAGGAAGTGTCCAGCATTTCATGTATGTTACAGGTATACCAAGCTGTTCAGTTCTTGCATGATCTAGGAAGTCTCCAGCATTTCATGTATGTTACAGGTATACCAAGCTGTTCAGTTCTTGCATGATCTAGGAAGTCTCCAGCATTTCATGTATGTTACAGGTATACCAAGCTGTTCAGTTCTTGCATGATCTAGGAAGGTCCAGCATTTCAGTAGTTACAGGTATACCAAGCTGTCAGTTCTTGCATGATCTAGGAAGTGTCCAGCATTTCATGTTGTTACAGGTATACCAAGCTGTTCAGTTCTTGCATGATCTAGGAAGTTCAGCATTTCATGTATGTTACAGGTATACAAGCGTTCAGTTCTTGCATGATCTAGGAAGTCTCCTGCATGATCTAGGAAGTCTCCAGCATTTCATGTATGTTACAGGTATACCAAGCTGTTCAGTTCTTGCATGATCTAGGAAGTGTCCAGCATTTCATGTATGTTACAGGTATACCAAGCTGTTCAGTTCTTGCATGATCTAGGAAGTCTCCAGCATTTCATGTATGTTACAGGTATACCAAGCTGTTCAGTTCTTGCATGATCTAGGAAGTGTTCAGCATTTCATGTATGTTACAGGTATACGAAGCTGTTCAGTTCTTGCATGATCTAGGAAGTCTCCAGCATTTCATGTATGTTACAGGTATACCAAGCTGTTCAGTTCTTGCATGATCTAGGAAGTCTCCAGCATTTCGTGTATGTTACAGGTATACCAAGCTGTTCAGTTCTTGCATGATCTAGGAAGTGTCCAGCATTTCGTGTATGTTACAGGTATACCAAGCTGTACAGTTCTTGCATGATCTAGGAAGTGTCCAGCATTTCATGTATGTTACAGGTATACCAAGCTGTTCAGTTCTTGCATGATCTAGGAAGTCTCCAGCATTTCATGTATGTTACAGGTATACCAAGCTGTTCAGTTCTTGCATGATCTAGGAAGTGTCCAGCATTTCATGTATGTTACAGGTATACCAAGCTGTTCAGTTCTTGCATGATCTAGGAAGTGTCCAGCATTTCATGTATGTTACAGGTATACCAAGCTGTTCAGTTCTTGCATGATCTAGGAAGTGTTCAGCATTTCATGTATGTTACAGGTATACCAAGCTGTCCAGTTCTTGCATGATCTAGGAAGTCTCCAGCATTTCATGTATGTTACAGGTATACCAAGCTGTTCAGTTCTTGCATGATCTAGGAAGTCTCCAGCATTTCACTACTGAGAGTCTTAAGTCGAAGGTTGTCGTAAACCCTCAATGGATAGTGGACGTCATGGCATGTGTTGTATCCGTGAAAAATTCACCCATATTGGTATGTAGTAAGATCTGTGAAAAGTTACCGATAAAAGCCATGTAAGCCATGTAAGGGTAGATTAGACATTAATTGTGGGGTGTTTATGTGAAGAGGCTACTCAGCTAGATTGAGGAAGGTTGGTGATTCTACCCTGGTGTCTGACAATGTCTGAAATAATGCTCAGAGGGTCACCTGTGGTCTACCATCAAATCCATAATGAGCTGGGTGGTCCGACCCCTATATGGGTTGATGTATCTTTATAACATAAACAGCATATACATGCAGGTGTACACACACGCACACTCTTAGTGCTGTTGTAATTTATACAAATTTATTTTAGCTCAATTGCGAAACAAGTTCCTCATATTGACACTTTCGCTGCCAGGCACCTCAAGGAACATATTGCTCAGTGCCAAGCATATTCCTGGAAATTCTGAGAATTTGACATGCCAGTACTGTAATAGCAATAAATAAATACTTGTCAGGCAACACTGAAACTTCACATATATGCTAAGTATACATTGTAGAAAATAATTATATAACAAAATATAATTACGTAACCATGGCAGCCATCTTGGATTTAGCATCTAAAAATGGAAATGTACTCTATATGTCTAACTGTACTATATATATGTATAACTGTACTCTATATGTCTAACTGTACTATATATATATATATGTCTAACTGTACTCTATATGTCTAACT
>CM026399.1:65356415-65375331 GCA_014843695.1 Archivesica marissinica | reverse complement strand
TTACAGGTATACCAAGCTGTTCAGTTCTTGCATGATCTAGGAAGTGTCCAGCATTTCATGTATGTTACAGGTATACCAAGCTGTTCAGTTCTTGCATGATCTAGGAAGTGTCCAGCATTTCATGTTTGTTACAGGTATACCAAGCTGTTCAGTTCTTGCATGATCTAGGAAGTGTTCAGCATTTCATGTATGTTACAGGTATACGAAGCTGTTCAGTTCTTGCATGATCTAGGAAGTCTCCAGCATTTCATGTATGTTACAGGTATACCAAGCTGTTCAGTTCTTGCATGATCTAGGAAGTCTCCAGCATTTCGTGTATGTTACAGGTATACCAAGCTGTTCAGTTCTTGCATGATCTAGGAAGTGTCCAGCATTTCGTGTATGTTACAGGTATACCAAGCTGTCCAGTTCTTGCATGATCTAGGAAGTGTCCAGCATTTCATGTATGTTACAGGTATACCAAGCTGTTCAGTTCTTGCATGATCTAGGAAGTCTCCAGCATTTCATGTATGTTACAGGTATACCAAGCTGTTCAGTTCTTGCATGATCTAGGAAGTGTCCAGCATTTCATGTATGTTACAGGTATACCAAGCTGTTCAGTTCTTGCATGATCTAGGAAGTGTCCAGCATTTCATGTATGTTACAGGTATACCAAGCTGTTCAGTTCTTGCATGATCTAGGAAGTGTTCAGCATTTCATGTATGTTACAGGTATACCAAGCTGTCCAGTTCTTGCATGATCTAGGAAGTCTCCAGCATTTCATGTATGTTACAGGTATACCAAGCTGTTCAGTTCTTGCATGATCTAGGAAGTCTCCAGCATTTCACTACTGAGAGTCTTAAGTCGAAGGTTGTCGTAAACCCTCAATGGATAGTGGACGTCATGGCATGTGTTGTATCCGTGAAAAATTCACCCATATTGGTATGTAGTAAGATCTGTGAAAAGTTACCGATAAAAGCCATGTAAGCCATGTAAGGGTAGATTAGACATTAATTGTGGGGTGTTTATGTGAAGAGGCTACTCAGCTAGATTGAGGAAGGTTGGTGATTCTACCCTGGTGTCTGACAATGTCTGAAATAATGCTCAGAGGGTCACCTGTGGTCTACCATCAAATCCATAATGAGCTGGGTGGTCCGACCCCTATATGGGTTGATGTATCTTTATAACATAAACAGCATATACATGCAGGTGTACACACACGCACACTCTTAGTGCTGTTGTAATTTATACAAATTTATTTTAGCTCAATTGCGAAACAAGTTCCTCATATTGACACTTTCGCTGCCAGGCACCTCAAGGAACATATTGCTCAGTGCCAAGCATATTCCTGGAAATTCTGAGAATTTGACATGCCAGTACTGTAATAGCAATAAATAAATACTTGTCAGGCAACACTGAAACTTCACATATATGCTAAGTATACATTGTAGAAAATAATTATATAACAAAATATAATTACGTAACCATGGCAGCCATCTTGGATTTAGCATCTAAAAATGGAAATGTACTCTATATGTCTAACTGTACTATATATATGTATAACTGTACTCTATATGTCTAACTGTACTATATATATATATATGTCTAACTGTACTCTATATGTCTAACTGTGCTATATATATATGTCTAACTGTACTCTATATGTCTAACTGTACTATATATATGTCTAACTGTACTCTATATGTCTAACTGTACTATATATATGTCTAACTGTACTCTATATTTCTAACTGTACTATATGTATATGTCTAACTGTACTCTATATGTCTAACTGTACTATATATATGTCTAACTGTACTCTATATTTCTAACTGTACTATATATATATGTCTAACTGTACTCTATATATCTAACTGTACTATATATATGTCTAACTGTACTCTATATGTCTAACTGTACTATATATATGTCTAACTGTACTCTATATGTCTAACTGTACTATATATATATGGGACTTTAAACCAAGGTCTCGTGTCGGTGCTGTACACCGTGCACGTAAAAGAACCAGAGGAGACAAAATAGGTTGTGTTTCATTTTTTTAATGATTATATTTCTGTGATTTATCTTAGCTTGATTGCGAAACAAGTTCCTACAGCTTATATTAATCACTCTCGAGACCTCATTACTGATATATTCCATCTTCACGAGGGAGAGAGAAGAGGCAATGTGGAATTTAAATGCATTGCCTAAGGGCACACTCATATATATATGTCTAACTGTACTCTATTTATCTAACTGTACTCTATTTATCTAACTGTACTCTATATGTCTATTTGTACTCTATATGTCTAACTGTACTCTATATGTCTAACTGTACTCTATATATCTAACTGTACTCTATATGTCTAACTGTACTATATATGTCTAACTGTACTCTATATGTCTAACTGTACTTTATATGTCTAACTGTACTCTATATGTCTAAATAGGTTGGTCGCCTGCAACACAAGGACATCAAAACCGTATGGCAAGATTATCCGGCGGAATTACACGACTGGTTACTTAAGTTAACTGAGGTATATGACCTGACATTTCGACTGGAACATGAACCAGTCAATCTCGTTCCTTGTCTGCTCCCGGAGAAAGCTCCGGAGGTAAGTAAATGTTTATACATTTGTACAGTCTTAACCCCAAAATGTGTCTGTGTCTATTTAGAACAGCAGAATCATCTAATTAAGTAAGTAAATTGTTTCTTTATTATAGTCTCACCTACCGTCCTACTCGCCTATAAGGCAATCTCGACTATAAGTCGACCACCCCATCATGAAATCTGTGGGTTTGGGTTGATTAAATGGACACCAGATCATGTATAAATTGCATGTTTGGACTGTACAGGTTGAAGAAATGTTCAGTGTCAGAGTGCTTTCTTTCCAAAAACGTAATTATGGATACCATTAAACACATTTAAAAAAGCACTCACTTTTTAGCACTCACTTATAAGATTGGAAGCAACTTTGATGCCATAATCTGGTGGTAAAAAAATTGTCTTATAGGTGAGTATGGGCGGTATTGAAAGGGCCAGCCAATTCTGACTTCTGAGACACCTCTTATAAACATCAGTAGCTCCCGAATCCTAGGCCCAGGCTCCAATCAGAAGTATTATTTAACTAGCTGGCAGCTTGCCAACCGGCCATATCAGAATGAACCACCAACGAGATTCAAACCTTTGACCTCCCGGCCGCTCTGTAGGCATTATACCACTTGGCCACGGAGATGGTATAAGTGACTACTGATATTGAGTGTATCAGTTACATGTATTGTTGTTTTGCAGTTCACGTGGCCAGACATAGATAAAGAATCGGATTTGAAGGAGAACAAAATGATTTACAAGTTTGATTACCTGCCAGCGGGGCTGTTCAACAGGGGCCAGGTAGGTGTAATTAGTTCATAGTTTGACTCCATCAGTAGATATTGACTGATACATGGTCTAGTTACCCCTCTTATTGGCCACAGCCCTGAATGTTTAACCCAACACTATTAAGAAGAGTGTCCGCCTCCGTGGTCGAGTGGTTAAGGTCACTGACTTGTATACCACTGTAACCTATCATCACTGATGGTCACGGGTTCGAGCCCCGCTCAGGCCGTGTCTCATTTATATGAAAATGTGGGCAGTTTCTTACAGAGGTTGGTGCACCCAAGTACCGCTGGAGCCTGCCCAGGAAAGGTGTTGTTAGGTAAACTGCCCGCCGGCGATATAGCCCAAAATGGTGCTGATGCAGGCGTAAAACCCGAAATATAAATAAATATAAATAAAACTATTAAGAAGAACATTTGTATATTTGATCAAGGTGAGGCTCCATCAGATCTCGGACAGTGCCCTTATATGGAAGCGAGGCTCATTCCTGAAGAAAAATGGTCACATAGCTCTACTGCAGCAAACCAGGTAATACAACTAACTGGGTAATACAACTAACTGGGTAATACAACTAACCGGGTAATACAACAAACCGGGTAATACAACTAACCGGGTAATACAACTAACCGGGTAATACAACTAACCTGGTAATACAAATACAACAAACCGGGTAATATAACTAACCGGGTAATACAACAAACCGGGTAATACAACAAACCGGGTAATACAAATACAACAAACCGGGTAATACAACTAACCGGGTAATACAACTAACCGGGTAATACAAATACAACAAACCGGGTAATACAACTAACTGGGTAATACAACTAACCGGGTAATACAACTAACCGGGTAATACAACTAACCGGGTAATACAACTAACTGGGTAATACAACTAACCGGGTAATACAACCTGGTAATACAACTAACCGGGTAATACAACTAACCGGGTAATACAACTAACCGGGTAATACAACAAACTGGGTAATACAACTAACCGGGTAATACAACTAACAGGGTAATACAACTAACCGGGTAATACAACTAACTGGGTAATACAACAAACCGGGTAATACAACTAACCGGGTAATACAACTAACCTGGTAATACAACTAACTGGGTAATACAACTAACCGGGTAATATAACTAACCGGGTAATACAACTAACCGGGTAATACAACTAACCGGGTAATACAACCAGGTAATACAACTAACCGGGTAATACAACCAGGTAATACAACTAACCGGGTAATACAACTAACCGGGTAATACAACTAACCGGGTAATACAACTAACCAGGTAATACAACTAACCAGGTAATACAACTAACTGGGTAATACAACTAACCGGGTAATACAACTAACCAGGTAATACAACTAACTGGGTAATACAACTAACCGGGTAATACAACTAACCGGGTAATACAACTAACCTGGTAATACAACTAACCGGGTAATACAACTAACCGGGTAATACAACTAACCGGGTAATACAACTAACCGGGTAATACAACTAACCGGGTAATACAACTAACCGGGTAATACAACTAACCGGGTAATACAACTAACCGGGTAATACAACTAACCGGGTAATACAACTAACCGGGTAATACAACTAACCGGGTAATACAACTAACCGGGTAATACAACAAACCAGGTAATACAACAAACTGGGTAATACAAATACAACAAACCGGGTAATACAAATACAACTAACCGGGTAATACAACTAACCAGGTAATACAACAAATCTGGTATTACATAAATCAGGTAATATGCTAAAATGATGCAGATAATACTTAAGTAGTAGTCTATATCTCAGATTGTTTGTACTTTCCAGATGTAGTTCGAGTATTATTCATCGTATGTCTTTCAGAGATTCAGAGTTGATTGTCCAAGTACAGGGTCCAAGACCAGAAAATGTGATATTTCTTGTGCATGAGGTGTTTGAGGGACTGATAGCAGAATCGTTCCGTGGGGTCACCTACGATTACCTCATTCCGTGCCCAGACTGTCTCAGAATGGTACTGTTATTTATTTGTTTTTTAACCCTTTCCTCAATAGAGATTTTGGTTAATATACTATTATATCTCCATACAAACGACAGCCATTTAACCCTTTCCTTCATAGAGATTTTGGTTAATATACTATTATATCTCCATACAAACGACAGCCATTTAGCTATCATGCAGTGGATAAGTAGTCGCCATATCTATCCCACCTCCATAGATATTACTGGGACTACATAGAGATTTAGGTTAATATACTATTATATCTCCATTCAAACGACAGCCATTTAGCTATCATGCAGTGGATAAGTAGTCGCCATATCTATCCCACCTCCATAGATATTACTGGGACTACATAGAGATTTAGGTTAATATACTATTATATCTCCATTCAAACGACAGCCATTTAGCTAGCATGCAGTGGATAAGTAGTCGCCATATCTATCCCACCTCCATAGATATTACTGGGACTACATAGAGATTTAGGTTAATATACTATTATATCTCCATACAAACGACAGCCATTTAGCTAGCATGCAGTGGATAAGTAGTCGCCATATCTATCCCACCTCCATAGATATTACTGGGACTACATAGAGATTTAGGTTAATATACTATTATATCTCCATTCAAACGACAGCCATTTAGCTAGCATGCAGTGGATAAGTAGTCGCCATATCTATCCCACCTCCATAGATATTACTGGGACTACATAGATATTACTGGGACTACATAGATATTACTGGGACTACATAGATATTACTGGGACTACATAGATATTACTGGGACTACATAGATATTACTGGGACTACATGACATTCTGACCTTTGGATCGTGGAATCAATCGTCACGATGGAGAGTGAATCAATCATCACGAGGGAGAGTGAAGAGGCATGTGGATTTTAATTGCCGTGCCTGAGAGCACAATCGGTACACCTCCAGCGGGGCGTGAAATCCGGGCCTTTCGCAGCTGAAGCAATTTCATTGACCATGAATTTGAAATCCCCTAACTTTTCCATGATTTTAGAAGTTTT
Organism: Archivesica marissinica; assembly: GCA_014843695.1. Classification (NCBI taxonomy): domain Eukaryota; kingdom Metazoa; phylum Mollusca; class Bivalvia; order Venerida; family Vesicomyidae; genus Archivesica; species Archivesica marissinica. The sequence continues at coordinate 65,368,934 of CM026399.1, read as the reverse complement.
GACCCAGAATTCCCTGATTATCACTTCTCTGTGGACACCTGCATGATATATGTAACTGAGTTTCTATTTCTTTCAGTACTTGAAGGATCCACATATGTTCATGGCATCGACAATTCGGCGAGCCATGGAACTGAAAGCGCCATTTCTGCAATGCATCAAGTACTTCCACACCATCTCCTGTTTTGATCTCCTAGGTATCTTCTTATCATAATTTGGCCTCAAAATGTAAAGTTAGAGGATGACTGCTGATTGCAAGAGAACCTGTGGTATCTTTTTGGTATTTAAACTTCCTTTGCTCCCATTTTTGTCGACCTTGACATTGATGTTACTGCTTGTCAATGTAAACAATGGATGCGGCAAATAGATTGTTCCATTACTGACGGGGAACTAGAAGCTAGGAGGCTATCGCTTCGTTCTAACTTTACTTTTTGACCCCGATTTATTTGACTAAAGTAAGTTCAGAAAACAATTAAACACTTTTAAAATTCTGAATTGAGAGTTTTAGAAATCCGCCATTTTTTCTACTGACCATGAGATATTTACTGACATTCTCATGTAGGGTCACGTGACATGTAGGGTCACGTGACCGCCTTTGACCAATGGAAAGGATTGAATTTAGTTGAAGATGCAATAACTTATTATTTAATCAAAGGAGTATTTTCTTCAAATGCGGTGCTACTCCGCTGCATTTGTCTTTCGAAATTTCCTCCCGCGTAAGGGGTGATGACTTAAATTTTTATGGGAAATATCAATCTAGTGTAGTGCATAAATGAACAAAAGTTGTAACTGATCAATAATTTTATTTATTTTGTCAAATAAAACTGTACAGAATAGTAACTGAAACGTTACTTAACAGAAAAACAAGACGGACAAGTGATTATCTGATTCTAAAAATAGCTAATTTCCGCGAATTCCCACGGTAGTATTTACAAACATCACGTGACTTTCATTCATAAAACTTTACACGCATTGTATAAATGGAATAGCCAAAACACGGTGTGCGTGCAGCATAGTTCAAGGTAGGTATATCGCAGAATAACCCGAGGTAGATTTTACTCTACAAGTATGTATGTTATTAGCTGGGTCGTGTTAGAATATAAAATAATAATAAATAATAATATATAAGGCATATAATAAAGTTCTATGCAGAACTGTTGTAAGCACATAGAAGAGTTGTGATAAACTCTCAATATGGCGACCATATTTATTTGAAAATGCTTTTAATTGGTTGCATTATTTCGCAGCTTGCATGCCGCCAGATAATCACAGTGATTTTGACCTTCACCTTGTACAGTCAGTGAGAAACCTTCGTGATCTACGAAAAGATCTTGCTGCGGGTAAGTACATTGTTCTAAAAACTGTGGAAGTCGTGATAGCGCAGTTGTAGTGTGTTCGCTTCAAGTGCGAAAGGCCCGGAGTTCGCACCCAGTTGTAGCCATTTCAATTGTGCCCTTATGCAAGGCAATTAAATTCCACATTGCCTCTTCTCTCTCCCTCGTGGCGATGGATTCCATCAGGAATGAGTTCTCGAGCAATCAAGCTAAAATAAATTTGTATAAACTAAAAACTATGATGAACGCCACATAAAATGCATTTGAGTCAAGCTCGTTGGAAGAAAACCTGTGGACTGTATGTGAGTGTCCCGTGCTGTATGTGAGTGTCCCGTGCTGTATGTGAGTGTCCCGTGTTGTATGTGAGTGTCCTGTGCTGTGAGTGAGTGTCCTGTGCTGTGTGTGAGTGTCCCGTGCTGTATGCGAGTGTCCTTTGCTGGATGTGAGTGTCCCGTGCTCTGTATGCGAGTGTCCCGTGCTCTGTATGTGAGTGTCCCGTGCTCTGTATGTGAGTGTCCCATGCTCTGTATGTGAGTGTCCCGTGCTGTATGTGAGTGTCCCATGCTCTGTATGTGAGTGTCTCATGCTCTGTATGCGAGTGTCTCATGCTCTGTATGTGAGTGTCTCATGCTCTGTATGTGAGTGTCTCATGCTCTGTATGTGAGTGTCTCATGCTCTGTATGTGAGTGTCCCATGCTCTGTATGTGAGTGTCTCATGCTCTGTATGTGAGTGCCGCGTGCTCTGTATGTGAGTGTCTCATGCTCTGTATGTGAGTGTCCCATGCTCTGTATGTGAGTGTCCCATGCTCTGTATGTGAGTGTATCATGCTCTGTATGTGAGTGTCTCATGCTCTGTATGTGAGTGTCTCATGCTCTGTATGTGAGTGTCCCATGCTCTGTATGTGAGTGTCCCATGCTCTGTATTCGAGTGTCCTGTGCTGTATGTGAGTGTCCCATGCTCTGTATGTGAGTGTCCCGTGCTGTATGTGAGTGTCCCATGCTCTGTATGTGAGTGTCTCATGCTCTGTATGTGAGTGTCCCATGCTCTGTATGTGAGTGTCCCATGCTCTGTATGTGAGTGTCTCATGCTCTGTATGTGAGTGTCGCGTGCTCTGTATGTGAGTGTCCCGTGCTCTGTGTGTGAGTGTCCCATGCTCTGTATGTGAGTGTCCCATGCTCTGTATTCGAGTGTCCCGTGCTGTATGTGAGTGTCCCATGCTCTGTATGTGAGTGTCCCGTGCTGTATGTGAGTGTCCCATGCTCTGTATGTGAGTGTCTCATGCTCTGTATGTGAGTGTCCCATGCTCTGTATGTGAGTGTCCCATGCTCTGTATATGAGTGTCCCATGCTCTGTATGTGAGTGTCTCATGCTCTGTATTTGAGTGTCCCGTGCTGTATGTGAGTGTCCCATGCACTGTATGTGAGTGTCTCATGCTCTGTATGTGAGTGTCCCGTGCACTGTATGTGAGTGTCCCATGCACTGTATGTGAGTGTCCCATGCTCTGTATGTGAGTGTCTCATGCTCTGTATGCGAGTGTCTCATGCTCTGTATGTGAGTGTCCCATGCTCTGTATGTGAGTGTCCCATGCTCTGTATGTGAGTTGTCGTGTGCTCTGTATGTGAGTGTCTCATGCTCTGTATGTGAGTGTCTCATGCTCTGTATGTGAGTGTCTCATGCTCTGTATGTGAGTGTCTCATGCTCTGTATGTGAGTGTCTCATGCTCTGTATGTGAGTGTCTCATGCTCCGTATGTGAGTGTCTCATGCTCTGTATGTGAGTGTCTCATGCTCTGTATGTGAGTGCCGCGTGCTCTGTATGTGAGTGTCTCATGCTCTGTATGTGAGTGTCCCATGCTCTGTATGTGAGTGTCCCATGCTCTGTATGTGAGTGTCTCATGCTCTGTATGTGAGTGTCTCATGCTCTGTATGTGAGTGCCGCGTGCTCTGTATGTGAGTGTCTCATGCTCTGTATGTGAGTGTCCCGTGCTCTGTATGTGAGTGTCCCATGCTCTGTATGTGAGTGTATCATGCTCTGTATGTGAGTGTCTCATGCTCTGTATGTGAGTGTCCCGTGCACTGTATGTGAGTGTCCCATGCTCTGTATGTGAGTGTCTCATGCTCTGTATGTGAGTGTCCCATGCTCTGTATGTGAGTGTCTCATGCTCTGTATGTGAGTGTCTCATGCTCTGTATGTGAATGTCTCATGCTCTGTATGTGAGTGTCTCATGCTCTGTATGTGAGTGTCCCGTGCACTGTATGTGAGTGTCCCATGCACTGTATGTGAGTGTCTCATGCTCTGTATGTGAGTGTCCCGTGCACTGTATGTGAGTGTCCCATGCACTGTATGTGAGTGTCTCATGCTCTGTATGTGAGTGTCCCATGCTCTGTATGTGAGTGTCCCATGCTCTGTATTTGAGTGTCCCGTGTTGTATGTGAGTGTCTCATGCTCTGTATGTGAGTGTCTCATGCTCTGTATGTGAGTGTCCCATGCTCTGTATTCGAGTGTCCCGTGCTGTATGTGAGTGTCCCATGCTCTGTATGTGAGTGTCCCATGCTCTGTATGTGAGTGTCCCATGCTCTGTATATGAGTGTCCCATGCTCTGTATGTGAGTGTCTCATGCTCTGTATTTGAGTGTCCCGTGCTGTATGTGAGTGTCCCATGCTCTGTATGTGAGTGTCTCATGCTCTGTATGCGAGTGTCTCATGCTCTGTATGTGAGTGTCCCATGCTCAGTATGTGAGTGTCCCATGCTCTGTATGTGAGTTGTCGTGTGCTCTGTATGTGAGTGTCTCATGCTCTGTATGTGAGTGTCTCATGCTCTGTATGTGAGTGTCTCATGCTCTGTATGTGAGTGTCTCATGCTCTGTATGTGAGTGTCTCATGCTCTGTATGTGAGTGTCTCATGCTCTGTATGTGAGTGTCTCATGCTCTGTATGTGAGTGCCGCGTGCTCTGTATGTGAGTGTCTCATGCTCTGTATGTGAGTGTCCCATGCTCTGTATGTGAGTGTCCCATGCTCTGTATGTGAGTGTCTCATGCTCTGTATATGAGTGTCCCATGCTCTGTATGTGAGTGTCTCATGCTCTGTATTTGAGTGTCCCGTGCTGTATGTGAGTGTCCCATGCTCTGTATGTGAGTGTCTCATGCTCTGTATGCGAGTGTCTCATGCTCTGTATGTGAGTGTCTCATGCTCTGTATGTGAGTGTCTCATGCTCTGTATGTGAGTGTCTCATGCTCTGTATGTGAGTGTCTCATGCTCTGTATGTGAGTGTCTCATGCTCTGTATGTGAGTGCCGCGTGCTCTGTATGTGAGTGTCTCATGCTCTGTATGTGAGTGTCCCATGCTCTGTATGTGAGTGTCCCATGCTCTGTATGTGAGTGTATCATGCTCTGTATGTGAGTGTCTCATGCTCTGTATGTGAGTGTCCCGTGCACTGTATGTGAGTGTCCCATGCTCTGTATGTGAGTGTCTCATGCTCTGTATGTGAGTGTCCCATGCTCTGTATGTGAGTGTCTCATGCTCTGTATGTGAGTGTCTCATGCTCTGTATGTGAGTGTCCCGTGCACTGTATGTGAGTGTCCCATGCACTGTATGTGAGTGTCTCATGCTCTGTATGTGAGTGTCCCGTGCACTGTATGTGAGTGTCCCATGCACTGTATGTGAGTGTCTCATGCTCTGTATGTGAGTGTCCCATGCTCTGTATGTGAGTGTCCCATGCTCTGTATTTGAGTGTCCCGTGCTGTATGTGAGTGTCTCATGCTCTGTATGTGAGTGTATCATGCTCTGTATGTGAGTGTCTCATGCTCTGTATGTGAGTGTCCCGTGCACTGTATGTGAGTGTCCCATGCACTGTATGTGAGTGTCCCATGCTCTGTATGTGAGTGTCCCATGCTCTGTATTTGAGTGTCCCGTGCTGTATGTGAGTGTCTCATGCTCTGTATGTGAGTGTCCCATGCTCTGTATGTGAGTTGTCGTGTGCTCTGTATGTGAGTGTCTCATGCTCTGTATGTGAGTGTCTCATGCTCTGTATGTGAGTGTCTCATGCTCTGTATGTGAGTGTCTCATGCTCTGTATGTGAGTGTCTCATGCTCTGTATGTGAGTGCCGCGTGCTCTGTATGTGAGTGTCTCATGCTCTGTATGTGAGTGTCCCATGCTCTGTATGTGAGTGTCCCATGCTCTGTATGTGAGTGTCCCATGCTCTGTATGTGAGTGTCTCATGCTCTGTATATGAGTGTCTCATGCTCTGTATATGAGTGTCCCATGCTCTGTATGTGAGTGTCTCATGCTCTGTATATGAGTGTCCCATGCACTGTATGTGAGTGTCTCATGCTCTGTATGTGAGTGTCCCGTGCTCTGTATGTGAGTGTCCCATGCTCTGTATGTGAGTGTCTCATGCTCTGTATATGAGTGTCCCATGCTCTGTATGTGAGTGTCTCATGCTCTGTATTTGAGTGTCCCGTGCTGTATGTGAGTGTCCCATGCTCTGTATGTGAGTGTCTCATGCTCTGTATGCGAGTGTCTCATGCTCTGTATGTGAGTGTCGCGTGCTCTGTATGTGAGTGTCCCATGCTCTGTATGTGAGTGTCCCATGCTCTGTATGTGAGTTGTCGTGTGCTCTGTATGTGAGTGTCTCATGCTCTGTATGTGAGTGTCTCATGCTCTGTATGTGAGTGTCTCATGCTCTGTATGTGAGTGTCTCATGCTCTGTATGTGAGTGTCTCATGCTCTGTATGTGAGTGCCGCGTACTCTGTATGTGAGTGTCCCGTGCACTGTATGTGAGTGTCCCATGCACTGTATGTGAGTGTCTCATGCTCTGTATGTGAGTGTCCCGTGCACTGTATGTGAGTGTCCCATGCACTGTATGTGAGTGTCTCATGCTCTGTATGTGAGTGTCCCATGCTCTGTATGTGAGTGTCCCATGCTCTGTATTTGAGTGTCCCGTGCTGTATGTGAGTGTCTCATGCTCTGTATGTGAGTGTATCATGCTCTGTATGTGAGTGTCTCATGCTCTGTATGTGAGTGTCCCGTGCACTGTATGTGAGTGTCCCATGCACTGTATGTGAGTGTCCCATGCTCTGTATGTGAGTGTCCCATGCTCTGTATTTGAGTGTCCCGTGCTGTATGTGAGTGTCTCATGCTCTGTATGTGAGTGTCTCATGCTCTGTATGTGAGTGTCTCATGCTCTGTATGTGAGTGTCCCGTGCAATGTATGTGAGTGTCCCATGCACTGTATGTGAGTGTCTCATGCTCTGTATGTGAGTGTCCCGTGCACTGTATGTGAGTGTCCCATGCACTGTATGTGAGTGTCCCATGCTCTGTATGTGAGTGTCCCATGCTCTGTATGTGAGTGTCTCATGCTCTGTATGTGAGTGTCGCGTGCTCTGTATGTGAGTGTCCCATGCACTGTATGTGAGTGTCCCATGCACTGTATGTGAGTGTCCCATGCTCTGTATGTGAGTGTCGCGTGCTCTGTATGTGAGTGTCGCGTGCTCTGTATGCGAGTGTCCTGTAAACCATTAATGATAGAATGCTAACCTTGCTAAGCCAGTCAAGGAACATCTACCATCCATACTCACCTATAAGACAACACCTTCTGTCCTGAAATCTGTGGGTCTTGGCCTGCACTCACATATATTTTATAAGTCGGGTTGATAAAATTGACACAAGACAAAGTATAAATTACATGTTTGGCCAGTGCAAGTTGACGGATCTGTAGTCCAATGGTGATCCAGGGATCGCAGGTTCGCTCCCCCGTCTAACCCTAATAAAATTAACAGTCTTTCAGATGGGACATTAAACCGTGTCGGTGCTTTACACCGTGCATGTAAAAGAACCAGAGGAGACTCTGGAATGGGTCTCTGTCTGTATCATTGCACTATCCTCCAAAATCTAAAATGACTAATCTCTTCAGGAGGCGTCGCTCATATGGGCAACCGGTAGCGACGATAATTAAACGTAAGACACACGCAAGTTGAAGAAATTTTCAGTGTCTGAGTCGCTTTCTTTTCTAAACTTAATTATGGATACCATTTTTTAAAATGTTTAGCTCGCTTATAAGACTGGAAGCTACTTTGAGCCCATAATCTGGTGGTAAAATATTGGTCTTTTAGGCGAGTATGGACAGTAGGTCCGTGCAAGTTTGACATCCAATGGAAAATAGGCTGAAAATTATCTTTATTTTAGAAAACTATTCAACCATTTACTAATTGTGCTAACATTTCACACTTATACATGATACAATATTTCAATAGTCCGCCTCTGTGGTCGAGTGGTTAAGGTCACTGACTTGTATACCACAGTCCACTGTAACCTATCATCACTGATGGTCATGGGTTTGAGCCTCAATTTATGTGAAAAAGTTGGCAGTTTCTTATGGAGGTTGGTGCACAAAGTACTGGTTAACTGCTGGAGCATGCCAAGGAAAGGTGTTGTTAGGTAAAACTGTCCACCGGCGGTTTAGCCCAAAATGGTGCTGGTGCAGGTGCAAAACCCGAACAAACAATATTTCAAACTGCAGTGGCTGGAAACCATAATCGTAAAGAAGCGAGAATATGTTGAAAGTAGTGAATAACACATTTTATTTCACAAAGTAAAGAAATGTATTTCATTCGAAAACATAAAATAAAAAGATGAAATATCTTGTGTATTTTCAGATATCTTTATGTCGTATTGTTGTAAAGATGCACCAGCAAGCCGCACGTCGGTCATACACCCGTCTACTGTCTGTGATGACCTGCAGGCTGTCGGATATAAGTGGTGAAGTAGAATTTTATATCAGTTTAAATTTGAAGGTTAACCCATTCAACACCAAGTAACTGACATGCACTGGTCCAGGATATATTTACACCAATAAATTAATAAGAAAATTAATTTGGACCAGTTCATTCATCAAAATTGGTAATTTTGTCTAAAAATAGTAATATTACTAGCAAAAAGGCCAGATCCTGATGAGACAGCTCGTCTGGATCTACACCTTTTGTAAGCCAATTTAGAGGTCTGTAGTGTTGAAAGGGTTAAATACCCCTGAAAATCTAACATAATGCAACAAACAGTATTCTGTGGGGATGGGAAGTCAAATTAAGATATGCCAGTATGTGTTTTGATGCATTCAGAGAACATGGGTCATGTTGGTCTGTCTGTCCATTGCTCCATCAGTTTGTTCTCTCCTTAAGTCGGATGCTATCAGATGTAATGGTACATAATATGTGTTGTTGGATCCACTGGTTACCGGTATATATGCACTCAAGCATGTCGATAAAGTTCTATATTATGTCATATATATTTCTGTCTGCCATTTATATATTTCTATCAGCCATTTATATATTTCTATCAGCCATTTATATATTTCTATCTGCCATTTATATATTTCCATCTGCCATTTATATATTTCCATCTACCATTTATATATTTCTATCTGCCATTTATATATTTCCATCTGCCCTTTATATATTTCTATCTACCATTTATATATTTGTATCTGCCCTTTATATATTTTATCTGCTATTTATATATTTCTGTCAGCCATTTATATATTTCTATCGGCCATTTATATATTTCTATCAGCCATTTATATATTTCTATCGGCCATTTATATATTTCTATCAGCCATTTATATATTTCTATCTGCCCTTTATATATTTCTATCTACCATTTATATATTTCTATCAGCCATTTATATATTTCCATCTGCCCTTTATATATTTCTATCAGCCATTTATTTATTTTTATTAGCCATTTATATATTTTATCTGCTATTTATATATTTCTGTCAGCCATTTATATATTTCTATCGGCCATTTATATATTTCTATCAGCCATTTCTATATTTCTATCGGCCATTTATATATTTCTATCAGCCATTTATATATTTCTATCTGCCCTTTATATATTTCTATCTACCATTTATATATTTCTATCAGCCATTTATATATTTCCATCTGCCCTTTATATATTTCTATCAGCCATTTATTTATTTTTATTAGCCATTTATATATTTTATCTGCTATTTATATATTTCTGTCAGCCATTTATATATTTCTATCGGCCATTTATATATTTCTATCAGCCATTTCTATATTTCTATCGGCCATTTATATATTTCTATCAGCCATTTATATATTTCTATCTGCCCTTTATATATTTCTATCTACCATTTATATATTTCAGTTGGTTGCCAGAACCTAATAAGACATACTCCATAGAGGAGATGGCTAGAGCACTTACAGATGCCTCGGTTTTTATTGCGTTTGTTTCCAATGATTATGCCAAGAACGAGGACTGTGTGAACATCTTCAAGTATGCAAGATTGACCCTGCGCAAGCCAATGATTGTGGTTGCCGTGGGAGATGGTTTTGAATGGAAGCAGAGCAAGCTGGGAATCCTGTTGTCTGATGAGGTATGTGGTCTAGATGTTGATGGTGCTGGGAATCCTGTTGTCTGATGAGGTATGTGGTTTAGATGTTGATGGTGCTGGGAATCCTGTTGTCTGATGAGGTATGTGGTCTAGATGTTGATAGTGCTGGGAATCCTGTTGTCTGATGAGGTATGTGGTTTAGATGTTGATAGTGCTGGGAATCCTGTTGTCTGATGAGGTATGTGGTCTAGATGTTGATGTTGCTGGGAATCCGGTTGTCTGATGAGGTATGTGGTCTAGATGTTGATGGTGCTGGGAATCCTGTTGTCTGATGAGGTATGTGGTCTAGATGTTGATAGTGCTGGGAATCCTGTTGTCTGATGAGGTATGTGGTCTAGATGTTGATGGTGCTGGGAATCCTGTTGTCTGATGAGGTATGTGGTCTAGATGTTGATAGTGCAGGGGATCCTGTTGTCTGATGAGGTATGTGTCTAGATGTTGATAGGTGGGAATCCTGTTGTCTGATGAGGTATGTGGTGTGGGTTGTTGTTGTGGGTTGTGGTCTAGATGTTGATGGTGCTGGGAATCCTGTTGTCTGATGAGGTATGTGGTCTAGATGTTGTGTTGCTGGGAATCCTGTTGTCTGATGAGGTATGTGGTCTAGATGTTGATAGTGCTGGGAATCCTGTTGTCTGATGAGGTATGTGGTCTAGATGTTGATAGTGCTGGGAATCCTGTTGTCTGATGAGGTATGTGGTCTAGATGTTGATGGTGCTGGGAATCCTGTTGTCTGATGAGGTATGTGGTCTAGATGTTGATGTTGCTGGGAATCCTGTTGTCTGATGAGGTATGTGGTCTAGATGTTGATGTTGCTGGGAATCCTGTTGTCTGATGAGGTATGTGGTCTAGATGTTGATAGTGCTGGGAATCCTGTTGTCTGATGAGGTATGTGGTCTAGATGTTGATAGTGCTGGGAATCCTGTTGTCTGATGAGGTATGTGGTCTAGATGTTGATGGTGCTGGGAATCCTGTTGTCTGATGAGGTATGTGGTCTAGATGTTGATGTTGCTGGGAATCCTGTTGTCTGATGAGGTATGTGGTCTAGATGTTGATGGTGCTGGGAATCCTGTTGTCTGATGAGGTATGTGGTCTAGATGTTGATAGTGCTGGGAATCCTGTTGTCTGATGAGGTATGTGGTCTAGATGTTGATGGTGCTGGGAATCCTGTTGTCTGATGAGGTATGTGGTCTAGATGTTGATGTTGCTGGGAATCCTGTTGTCTGATGAGGTATGTGGTCTAGATGTTGATAGTGCTGGGAATCCTGTTGTCTGATGAGGTATGTGGTCTAGATGTTGATAGTGCTGGGAATCCTGTTGTCTGATGAGGTATGTGGTCTAGATGTTGATGGTGCTGGGAATCCTGTTGTCTGATGAGGTATGTGGTCTAGATGTTGATAGTGCAGGGGATCCTGTTGTCTGATGAGGTATGTGGTCTAGATGTTGATAGTGCTGGGAATCCTGTTGTCTGATGAGGTATGTGGTCTAGATGTTGATGGTGCTGGGAATCCTGTTGTCTGATGAGGTATGTGGTCTAGATGTTGATGTTGCTGGGAATCCTGTTGTCTGATGAGGTATGTGGTCTAGATGTTGATGGTGCTGGGAATCCTGTTGTCTGATGAGGTATGTGGTCTAGATGTTGATGGTGCTGGGAATCCTGTTGTCTGATGAGGTATGTGTTCTAGATGTTGATGGTGCTGGGAATCCTGTTGTCTGATGAGGTATGTGGTCTAGATGTTGATGGTACTGGGAATCCTGTTGTCTGATGAGGTATGTGGTTTAGATGTTGATAGTGCTGGGAATCCTGTTGTCTGATGAGGTATGTGGTCTAGATGTTGATAGTGCTGGGAATCCTGTTGTCTGATGAGGTATGTGGTATAGATGTTGATAGTGCTGGGAATCCTGTTGTCTGATGAGGTATGTTGCCCAGTTTAGTCCACCAATGTTCTTGTTCTATATATGCACATCCATTATTCATGTTTATGACAGTGATGTTAGGTTACGTGTTTATGACAGTGATGCTGGTTAAATGTTTATGACAGTGATGTTGGTTAAATGTTTATGACAGTGATGTTAGGTTAAATGTTTATAACAGTGATGTTGGTTAAATGTTTATGACAGTGATGTTGGTTAAATGTTTATGACAGTGATGTTGGTTAAATGTTTATGACAGTGATGTTGGTTAAATGTTTATGACAGTGATGTTGGTTAAATGTTTATGACAGTGATGTTGGTTAAATGTTTATGACAGTGATGTTGGTTAAATGTTTATAACAGTGATGTTGGTTAAATGTTTATGACAGTGATGTTGGTTAAATGTTTATGACAGTGATGTTAGGTTAAATGTTTATGACAGTGATGTTGGTTAAATGTTTATGACAGTGATGTTGGTTAAATGTTTATGACAGTGATGTTGGTTAGATATGTATGACAGTGATGTTGGTTAAATGTTTATGACAGTGATGTTGGTTAAGTGTTTATGACAGTGATGTTGGTTAAATGTTTATGACAGTGATGTTAGGTTAAATGTTTATGACAGTGATGTTGGTTAAATGTTTATGACAGTGATGTTGGTTAAATGTTTATGACAGTGATGTTGGTTAAATGTTTATGACAGTGATGTTGGTTAAATGTTTATGACAGTGATGTTGGTTAAATGTTTATGACAGTGATGTTGGTTAAATGTTTATGACAGTGATGTTAGGTTAAATGTTTATGACAGTGATGTTGGTTAAATGTTTATGACAGTGATGTTGGTTAAATGTTTATGACAGTGA
>CM026399.1:65279272-65355415 GCA_014843695.1 Archivesica marissinica | reverse complement strand
TACTCTGACATTATATATACTCCACCGACATTATATATACTCCGACGTTCTATATACTCCGACATTATATATACTCCGACATTATATGTACTCCGACATTATATATACTCTGCCATTATATGTACTCCGACATTATATATACTCAGACATTACATATTCTCCGACATTACATGTACTCCGACATTATATATACTCTGACATTATATGTACTCCGACATTACATATACTCCGACATTTTATATTGTTTATACTCCGACATTACATATACTCCGACATTACATGTACTCTGACATTATATATACTTCATTTTTCCGACATTATATATACTCCGACGTTATATATACTCCGACATTATATATACTCTGACATTATATATACTCCGACATTATATATACTCCGACATTATATATACTCTGACATTATATATACTCCACCGACATTATATATACTCCGACATTATATGTACTCCGACATTACATATACTCCGACATTATATGTACTCCGACATTACATATACTCCGACATTACATATACTCCGACATTACATATACTCTGACATTACATATACTCTGACATTATATATACTCCACCGACATTATATATACTCCGACATTCTATATACTCCGACATTATATATACTCTGACATTATATATACTCCGACATTATATATACTTCAACATTACATATACTCCGACATTATATATACTCCGACATTATATATACTCCGACATTATATATACTCCGACATTAGATATACTCTGACATTATATATACTCAGACATTACATGTACTCCGACATTATATATACTCCGACATTACATGTACTCCGACATTACATATACTCCGACATTATATCTACTCCGACATTATATATACTACGACATTACATATACTCCGACATTATATATACTCCGACATTATATATACTCCGACATTATATATACTCCGACATTAGATATACTCTGACATTATATATACTCCGACATTACATATACTCCGACATTACACGTACTCCGACATTACATGTACTCCGACATTACATATACACCGACATTACATGTACTCCGACATTATATATACTCCGACATTACATGTACTCAGACATTACATGTACTCCGACATTATATATACTCCGACATTACATGTACTCCGACATTACATATACTCCGACATTATATCTAACATTATATATACTCGACATTACATATACTCCGACATTATATATACTCCGACATTATATATACTCCGACATTATATATACTCCGACATTATATATACTCTGACATTATATATACTCCGACATTACATATACTCCGACATTACATGTACTCCGACATTACATGTACTCCGACATTACATGTACTCCGACATTACATATACTCCGACATTATATATACTCTGACATTACATGTACTCCGACATTACATATACTCCGACATTATATATACTCCGACATTATATATACTCCGACATTATATATACTCTGACATTATATATACTCCGACATTATATATACTTCAACATTACATATACTCCGACATTATATATACTCTGACATTATATATACTCCGACATTAGATATACTCTGACATTATATATACTCCGACATTACATATACTCCGACATTACATGTACTCCGACATTATATATACTCCGACATTACATGTACTCCGACATTACATGTACTCCGACATTACATATACTCCGACATTATATCTACTCTGACATTATATATACTCCGACATTACATATACTCCGACATTATATATACTCCGACATTATATATACTCCGACATTATATATACTCCGACATTAGATATACTCTGACATTATATATACTCCGACATTACATATACTCCGACATTACAGTACTCCGACATTACATGTACTCCGACATTACATGTACTCCACATTACATATACTCCACATTTATATACTCTGACATTACATGTACTCCGACATTACATATACTCCGACATTATATATACTCCGACATTATATATACTCCGACATTAGATATACTCCGACATTATATATACTCCGACATTACATATACTCTGACATTACATGTACTCCGACATTACATATACTCCAACATTCTATATACTCTGACATTACATGTACTCCGACATTACATATACTCCGACATTACATGTACTCCAACATTATATATACTCCGACATTACATATACTCCGACATTACATGTACTCCGACATTATATATACTCTGCCATTATATGTACTCCGCCATTAGATATACTCCAACATTCTATATACTCCGACATTACATATACTCCGACATTACATATACTCTGACATTACATGTACTCCGACATTACATGTACTCCGACATTATATATACTCTGCCATTATATATACTCCGACATTATATATACTCCGACATTACATATACTCCGACATTACATGTACTCCGACATTATATATACTCTGACATTACATGTACTCCGACATTACATATACTCCAACATTCTATATACTCTGACATTACATATACTCCGACATTACATATACTCCGACATTACATGTACTCCGACATTATATATACTTCAACATTACATATACTCCGACATTATATATACTCCGACATTATATATACTCCGACATTAGATATACTCTGACATTATATATACTCCGACATTATATATACTCCAACGACATTCTATATACTCCGACATTATATATACTCCACCGACATTATATATACTCCGACATTATATGTACTCTGACATTACATATACTCCGACATTATATGTACTCCGACATTACATATACTCCGACATTACATATACTCCGACATTACATATACTCTGACATTACATATACTCTGACATTATATATACTCCACCGACATTATATATACTCCGACATTCTATATACTCCGACATTATATATACTCTGACATTATATATACTCCGACATTATATATACTTCAACATTACATATACTCCGACATTATATATACTCCGACATTATATATACTCCGACATTAGATATACTCTGACATTATATATACTCAGACATTACATGTACTCCGACATTATATATACTCCGACATTACATGTACTCCGACATTACATATACTCCGACATTATATCTACTCCGACATTATATATACTACGACATTACATATACTCCGACATTATATATACTCCGACATTATATATACTCCGACATTATATATACTCCGACATTAGATATACTCTGACATTATATATACTCCGACATTACATATACTCCGACATTACACGTACTCCGACATTACATGTACTCCGACATTACATATACACCGACATTACATGTACTCCGACATTATATATACTCCGACATTACATGTACTCAGACATTACATGTACTCCGACATTATATATACTCCGACATTACATGTACTCCGACATTACATATACTCCGACATTATATCTACTCCGACATTATATATACTACGACATTACATATACTCCGACATTATATATACTCCGACATTATATATACTCCGACATTATATATACTCCGACATTAGATATACTCTGACATTATATATACTCCGACATTACATATACTCCGACATTACACGTACTCCGACATTACATGTACTCCGACATTACATGTACTCCAACATTACATATACTCCAACATTCTATATACTCCGACATTACATGTACTCCGACATTACATATACTCCGACATTATATATACTCCGCCATTATATGTACTCCGCCATTAGATATACTCAACATTCTATATACTCCGACATTACATATACTCCGACATTACATATACTCTGACATTACATGTACTCCGACATTACATGTACTCCGACATTATATATACTCTGACATTATATATACTCCGACATTATATATACTCCGACATTACATATACTCCGACATTACATGTACTCCGACATTATATATACTCTGACATTACATGTACTCCGACATTACATATACTCCAACATTCTATATACTCTGACATTACATATACTCCGACATTACATATACTCCGACATTACATGTACTCCGACATTATATATACTCTGACATTATATGTACTCCGACATTATATATACTCTGCCATTATATGTACTCCGCCATTAGATATACTCAGACATTACATATTCTCCGACATTACATGTACTCCAACATTATATATACTCCGACATTATATATACTCCGACATTACATATACTCCGACATTATATATACTCCGACATTACATATACTCCGACATTACATGTACTCTGACATTATATATACTCCACCGACATTATATATACTCCGACGTTCTATATACTCCGACATTATATATACTCCGACATTATATATACACCACCGACATTATATATACTCTGACATTATATGTACTCCGCCATTAGATATACTCAGACATTATATATACTCCGACATTACATGTACTCCAACATTATATATACTCCGACATTATATATACTCCGACATTACATATACTCCGACATTATATATACTCCGACATTACATATACTCCGACATTACATATACTCTGACATTATATATACTCCACCGACATTATATATACTCCGACGTTCTATATACTCCGACATTATATATACTCCGACATTATATATACTCCGACATTATATATACTCCGACATTATATATACTCCGAATTTTCGACATTATATTACTCCGACATTATATATACTCCGACATTATATATACTCCGACATTAGATATACTGACATTATATATACTCCGACATTACATATACTCCGACATTACATGTACTCCGACATTATATATACTCCGACATTACATGTACTCCGACATTACATGTACTCCGACATTACATATACTCCGACATTATATATACTCCGACATTACATATACTCCGACATTACATATACTCCGACATTATATATACTCCGACATTACATATACTCCGACATTATATATACTCCGACATTATATATACTCCAACATTATATATACTCCGACATTACATATACTCCGACATTACATGTACTCCGACATTATATATACTCGCATTATATTACTCCGCATATATACTCCGACATTATATATACTCCGACATTACATATACTCCGACATTACATATACTCTGACATTACATGTACTCCGACATTACATATACTCCGACATTATATATACTCTGACATTATATATACTCCGACATTATATATACTCCGACATTACATATACTCCGACATTATATGTACTCCGACATTATATATACTCTGACATTATATATACTCCGACATTACATATACTCCGACATTATATATACTCTGACATTATATATACTCCGACATTACATATACTCCGACATTATATATACTCCGACATTATATATACTCCGACATTATATGTACTCCAACATTACATATCTCCGACATTTATATACTCTGACATTACATGTACTCCGCTTACATATACTCCGACATTATATATACTCCGACATTATATATACTCCGACATTAGATATACTCTGACATTATATATACTCCGACATTACATATACTCTGACATTACATGTACTCCGACATTACATATACTCCAACATTCTATATACTCTGACATTACATGTACTCCGACATTACATATACTCCGACATTACATGTACTCCAACATTATATATACTCCGACATTACATATACTCCGACATTACATGTACTCCGACATTATATATACTCTGCCATTATATGTACTCCGCCATTACATGTACTCCGACATTATATATACTCTGCCATTATATATACTCCGACATTATATATACTCCGACATTACATATACTCCGACATTACATGTACTCCGACATTATATATACTCTGACATTACATGTACTCCGACATTACATATACTCCAACATTCTATATACTCTGACATTACATATACTCCGACATTACATATACTCCGACATTACATGTACTCCGACATTATATATACTTCACATTAATATACTCCGACATTATATATACTCCGACATTATATATACTCCGACATTAGATATACTCTGACATTATATATACTCCGACATTATATATACTCCAACGACATTTATTACTCCGACATTATATATACTCCCCGACATTATATATACTCCGACATTATATGTACTCTGACATTACATATACTCCGACATTATATGTACTCCGACATTACATATACTCCGACATTACTTATACTCCGACATTACATATACTCTGACATTACATATACTCTGACATTATATATACTCCACCGACATTATATATACTCCGACATTCTATATACTCCGACATTATATATACTCTGACATTATATATACTTCGACATTATATATACTCCGACATTATATATACTCCGACATTATATATACTCCGACATTAGATATACTCTGACATTATATATACTCCGACATTATATATACGTTTTTGTTTTTTCCGACATTAGATATACTCTGACATTATATGTACTCCGACATTATATATACTCCGACATTACATGTACTCCGACATTACATATACTCCGACATTATATCTACTCCGACATTATATATACTACGACATTACATATACTCCGACATTATATATACTCCGACATTATATATACTCCGACATTATATATACTCCGACATTAGATATACTCCGACATTATATATACTCCGACATTACATATACTCCGACATTACATGTACTCCGACATTACATATACTCCGACATTATATACATACACATTAATTACTCCGACATTATATATACTCCGACATTATATATACTCCGACATTATATATACTCCGACATTATATATACTCCGACATTACATATACTCCGACATTATATATACTCCGACATTATATATACTCCGACATTATATATACTCTGACATTACATGTACTCCGACATTATATATACTCCGACATTACATGTACTCCGACATTACATATACTCCGACATTATATATACTCCGACATTACATGTACTCCGACATTACATATACTCCGACATTATATCTACTCCGACATTATATATACTCCGACATTACATATACTCCGACATTATATATACTCCGACATTATATATACTCCGACATTATATATACTCCGACATTAGATATACTCTGACATTATATATACTCCGACATTACATATACTCCGACATTACACGTACTCCGACATTACATGTACTCCGACATTACATTACTCCGACATTACATGTACTCCGACATTATATATACTCCGACATTACATGTACTCCGACATTACATGTACTCCGACATTATATATACTCCGACATTACATGTACTCCGACATTACATATACTCCGACATTATATCTACTCCGACATTATATATACTACGACATTACATATACTCCGACATTATATATACTCCGACATTATATATACTCCGACATTATATATACTCCGACATTAGATATACTCTGACATTATATATACTCCGACATTACATATACTCCGACATTACACGTACTCCGACATTACATGTACTCCGACATTACATGTACTCCAACATTACATATACTCCAACATTCTATATACTCTGACATTACATGTACTCCGACATTACATATACTCCGACATTATATATACTCCGACATTATATATACTCCGACATTATATATACTCTGACATTATATATACTCCGACATTACATGTACTCCGACATTACATATACTCCAACATTCTATATACTCTGACATTACATGTACTCCGACATTACATATACTCCGACATTACATGTACTCCAACATTATATATACTCCGACATTACATATACTCCGACATTACATGTACTCCGACATTATATATACTCTGCCATTATATGTACTCCGCCATTAGATATACTCCGACATTACATATACTCCGACATTACATGTACTCCGACATTATATATACTCTGCCATTATATATACTCCGACATTACATATACTCCGACATTACATGTACTCCGACATTATATATACTCTGACATTACATGTACTCCGACATTACATATACTCCAACATTCTATATACTCTGACATTACATATACTCCGACATTACATATACTCCGACATTACATGTACTCCGACATTATATATACTCTGACATTATATGTACTCCGACATTATATATACTCTGCCATTATATGTACTCCGCCATTAGATATACTCAGACATTACATATTCTCCGACATTACATGTACTCCAACATTATATATACTCCGACATTATATATACTCCGACATTACATATACTCCGACATTATATATACTCCGACATTACATATACTCCGACATTACATGTACTCTGACATTATATATACTCCACCGACATTATATATACTCCGACATTCTATATACTCCGACATTATATATACTCCGACATTATATATACACCACCGACATTATATATACTCCGACATTATATATACTCCAACGACATTCTATATACTCCGACATTATATATACTCCACCGACATTATATATACTCCGACATTATATGTACTCCGACATTACATATACTCCGACATTATATGTACTCCGACATTACATATACTCCGACATTACATATACTCCGACATTACATATACTCTGACATTATATATACTCCACCGACATTATATATACTCCGACATTCTATATACTCCGACATTATATATACTCTGACATTATATATACTCCGACATTATATATACTTCAACATTACATATACTCCGACATTATATATACTCCGACATTATATATACTCCGACATTAGATATACTCTGACATTATATATACTCCGACATTACATATACTCTGACATTACATGTACTCCGACATTATATATACTCCGACATTACATGTACTCCGACATTATATATACTCCGACATTACATGTACTCCGACATTACATATACTCCGACATTACATATACTCCGACATTATATATACTCCGACATTACATATACTCCGACATTATATATACTCCGACATTAGATATACTCTGACATTATATATACTCCGACATTACATATACTCCGACATTACACGTACTCCGACATTACATGTACTCCGACATTACATGTACTCCACATTACATATACTCCAACATTTTATATACTCTGACATTACATGTACTCCGACATTACATATACTCCGACATTATATATACTCCGACATTAGATATACTCTGACATTATATATACTCCGACATTACATATACTCTGACATTACATGTACTCCGACATTACATATACTCCAACATTCTATATACTCTGACATTACATGTACTCCGACATTACATATACTCCGACATTACATGTATTCCAACATTATATATACTCCGACATTACATATACTCCGACATTACATGTACTCCGACATTATATATACTCTGCCATTATATGTACTCCGCCATTAGATATACTCCAACATTCTATATACTCCGACATTACATATACTCCGACATTACATATACTCCGACATTACATGTACTCCGACATTACATGTACTCCGACATTATATATACTCTGCCATTATATATACTCCGACATTATATATACTCCGACATTACATATACTCCGACATTACATGTACTCCGACATTATATATACTCTGACATTACATGTACTCCGACATTACATATACTCCAACATTCTATATACTCCGACATTACATATACTCCGACATTACATATACTCCGACATTACATGTACTCCGACATTATATATACTCTGCCATTATATGTACTCCGCCATTAGATATACTCCGACATTACATATACTCCGACATTACATGTACTCCAACATTATATATACTCCGACATTATATATACTCCGACATTACATATACTCCGACATTATATATACTCCGACATTACATATACTCCGACATTACATGTACTCTGACATTATATATACTCCACCGACATTATATATACTCCGACATTATATATACTCCGACATTATATATACTCCACCGACATTATATATACTCCGACATTATATATACTCCACGACATTCTATATACTCCGACATTATATATACTCCACCGACATTATATATACTCCGACATTATATGTACTCCGACATTACATATACTCCGACATTATATGTACTCCGACATTACATATACTCCGACATTACATATACTCTGACATTACATATACTCTGACATTATTTATACTCCACCGACATTATATATACTCCGACATTCTATATACTCCGACATTATATATACTCTGACATTATATATACTCCGACATTATATATACTCCGACATTATATATATTCCGACATTATATATACTCTGACATTACATGTACTCCGACATTACATATACTCCGACATTATATATACTCCGACATTAGATATACTCTGACATTATATATACTCCGACATTACATATACTCTGACATTACATGTACTCCGACATTACATATACTCCAACATTCTATATACTCTGACATTACATGTACTCCGACATTACATATACTCCGACATTATATATACTCCGACATTACATATACTCCGACATTATATATACTCCGACATTACATATACTCCGACATTACATGTACTCTGACATTATATATACTCCACCGACATTATATATACTCCGACGTTCTATATACTCCGACATTATATATACTCCGACATTATATATACACCACCGACATTACATGTACTCCGACATTATATATACTCCGACATTACATGTACTCCGACATTATATATACTCCGACATTACATGTACTCCGACATTACATGTACTCCGACATTACATATACTCCGACATTATATCTACTCCGACATTATATATACTCCGACATTACATATACTCCGACATTATATATACTCCGACATTATATATACTCCGACATTATATATACTCCGACATTACATGTACTCCGACATTATATATACTCTGCCATTATATGTACTCCGCCATTAGATATACTCCAACATTCTATATACTCCGACATTACATATACTCCGACATTACATATACTCTGACATTACATGTACTCCGACATTACATGTACTCCGACATTATATATACTCTGCCATTATATATACTCCGACATTATATATACTCCGACATTACATATACTCCGACATTACATGTACTCCGACATTATATATACTCTGACATTACATGTACTCCGACATTACATATACTCCAACATTCTATATACTCTGACATTACATATACTCCGACATTACATATACTCCGACATTACATGTACTCCGACATTATATATACTTCAACATTACATATACTCCGACATTATATATACTCCGACATTATATATACTCCGACATTAGATATACTCTGACATTATATATACTCCGACATTATATATACTCCAACGACATTCTATATACTCCGACATTATATATACTCCACCGACATTATATATACTCCGACATTATATGTACTCTGACATTACATATACTCCGACATTATATGTACTCCGACATTACATATACTCCGACATTACATATACTCCGACATTACATATACTCTGACATTACATATACTCTGACATTATATATACTCCACCGACATTATATATACTCCGACATTCTATATACTCCGACATTATATATACTCTGACATTATATATACTCCGACATTATATATACTTCAACATTACATATACTCCGACATTATATATACTCCGACATTATATATACTCCGACATTATATATACTCCGACATTAGATATACTCTGACATTATATATACTCAGACATTACATGTACTCCGACATTATATATACTCCGACATTACATGTACTCCGACATTACATATACTCCGACATTATATCTACTCCGACATTATATATACTACGACATTACATATACTCCGACATTATATATACTCCGACATTATATATACTCCGACATTATATATACTCCGACATTAGATATACTCTGACATTATATATACTCCGACATTACATATACTCCGACATTACACGTACTCCGACATTACATGTACTCCGACATTACATATACACCGACATTACATGTACTCCGACATTATATATACTCCGACATTACATGTACTCAGACATTACATGTACTCCGACATTATATATACTCCGACATTACATGTACTCCGACATTACATATACTCCGACATTATATCTACTCCGACATTATATATACTACGACATTACATATACTCCGACATTATATATACTCCGACATTATATATACTCCGACATTATATATACTCCGACATTAGATATACTCTGACATTATATATACTCCGACATTACATATACTCCGACATTACACGTACTCCGACATTACATGTACTCCGACATTACATGTACTCCAACATTACATATACTCCAACATTCTATATACTCTGACATTACATGTACTCCGACATTACATATACTCCGACATTATATATACTCCGACATTATATATACTCCGACATTATATATACTCTGACATTATATATACTCCGACATTACATATACTCCGACATTACATATACTCCACATTATATATACTCCGACATTACATGTACTCCGACATTACATATACTCCGACATTACATATACTCCACATTATATATACTCCGACATTACATATACTCCGACATTACATGTACTCCGACATTATATATACTCTGCCATTATATATACTCCGCCATTATATACTCACATTCTATATACTCCGACATTACATATACTCGACATTACATATACTCCGACATTACATGTACTCTGACATTACATGTACTCCGACATTATATATACTCCGACTTTATATACTCGACATTAATTACTCCACATTATATATACTCTGCCATTATATTACTCCGCATTAATATACTCGACATTACATATTCTCCGACATTACATGTACTCCAACATTATATATACTCCGACATTATATATACTCCGACATTACATATACTCCGACATTATATATACTCTGACATTACATATACTCCGACATTACATGTACTCTGACATTATATATACTCCGACATTATATATACTCCGACGTTCTATATACTCCGACATTATATATACTCCGACATTATATATACACCGACATTATATATACTCTGCCATTATATGTACTCCGCATTAGATATACTCGACATTACATATTCTCCGACATTACATGTACTCCAACATTATATATACTCCGACATTATATATACTCCGACATTACATATACTCCGACATTATATATACTCCGACATTACATATACTCCGACATTACATGTACTCTGACATTATATATACTCCACCGACATTATATATACTCCGACGTTCTATATACTCCGACATTATATATACTCCGACATTATATATACACCACCGACATTATATATACTCTGCCATTATATGTACTCCGCCATTAGATATACTCAGACATTACATATTCTCCGACATTACATGTACTCCAACATTATATATACTCCGACATTATATATACTCCGACATTACATATACTCCGACATTATATATACTCCGACATTACATATACTCCGACATTACATGTACTCTGACATTATATATACTCCACCGACATTATATATACTCCGACATTCTATATACTCCGACATTATATATACTCCGACATTATATATACTCCGACATTATATATACTCCGACATTATATATACTCCAACATTATATATACTCCGACATTATATATACTCCGACATTATATATACTCCGACATTACATATACTCCGACATTATATATACTCCGACATTACATATACTCCGACATTACATGTACTCCGACATTATATATACTCTTATATACTCCGACATTTTTTTGTTTTTCGACATTACATGTACTCCGACATTATATATACTCTGACATTATATATACTCCGACATTATATATACTCCGACATTATATATACTCCGACATTACATATACTCCGACATTATATATACTCTGACATTATATATACTCCGACATTATATATACTCCGACATTATATATACTCTGACATTATATATACTCCGACATTACATATACTCCGACATTACATGTACTCCGACATTATATATACTCCGACATTATATGTACTCCAACATTACATATACTCCAACATTCTATATACTCTGACATTACATGTACTCCGACATTACATATACTCCGACATTATATATACTCCGACATTATATATACTCCGACATTAGATATACTCTGACATTATATATACTCCGACATTACATATACTCTGACATTACATGTACTCCGACATTACATATACTCCAACATTCTATATACTCTGACATTACATGTACTCCGACATTACATATACTCCGACATTACATGTACTCCAACATTATATATACTCCGACATTACATATACTCCGACATTACATGTACTCCGACATTATATATACTCTGCCATTATATGTACTCCGCCATTACATGTACTCCGACATTATATATACTCTGCATTATATATACTCCGACATTATATATACTCCGACATTACATATACTCCGACATTACATGTACTCCGACATTATATATACTCTGACATTACATGTACTCCGACATTACATATACTCCAACATTCTATATACTCTGACATTACATATACTCCGACATTACATATACTCTGACATTACATGTACTCCGACATTATATATACTTGCATTATATATACTCCGACATTATATATACTCCGACATTAGATATACTCTGACATTATATATACTCCGACATTATATATACTCCACCGACATTATATATACTCCGACATTATATGTACTCTGACATTACATATTCTCCGACATTATATGTACTCCGACATTACATATACTCCGACATTACTTATACTCCGACATTACATATACTCTGACATTACATATACTCTGACATTATATATACTCCACCGACATTATATATACTCCGACATTCTATATACTCCGACATTATATATACTCCGACATTATATATACTTCAACATTACATATACTCCGACATTATATATACTCCGACATTATATATACTCCGACATTAGATATACTCTGACATTATATATACTCCGACATTATATATACTCCGACATTATATATACTCCGACATTATATATACTCCGACATTAGATATACTCTGACATTATATATACTCCGACATTACATATACACCGACATTACATGTACTCCGACATTATATGTACTCCTACTCCGACATTACATTACTCCTATCTCGACATTAATTACTCCGACATTAATTTTTTTTGTTTTTGTTTTGTTTGTACTCCGACATTACATGTACTCCAACATTACATATACTCCAACATTCTATATACTCTGACATTACATGTACTCCGACATTACATATACTCCGACATTATATATACTCCGACATTATATATACTCCGACATTAGATATACTCTGACATTATATATACTCCGACATTACATATACTCTGACATTACATGTACTCCGACATTACATATACTCCAACATTCTATATACTCTGACATTACATGTACTCCGACATTACATATACTCCGACATTACATGTACTCCAACATTATATATACTCCGACATTACATATACTCCGACATTACATGTACTCCGACATTATATATCTCTGCCATTATATGTACTCCGCCATTACATGTACTCCGACATTATATATACTCTGCCATTATATATACTCCGACATTATATATACTCCGACATTACATATACTCCGACATTACATGTACTCCGACATTATATGTACTCTGACATTACATGTACTCCGACATTACATATACTCCAACATTCTATATACTCTGACATTACATATACTCCGACATTACATATACTCTGACATTACATATACTCTGACATTATATATACTCCACCGACATTATATATACTCCGACATTATATATACTCCGACATTATATATACTCTGACATTATATATACTCCGACATTATATATACTCCGACATTACATATACTCCGACATTATATATACTCCGACATTATATATACTCCGACATTATATATACTCCGACATTAGATATACTCTGACATTATATATACTCAGACATTACATGTACTCCGACATTATATATACTCCGACATTACATGTACTCCGACATTACATATACTCCGACATTATATCTACTCCGACATTATATATACTACGACATTACATATACTCCGACATTATATATACTCCGACATTATATATACTCCGACATTATATATACTCCGACATTAGATATACTCTGACATTATATATACTCCGACATTACATATACTCCGACATTACATATATACTTCAACATTACATATACTCCGACATTATATATACTCCGACATTATATATACTCCGACATTATATATACTCCGACATTATATATACTCCGTACTCCGACATTACATGTACTCCGACATTACATATACACCGACATTACATGTACTCCGACATTATATATACTCCGACATTACATGTACTCAGACATTACATGTACTCCGACATTATATATACTCCGACATTACATGTACTCCGACATTACATATACTCCGACATTATATCTACTCCGACATTATATATACTACGACATTACATATACTCCGACATTATATATACTCCGACATTATATATACTCCGACATTATATATACTCCGACATTAGATATACTCTGACATTATATATACTCCGACATTACATATACTCCGACATTACACGTACTCCGACATTACATGTACTCCGACATTACATGTACTCCAACATTACATATACTCCAACATTCTATATACTCTGACATTACATGTACTCCGACATTACATATACTCCGACATTATATATACTCCGACATTATATATACTCCGACATTATATATACTCTGACATTATATATACTCCGACATTACATGTACTCCGACATTACATATACTCCAACATTCTATATACTCTGACATTACATGTACTCCGACATTACATATACTCCGACATTACATGTACTCCAACATTATATATACTCCGACATTACATATACTCCGACATTACATGTACTCCGACATTATATATACTCTGCCATTATATGTACTCCGCCATTAGATATACTCCGACATTACATATACTCCGACATTACATGTACTCCGACATTATATATACTCTGCCATTATATATACTCCGACATTACATATACTCCGACATTACATGTACTCCGACATTATATATACTCTGACATTACATGTACTCCGACATTACATATACTCCAACATTCTATATACTCTGACATTACATATACTCCGACATTACATATACTCCGACATTACATGTACTCCGACATTATATATACTCTGACATTATATGTACTCCGACATTATATATACTCTGCCATTATATGTACTCCGCCATTAGATATACTCAGACATTACATATTCTCCGACATTACATGTACTCCAACATTATATATACTCCGACATTATATATACTCCGACATTACATATACTCCGACATTATATATACTCCGACATTACATATACTCCGACATTACATGTACTCTGACATTATATATACTCCACCGACATTATATATACTCCGACATTCTATATACTCCGACATTATATATACTCCGACATTATATATACACCACCGACATTATATATACTCCGACATTATATATACTCCAACGACATTCTATATACTCCGACATTATATATACTCCACCGACATTATATATACTCCGACATTATATGTACTCCGACATTACATATACTCCGACATTATATGTACTCCGACATTACATATACTCCGACATTACATATACTCCGACATTACATATACTCTGACATTATATATACTCCACCGACATTATATATACTCCGACATTCTATATACTCCGACATTATATATACTCTGACATTATATATACTCCGACATTATATATACTTCAACATTACATATACTCCGACATTATATATACTCCGACATTATATATACTCCGACATTAGATATACTCTGACATTATATATACTCCGACATTACATATACTCTGACATTACATGTACTCCGACATTATATATACTCCGACATTACATGTACTCCGACATTATATATACTCCGACATTACATGTACTCCGACATTACATATACTCCGACATTACATATACTCCGACATTATATATACTCCGACATTACATATACTCCGACATTATATATACTCCGACATTAGATATACTCTGACATTATATATACTCCGACATTACATATACTCCGACATTACACGTACTCCGACATTACATGTACTCCGACATTACATGTACTCCAACATTACATATACTCCAACATTCTATATACTCTGACATTACATGTACTCCGACATTACATATACTCCGACATTATATATACTCCGACATTAGATATACTCTGACATTATATATACTCCGACATTACATATACTCTGACATTACATGTACTCCGACATTACATATACTCCAACATTCTATATACTCTGACATTACATGTACTCCGACATTACATATACTCCGACATTACATGTACTCCAACATTATATATACTCCGACATTACATATACTCCGACATTACATGTACTCCGACATTATATATACTCTGCCATTATATGTACTCCGCCATTAGATATACTCCAACATTCTATATACTCCGACATTACATATACTCCGACATTACATATACTCCGACATTACATGTACTCCGACATTACATGTACTCCGACATTATATATACTCTGCCATTATATATACTCCGACATTATATATACTCCGACATTACATATACTCCGACATTACATGTACTCCGACATTATATATACTCTGACATTACATGTACTCCGACATTACATATACTCCAACATTCTATATACTCCGACATTACATATACTCCGACATTACATATACTCCGACATTACATGTACTCCGACATTATATATACTCTGCCATTATATGTACTCCGCCATTAGATATACTCCGACATTACATATACTCCGACATTACATGTACTCCAACATTATATATACTCCGACATTATATATACTCCGACATTACATATACTCCGACATTATATATACTCCGACATTACATATACTCCGACATTACATGTACTCTGACATTATATATACTCCACCGACATTATATATACTCCGACATTATATATACTCCGACATTATATATACTCCACCGACATTATATATACTCCAACATTATATATACTCCAACGACATTCTATATACTCCGACATTATATATACTCCACCGACATTATATATACTCCGACATTATATGTACTCCGACATTACATATACTCCGACATTATATGTACTCCGACATTACATATACTCCGACATTACATATACTCTGACATTACATATACTCTGACATTATTTATACTCCACCGACATTATATATACTCCGACATTCTATATACTCCGACATTATATATACTCTGACATTATATATACTCCGACATTATATATACTCCGACATTATATATATTCCGACATTATATATACTCTGACATTACATGTACTCCGACATTGTTCTGATTGGACATGAACATTGTAACCTCTGTTGTGATTGGATAAACCTCTTATCTTGTTTAACCTAATTGGAATATTCTTGCATAGTAAAGTCTAGACAATTGTTTTGCATTAAATTGAAAGAGGACTTCCTATATTGTAGAAATACCCAACTCCAGCCACTATTAAACCATCTCGGTACCAGCCACCAAGTCGTAAAAGTTCAACCAACAGCATACAAACTACGAAAAGACTGTCTGCAATCAATGAGAAAATGGCGGCAAAATCAAAAACAAAACCACCAAATACACTAAAGGACACGAAGGATAAAAGAAAAGTAGTTCCGCGAGCTCGTGTCTGTAGCAAGGATAATATAGATGGAGATATTCCCGTGACAATATTTCTCAGCGGTACCCCGTCACCAGCCTCGTGTGCTTCTTGTACCCCGTCACCAGCCTCGTGTGCTTCTTGTACCCCATCACCAGCCTCGTGTGCTTCTTGTACCCCGTCACCAGCCTCGTCTGCTTCTTGTACAACAGTCGGCAGTCACGTGGCGGCAAAGTCAGAGAGTGCTGCTGCAAACTCATCCAGCATACCACCTCCTCTGCCTCCATTAGTTGCTCCCCCGCCCCCTCCCCCGCCTCCACCACCACCTCCACCACCACCTCCACCCCCGCCTCCTCCCCCACCAATGACAGCTCCAGTAAACATCGGAAAACGTGGCGTGAAAAAGGAAAGTAGTTTACAGTCGCATTTAAAACAGCAGACGGACTCGGAGGTTGTGACTCCAAATTTGCAAGCCATCCAACAAGGATTAAAAGGTTTGAAGCGGGCTCCAGAGAGAAAGGAGAAACCTAAAGGTTGGTTTGTCTTATATCTGCTATTTCTCTTGTACACTTTGTGTTGCCCATACAACAAACCATAGGCTGTCCGATTAGCTGTTAGCGCGCTCGCTTCTCACCAATGCAACCTGGGTTCGATCCTCGGACCGAGAAGTATGTGAGATGGTACGGTTGTCGCCAAATTAGACAGGTGGGTTTTCTCCTGGTACTCCAGTTTCCTCCCACACGAAAGACCACATTTACGCTTTCATCTGCGCCAACGAGAGTGATTAATATAAGTTGTTAAAGCTTGTTTCGCAATCATTGTATAATAAATAAAGTTTAGGCTTTACAACAAGCCATCATGATTGTGAGCTGTTGATAATACACAATTTGATTGAGTCCGCCTCTGTGGTCGAGTGGTTAAGGTCGCTGACTTGTATACCACTGTAACCTATCATCACTGATGGTCACGGGTTCGAGCCCCGCTCAGACCGTGTTTCATTTTATGAAAAAGTTGGCAGTTTCTTACGGAGGTTGGTGCACCCAAGTACTGGTTAACCGCTGGAGCCTGCCCAGGAAAGGTGTTGTTAAGTAAACTGCCCGCCGGCGATATAGCCCAAAAATGGTGCTGATGCAGGCGTAAAACCCGAAATATAACATAACAATTTGATTGAAGCAAGTAGCAGTTGCTTTCTTAATTGATGTTCTTGTTTTATTGTATCAAGTTTTCAACAAGAGCTAATTTATGTAAGGATGCTACATACAGTCTGTCTAACCAAGTAGCAAACTTGAGGAAACCTTGATCACAGATCCGACACTGCCACTCTACCATGTACACCATTGTTTGTGACATCCAAACCATTGGATTTAATGTTTCTGTATAGATATACTGACATCCAAACCATTGGATTTAATGTTTCTGTATAGATATACTGACATCCAAACCATTGGATTTAATGTTTCTGTATAGATATACTGGCATCCAAACCATTGGATTTAATGTTTCTGTATAGATATACTGACATCCAAACCATTGGATTTAATGTTTCTGTATAGATATACTGACATCCAAACCATTGGATTTAATGTTTCTGTATACATATACTGACATCCAAACCATTGGATTTAATGTTTCTGTATAGATATACTGACATCCAAACCATTGGATTTAATGTTTCTGTATAGATATACTGACATCCAAACCATTGGATTTAATGTTTCTGTATAGATATACTGGCATCCAAACCATTGGATTTAATGTTTCTGTATACATATACTGACATCCAAACCATTGGATTTAATGTTTCTGTATACATATACTGACATCCAAACTTGTTCAACGGTTTACATATATCAGTTTCAGCCGACCCAATGCAAGAAATGGTTGGCTTAATAAAAAGGGGCGTAAAGTTACGACCAATGAAAGAACGACAACCAGAGAGCTTGCCAAATACTGAACAAGGGAGACAACTCCAGTCACCATCTGAGGATCATATGAAGTTGCTAGTGGAGAGCTTGAACAGAATCAGCATGTTTACGCGGGACAGTTCACCTGAAAGTGATAGTGACGATGGAGAATTTGATGATTAAAGTGGGTTTTTGGAGGCCTCTTAGGAGTACCGGTAACCCTGTTAATTCTCCCCATGATAGGTAAGTAGGGGTTAGGGAACCACCCCCTACTAACCTTACAATAAACATATATAAATTAGGGTTTATTTTAGAGTGGAAAAATGGGCAGGGTGGGTCAAAAAAGGGGCAGGCTGCATTTTGAGTCGCGATGAGGTGCGGGGCAGGGTATTTTGGGGTTTGGTCCTAGAATATTTTGCCTATTTACGGTGATTGATGAAGGAGGCAGTAAGGCAGTAGACATTGGTGAAAGAGGCAGTAAGGCAGTACATGTTGGTGAAAGGGAGGACGACGAGGTCTAAGTTTTATATGTCTGTCCGCCCGAAGGCTCCTGTTGAGCCCTATCCAAAAATTATTTTATTTTTTTAAAAGTCAAGAGGGTGGGGCTAATGGGCAAAAGGGCGGTCCTACAAGGGCATGACCGCGCACCTGCCATTCCGCTCTAGGAAAAACCCCTACTAAAAGCAATATTTTATAATAATACAGTTTTAGCATTATACAGAGTATACCATTGGCATTTAATCATGTGTACTATCACTACAAGAAACTAACTTCCAGAAATGAACACTAGTCTTAATGATTTACATATGATACTTACATATGATACATACCTGTATTAAGTTTGTGTTTTTTCCCATTTTTTGCAGTGTAACACATGACTTATTCTGCGACATAAGTTAGACAAAGATACATTCATATTTACTGACATTCGTTGCTTCCGGAAACGTAAATGTCTAGTATTTTATCCGAGTTGATACGCATACGGCTTCCTGAAACGTAAATGTCCAGTATTTTATCCGAGTTGATACCGCATACGGCTTCCTGAAACGTAAATGTCCAGTGTTTGTGAGACATTCCTAATAAAACCAAATTTTGCTTGGATTTATAACATTCCCAAAACAGAAGAAGTAAAAGATTTCCCTGTGCTTTTTACTCCTATTACATTTGAAACGCCCAATAAACTTAGTAAAAATACTATTGTGGAGAAATTTACACTGAAATTGTTTTGCTTTTAACCCTTTCAACACCAAGTAACTCAGATGGACTGGTCCATGATATTCATAAACCAATAAATGAATCAGAAAATCACATTTGGACAAGTTCATTTATCAAAATGGGTAATTATGTCTAAAAATAGTCATATCACTGGCAAAAAGTGCAGATCCTGATGAGACGGCTCGTCACGAGCCGGCTCATCTGGATCTACACTTTTTGTAAGCCTATTTAGAGGTCTGTGGTGTTGAAAGGGTTAATGAAGCATAGGATCTGTTTGGATTAGACCATACATGTATATTGTTCCACATAATGAGAGACATCTATAATTTTCTATTACCTCCCTTGGCAGATAAACGTGTTATTTATCCCAAAATGTAAATAGGTCATTATTGTTGGAATACTTTGTTTTTACTGTTGTTTCCTAACCAAATGTTGTGGTATGATATATATAATTTTATCAAAATGATATTAATTAATTGATAACCAACCAAGAGACATCTCTCATTTTCTATTACCTCCCTTGGCCACAGGGATTCGGCACGTTTGGGGGTACTAGTATATATATTTAAGTACAGGGATTCTACTCTGTGGGATGTCAGATTTCGCATCGATCAGTAAAATGGCCCTATCTGAAACAATTTTGTACAAAGATGTCCACATATAACGCCTATCCCGAGTCTTTATATTGTTCTTCAAATAAAACAAAACGTTAAGCTGCATGCATGTATACTTTGCAAACAATTGCCACAGACATTGGCCATAGCAGGTCACATTTCCATACTAGGACACGGGTTCTGTCAGCAACAAAAAAAACTCTTCAACGTGAGTTTTAACTGTGAATAACATTATCAATAAAATGTGTTTCCACTAATGTGTAGGTTTATTCGGCAAAAATGTACGTCAAAAAGAGATTTCGTAGCATTTTCAATTTGTTTTGAAAATTTCTAAAGCGGCGCAATTCGCGTTGAAACGAGCGTTGAAACGAGCGTTCTGATTGGATTATGATTATTCTTCATATATAAAAAAACATCTGGTTACATTCTAATAATCCAATCAGAACGCTCGTTTCAACGCTCGTTTCAATGCGAATTGCGCCGCTTTAGAAATTTTCAAAACAAATTGAAAATGCTACGAAATCTCTTTTTGACGTACATTTTTGCCGAATAAACCTACACGTTAGTGGAAACACATTTTATTGATAATGTTATTCACAGTTAAAACTCTCCCGTCGAAGATTTTTTGTTGTTGCTGACAGAACCCGTGTCCTAGTATGGAAATGTGACCTGCTATGGCCAATGTCTGTGGCAATTGTTTGTAAAGTATACATGCATGCAGCTTAAAGTTGTGTTTTATTTGAAGAACAATATAAAGACTCGGGATAGGCGTTATATTTGGACAGCTTTGTACAAAATTGTTTCAGATAGGGTAATTTTACTGATCGATGCGAAATCTGACATCCCACAGAGTAGAATCCCTGTACTTAAATATATATACTAGTACCCCCAAACGTGCCGAATCCCTGTGCCCTTGGCAGATAAAAGTGTTATTTATCCCAAAATGTAAATATGTAATTTTAGTTGGAATCCTTTGTTTTTACTGTTGTTCCCTAGCCAGAGGTTGCTGTATGACAAGTGTGATTTTATCAAAATCGTGTTAATTCACTGATAACATTGATTTACAAATAAGTACCCATTGCATATACTGTAGGTGATCTGTTGAGATATAGTAATTTAATAATCTTAAGGACTGCTAGCATATTGTGCAAAGGAAACAACGATAAAAACAGAGGAAAACACTTAATAGGACCTATCTACTTTTAGAGAGTATCCAGGGGCAGTAACTCACCGATGTCTCTCATTGAGTTACTTGTAATTTGAAATGTTTCTTCCCATTTCTGCTGTTAATCGGTTATTTGGATTTTATTTCTAAATATAATAGTTGAAGTTCTTATGCGTAGA
Source organism: Archivesica marissinica (assembly GCA_014843695.1). Classification (NCBI taxonomy): domain Eukaryota; kingdom Metazoa; phylum Mollusca; class Bivalvia; order Venerida; family Vesicomyidae; genus Archivesica; species Archivesica marissinica. The sequence continues at coordinate 65,330,519 of CM026399.1, read as the reverse complement.
AATATATCACGAAGGCCGAAGGTTGGATGATATCTCGTGCACACTGTATATCTGGAAATAACAGCTTTCTCATTTTTGTTGTAAATTTTAGATTTATTTTACATAATTTATATTTATGAAATTTATAATTATGTACATGTTGATACCATTAAAGATTAATTTAATGAGAACAATCGAAGAAAAATATTTAATTAATGTTTCATTGTATGTTGTATTTCGAAATTTCCAAATGAACCATTTTGTTTCGAAAATTTAACATAATAATATATCTGTATGTACATTAAAAGAAATGTCTATATCACTCAGGTTAGCTACAAGTGTATGAGTGTTTAAACCAATTGAGGATTAGATGTCCGGGTTTACGGTAAATTAATATTAACAATTACACATATCATATTTGTATGCCGGTCATGCAAGTTTCATTGTCAAGGGGAGAGAATCCCTGCTTCTTTAGTTAGATTATAAGTCTACATCCGATATGTCGAATTCCGTCGGACCGAACAAAATACTTCGACATAACCGAAGTTTGACTTAACGAAATGCTATATAAACGGAGCCAGTTATATGTAAAATGATAGTGTTCGAGATAACCGGAGAATTCGACATAACCGACATTGACATAGCTGATGTAGACTGTAGTTTATACAATTTTATGTATTTACAACATTAGAATAATCGCTCACGAGACCTCATTCCTGATGGAATCCATGGCCACGAGGGAGAGAGAAGACAATGTGGATTTATGTGTCCTGCCTACGGACACTACCACCGTGGTTCTGACGAGGTTCGAACACCATGAACCACAGAGGGTCCTGCTTTATTGCACAGTCCCTTTCAGTTTCATTTTTTGTTTCATTTCCCTTAGCAAAAATCATGTGTACCGGTGTGCATCACTTTATAAAACACAATTCAAGCTAATTGGATTAATTTACTTAGTTTGATATCAATTCTATCTAGGATTATGTTTATTGCTTTATGAATCCCCTATCATACTTCCATTTCAAGAACTGTTTTTGGGAGATGTTTGCTAAGGAGATGTTGCGTGCAAGGACACACCTGTCACTTCATTGACAATGTGCCCGTTCCTCCAATATATGAACATAGTCGGGGGAGGAGCCCATTCCTCCAATATATGAACATAGTCGGGGGAGGAGCCCATTCTTCCATTATATGAACATAGTCGGGGGAGGAGCCCGTTCCTCCAATATATATGAACATAGTCGGGGGGAGGAGCCCGTTCCTCCAATATATGAACATAGTTGGGGGAGGAGCCCGTTCCTCCAATATATGAACATAGTCGGGGGAGGAGCCCGTTCCTCCAATATATGAACATAGTCGGGGGAGGAGCCCGTTCCTCCAATATATGAACATAGTCCGGGGGAGGAGCCCGTTCCTCCATTATATGAACATAGTCGGGGGGAGGAGCCTGTTCCTCCATTATATGAACATAGTCGGGGGAGGAGCCCGTTCCTCCAATATATGAACATAGTCGGGGGAGGAGCCCGTTCTTCCATATATGAACATAGTCGGGGGAGGAGCCCGTTCCTCCAATATATGAACATAGTCGGGGGAGGAGCCCGTTCCTCCAATATATGAACATAGTCGGGGGAGGAGCCCGTTCCTCCAATATATGAACATAGTCGGGGGAGGAGCCCGTTCCTCCAATATATGAACATAGTCGGGGGAGGAGCCCGTTCTTCCATTATATGAACATAGTCGGGGGAGGAGCCCGTTCCTCCAATATATGAACATAGTCGGGGGGAGGAGCCCGTTCCTCCAATATATGAACATAGTTGGGGGAGGAGCCCGTTCCTCCAATATATGAACATAGTCGGGGGAGGAGCCCGTTCCTCCAATATATGAACATAGTCGGGGGAGGAGCCCGTTCCTCCAATATATGAACATAGTCGGGGGAGGAGCCCGTTCCTCCAATATATGAACATAGTCGGGGGAGGAGCCCGTTCCTCCATTATATGAACATAGTCGGGGGAGGAGCCCGTTCCTCCAATATATGAACATAGTTGGGGGAGGAGCCCGTTCCTCCAATATATGAACATAGTCGGGGGAGGAGCCCGTTCCTCCAATATATGAACATAGTCGGGGAGGAGCCCGTTCCTCCAATATATGAACATAGTCGGGGGAGGAGCCCGTTCCTCCAATATATGAACATAGTCGGGGGAGGAGCCCGTTCCTCCAATATATGAACATAGTCGGGGGAGGAGCCCGTTCCTCCATATATGAACATAGTCGGGGGAGGAGCCCGTTCCTCCAATATGAACATAGTCGGGGGGAGGAGCCCGTTCCTCCAATATATGAACATAGTCGGGGGAGGAGCCCGTTCCTCCAATATATGAACATAGTCGGGGGAGGAGCCCGTTCCTCCAATATATGAACATAGTCGGGGGAGGAGCCCGTTCCTCCAATATATGAACATAGTCGGGGGAGGAGCCCGTTCCTCCAATATATGAACATAGTCGGGGGAGGAGCCCGTTCCTCCAATATATGAACATAGTCGGGGAGGAGCCCGTTCCTCCAATATATGAACATAGTCGGGGGAGGAGCCCGTTCCTCCAATATATGAACATAGTCGGGGGGGAGCCCGTTCCTCCAATATATGAACATAGTCGGGGGGAGTGTCATGTCTGGAGTACAATGTTGTCGCCCATGTAGGATTCTATGAAACTTGGCACAAATAATTACCATAATATTGGTTAAGTTGACGATGTCGCAGGCTAAGTATTTACATTTTGATAGTCCAAACGCGGTAGTGTACATGTATTGCTGAGCAATATTTCTTTCACTTGTTTAAATAAATGTTGACCCAGAATGCAGTTCTCTTTATGCAGCAACTGGAAATGTTACGTATCTACAATTATTTTTTGCTTCCAAAAAGTGCAATAAATGTTTTTTATGTAGCATACATTTTTCAATGAAAAATTTGATGGCAACTGACATTTCACATAGAATGTACAGGCAAGTCCAATGTATGAGATAAGAACTGTTGCATTGTTTCCCCCGTGGACCCGGTGTTCTATCCCCTGTGGACCCGGTGTTCTATCTCCCGTGGACCCGCCGTTCTATCCCCTGTGGACCCGGCGTTATATCTCCCGTGGACCCGGCATTCTATCCCCCGTGGACCCGGCATTCTATTCCCCGTGGACCCGGCGTTCTATCCCCCGTGGACCCGGCGTTCTATCCCCCGTGGACCCTGCGTTCTATCCCCTGTGGACCCGGCATTCTATTCCCCGTGGACCCGGCATTCTATTCCCCGTGGACCCGGCGTTCTATCCCCTGTGGACCTGGTGTTCTATCCCCCGTGGACCCGGCGTTCTATCCCTTGTGGACCTGGTGTTCTATCCCCCGTGGACCCGGCGTTCTATCCCCGTGGACCCAGCGTTCTATCCCCATGGACCCGGCGTTCTATCCCCCGTGGACCCGGCGTTCTATCCCCCTGGACCCGGCGTTCTATCCCCCGTGGACCCGGCATTCTATTCCCCGTGGACCCGGCGTTCTATCCCCTGTGGACCCTGCGTTATATCTGTGTGTGTTAATGTTCTGGCTGTGATGAATATCTGTGATTGTGTATTTATTCTTTATTTATTTATGTATTAACTTGTTTTTACGGAATGTTTACTCATTAATTAGTAGTGTCTGTACTCCAATGGACCTTCCTAGATTTCACAGATCTGTGTCTGTACTCCAATGGACCTTCCTAGATTTCACGGATCTGTGTCTGTACTCCAATGGACCTTCCTAGATTTCACGGATCTGTGTCTGTACTCCAATGGACCTTCCTAGATTTCACGGATCTGTGTCTGTACTCCAATGGACCTTCCTAGATTTCACGGATCTGTGTGTGTACTCCAATGGACCTTCCTAGATTTCACGGATCTGTGTGTGTACTCCAATGGACCTTCCTAGATTTCACTGATCTGATGTTCAGTTTGCTTAATGGCATGCATAGGACACCAGTTCAATAGAAACAACTGCTCAATGCCTTTAAGATCGTAGAGTGGTTCAGTCCTGTTAAAGCGACACTACATCAGTGCATAGGACACCAGTTCAATAGAAACAACTGCTCAATGCCTTTAAGATCGTAGAGTGGTTCAGTCCTGTTAAAGCGACACTACATCAGTGCATAGGTCACCAGTTCAATAGAAACAACTGCTCAATGCCTTTAAGATCGTAGAGTGGTTCAGTCCTGTTAAAGCGACACTACATCAGTGCATAGGTCACCAGTTCAATAGAAACAACTGCTCAATTCCTTTAAGATCGTAGAGTGGTTCAGTCCTGTTAAAGCGACACTACATCAGTGCATAGGTCACCAGTTCAATAGAAACAACTGCTCAATGCCTTTAAGATCGTAGAGTGGTTCAGTCCTGTTAAAGCGACACTACATCAGTGCATAGGACACCAGTTCAATAGAAACAACTGCTCAATGCCTTAAGATCGTAGAGTGGTTCAGTCCTGTTAAAGCGACACTACATCAGTGCATAGGCACCAGTTCAATAGAAACAACTGCTCAATTCCTTTAAGATCGTAGAGTGGTTCAGTCCTGTTAAAGCGACACTACATCAGTGCATAGGCCACCAGTTCAATTGAAACAACTGCTCAATTCCTTTAAGATCGTAGAGTGGTTCAGTCCTGTTAAAGCGACACTACATCAGTGAAAATGCAAATTTCTATATGGTATAATTTCCCCCCCCAAATATATGCCTCAAATACTGAAATAACTAATAAACAAACGTCGTATACGCGGTTTGTGGACAAAACAAAATAATGTAAATTGGGGCAACTTCCAAGCGTAACACAACTCTTTTATCTTGAATAACACCATTTATGGAACAGATTTACTGTTACATCTCACATTTGTGCTTATGCATATTTATTTGTAGACTAATCTTAACGACATTATCATGCGTTTAGTACTGTATTGACTCCGATAACAAACACAGGAGCATTAATGACCATTACAGTCAAACCTGTGCTAGTGGTCACCTCTATTAAGCAGCCAACCTGTATTAAGCAGCCAGTTTACATAATGCCAATGTGTTGTTTTATTATACATATGACCTATATTAAGCAGCCACCAGTGCTAAGCAGCCACTTTTTGTGATTTCCTTCGCTGACTGCTTAAGACGGGATTGACTGTATATGAAATCCTACTTTTAATTTTGAAAGGTTGTATACCACAAACACGCTGTTTATTGATTCAATGTTCGTGTTCGAATGTATTCAGAAGAATTTGTAGTAGCAATGCATTTATATGTGAACAATGCATTGTATTTGCTTTTTGTGATGTAATGTCGCTTTAATGACAGTCTATGACAATAATGCAATGCATACAAGATTTCTCTCGATCGGCAGTATATGACCATACAAAGAGCTGTGTTTGTGACACGTTACATTCTCATGTGAGCGTCTCCGTATCATTTCAACGGTCCGTTTTGTTTTGTTAAATTTTATATTATCTTGTGTGAAATGAATTTTGTGTGCTGTGTATTGTTGTTGTTGTTTTTATCTAGCTTGTATACTGTTTTCTTATTTGTATCATTAATGGAGTACTTTTTCTATAGAACAACAAAGTCAAACTGAAAATATGGACGTTATGTTAGTTTATTATTCTCTCCGGTGTCCAGTATAGTCGATACGTCAATAGTATCTTTTTTATTCAAACACACCTAGCAATGCTGATAACTTATCATCTATCATATTATTGAAAGACAAATTTGCATATTCAGCCGATATCAACCACATACTTGCCAACCGTCCCGTGTTTTCTGTGGGACTGTCCTGCTTTTACCCTCTTTGTTTTGGCCAACAGTCCCATTTACCGCGGAACTTTCAAATAATTTTGTCCAGCTTTTAGTATTTTGTCCCAATTTGACAGTTCTGTATGCAATCAGTATTTCCATATAAAACATTGACAATCGAACAGTTCCTCGATATCTCGTGCCATCGGTCGCGAGACACCGCTAATGCCGTGTCCGAATGTGATTACGATATCTGCAATAGGATTTTATCTTTTCGTAGTTCAGTGAGTCCCGTGAAATTCACAACAACAGCAAAAAAGATAACTTATTGATGAACTTATTTGAAGTTGAATCGGACCACCCCACCCTATCATTTCATGTTTGTTCTTCACCATCATTTAAATGTTCATCTTTTGCCTTTTCAAAGGTTGGCAAGTATGCAAACATGATGTATTTTTAGACAATCACAAGCAGTCTCTAGCTTACTTTATATAATTCAGCCAATCACAAGCAGTCTCTAGCTTACTTTATATAATTCAGCCAATCACAAGCAGTCTCTAGCTTACTTTATATAATTCAGCCAATCACAAGCAGTCTCTAGCTTACTTTATTTATAATTCAGCCAATCACAAGCAGTCTCTAACTTACTTTATATAATTCAGCCAATCACAAGCAGTCTCTAGCTTACTTTATATAATTCAGCCAATCACAAGCAGTCTCTAGCTTACTTTATATAATTCAGCCAATCACAAGCAGTCTCTAGCTTACTTTATATAATTCAGCCAATCACAAGCAGTCTCTAGCTTACTTTATATAATTCAGCCAATCACAAGCAGTCTCTAGCTTACTTTATATAATTCAGCCAATCACAAGCAGTCTCTAGCTTACTTTATATAATTCAGCCAATCACAAGCAGTCTCTAGCTTACTTTATATAATTCAGCCAATCACAAGCAGTCTCTAGCTTACTTTATATAATTCAGCCAATCACAAGCAGTCTCTAGCTTACTTTATATAATTCAGCCAATCACAAGCAGTCTCTAGCTTACTTTATATAATTCAGCCAATCACAAGCAGTCTCTAGCTTACTTTATATAATTCAGCCAATCACAAGCAGTCTCTAGCTTACTTTATATAATTCAGCCAATCACAAGCAGTCTCTAGCTTACTTTATATAATTCAGCCAATCACAAGCAGTCTCTAGCTTACTTTATATAATTCAGCCAATCACAAGCAGTCTCTAGCTTACTTTATTTATAATTCAGCCAATCACAAGCAGTCTCTAACTTACTTTATATAATTCAGCCAATCACAAGCAGTCTCTAGCTTACTTTATATAATTCAGCCAATCACAAGCAGTCTCTAGCTTACTTTATATAATTCAGCCAATCACAAGCAGTCTCTAGCTTACTTTATTTATAATTCAGCCAATCACAAGCAGTCTCTAACTTACTTTATATAATTCAGCCAATCACAAGCAGTCTCTAGCTTACTTTATATAATTCAGCCAATCACAAGCAGTCTCTAACTTACTTTATATAATTCAGCCAATCACAAGCAGTCTCTAGCTTACTTTATATAATTCAGCCAATCACAAGCAGTCCCTATTTTAGTTAGTTTATACAAATTTATCTTAGCTCGATTGCGAAACAAGTTCTTTTACAACTTATATTAATCACTCTCGAGACCTCATTCCACGAGTGAGAGAGAAGAGGCAATGTGGAATTGTGCTTAGCCTAATTACACAATCGTAATGACTACAGCTGGGCACACACACCGGGCCTTTCGCACCTGGAACGAATGTGTTACCACTGCACTATCACGAGTCCCTATTTTATATTATATTATTTCAGCCAATCACAAGCAGTGTTTATTACAGCCAATCACAATCAGTTTCTATTACATTATGTATTTTCAGCCAATCACAAGTAGTGTATTACATTGTGTATTTAGCCAATCACAAGCAGTGTCTATTACAGGAGGTTAGATCACCACACAGTGTTCAGGTTCGATCCCCCGTCTGACCCTAATAAAATTAACAGTCTTTCAGATGGGACGTTAAACCGAGGTCTCGTGTCGGTGCTTTACACCGTGCACGTAAAAGAACCAGAGGAGACTCTGGAATGGGTCTCTGTCTGTATCATTGCACTATCCTCCAAAAATCTAAAATGACTAATCTCTTCAGGAGGTGTCGCTCATATGGGTAACCGGTAGCGACGATAAATAAACGTAAAACACACACACAGTGTTCAGGTTGAAGAGTGTGTTTCTTCTATCTGAGACAAGTTATATATTGCATTTCATTGTTTGTAATTAATAGCACCCTCCAGAAGGGTTATTTTGTTACCTCATAAACGCTTGCACTACTAGCTGGATTCCAGTTTGTCATCTATCAGAACGGCGTTGACATTATCAGAAACTCAATTCCAACTCAATTAACAAACTTTGTTAACCCTTTGCATGCTAGTGGCAGATAAAATCACTTTTGCAAACAGAACGTGCCGTCTGATCAGGCTCTATGCTATTTGCTATTCGGATAGTGGAGCTAAAACTCTTAGCTGAATAGTAACCAACATTGATCCTGATCAGACTCAGTGCTACGCCGTGGCTGATCTGGATCTATGTTGTTTGCAAATGTGATTTTATTTACTTAAAGGGTTAAATAAATATATTTATATGATGGACAAGGCAAAATATATGAATGCATGTTCCCAGGCTAGTTCAATACAATATATATAATTATGAATAGTCATTACTTTGTTACTTAATTTATATGTACAGTAAAACGTGTTGTTTGTAGAATATGGTTTATACTATCATGAGAAACACAGACTGATTAAAGCATATTTTCTAATTGCTGTCCGACTGTTTTCTAAGCCCCAATCAGATCCAGTCAGGCATGTAATTTATGCAAATTTATTTTAGCTCTATTGCGAAGCAAATTCTTGCAACTTATATTAATCACTTTCGAGACCTCATTCCTGATGGAATCCATCGCCATGAGGGAAAGAGAAGAGGCAATGTGGAATTTATATACCTTGCCTAATGGCACAATCGTATCGGCTACAGCTGGGCGCGAACTCCGGACCTTTTGCACCTGAAGTGAACGCGCTACCTCTGCAATATCACGACTTCGGGCATGTGTTAAGCAGCCAGTGAAGGGAGTGACGCACCAAGATTTTACTCGGCAGAGGTGGCTTAACAGAGGTTCAAACTTCAAACTCTCTACCTGCGCTGCGCATGTCTAGAGGAGAACTCCAGATTGTGCAGTTGTTGAGTAGTTAACCCTCTCGTATACCAATCTGAACGCTGTTGGTTTGATCCTAGCATTTCCTACACTTTAGTTTATACAAATTAATTTAGCTCGATTGCGAAACAAGTTCTTACAAATTATATTAATCACTCTCTAGACCTCATTCCTTATGGAATCCATCGCCACGAGGAAGAGAGAAGAGGAAATGTGGAATTTAAATGTCTGCCTAAGGGTACAATCGTAATGGCTACAGCGGGGCGCAAACTCCTAATTCTTCGCACCTGAAGCGAACTCGTATCCACTGCGCTATCACGACTTTCACGTCTATTGTCTGATGAAGCTAGAAACCAAGGCCTACATGTATGTACATGCTCATGAAATGACTTACAGGTGTGTTGATTGGTAGTGAAACCAACCAACTTGTACAAACGAGCTCCTCCAAGCTGTTATCTAACGTATTTTCTTCAAATTTGTTACGTGTCTACATGTGTGCGTAGAACTGCATGCAAAGAAAAGTTCATGATATTCAAGATGGCCGACTTGATACTATAAATAGATTATGCAAAGCATACACATACTACATGCACTAATAATAATAATATGACCAAAGCTGATGTCAACCTAAAATAATGTCGCTTGAGCTGATGTTAGCACAAACATGTTTTATTGCAAAATCGTCAATAAGCGTGCCTTTGCCAATACAATATACATACATAATAGTATACATGACATGAGTAACAGAATGTAATATACACACATTATATTGATAATAGGTTGACATCACACATGATTTGTTGTTAATATATTTAGCTATATTTATTAATATTTCACTATTGTTACTATTCATAAAAGTGGAAGTCTTGGATGCGCGTTCGCTTCAGGTGCGAAAGGTCCGGAGTTCGAGCCCCACTGGAGCCGTTACGATTGTGCTTTTAAATTCCACGTTGCCTCTTCTCTCTCCCTCAGGAATGGGGTCTCGAGAGTGATTTATATAAGTTGAAATAACTTGTTTCACAATCGAGCTAAAATAAATTTGTGTAAACTAAATTCATAAGAGTAACATATTTATTCAAGGTAGGCCAACTTGTTCTGCCTAAAAAATTAATCTGATTTTATTGTACATCAAGATAAAATGGTATTCTGATTCAATAGCGTTATTATTTATTATTAATAACCTAGGGGTCAAAGTTACACATATCCTCGCATTTTATCAGCGTACAGACACACCTTGCTTAACTTTAGTTGTAAAAGTCTCAGCGAGGACAATAAACCTGACAATATCAGTTTTGAATAACCGTTGTGAATAATTGTATTTACCATTCTACGGTTTAAATACATTGTACTTGTAAACATTACGCTGTTTAAACATTAAAAAATAATCATCAATCTAAATTGTTTATCAATACAATATAGATAACTCCAACACTCTCTCACACTCGTTTATGATACTAGGTACAGTTTTAATGTGCAACCGGATTGAATATATACGTAGAAAGGCAAACAAAGACGTTTATAATTGCTTATTTAAAGCGACACTACAGTGAAAACGCAAATTTCTACAGAATGTATTTTCCTATTTTTTTGGTATAATTTTGTTCCAAATATTTGCCTCAAATACTGAGTATTTCAACAAATAAACAAACGTCGTATACGCGGTTTGTTGACAACAAAATAATGTCAGTCCATGCGTAATGCAACTCGTGTATCCTGAATAGCACGATTTATGGTACAGATTTACCGCTATAGCTCACAGTTGTGCTTATGCATATATATTTGTAGACTAATATCAGTTCAATTATCTCTAAACGGCATTATCTCGCATTTAGTATTGACTCCAATGACGAATAAATGTCAATTGAGGAGCATGTATGACCGTTATATGAAATCCTCCTTTCAATTACGAAACACAATTTTGAAAGTTTATACAAAAACACTGTTTATTGATTCAATGTTAGTGTTCGAATGTATTCGGAAGAATTTATAGTAGCAATGCATATATACGTGAACAATGCATTTTATTTGCTTTTTGTGATGTAATGTCGCTTTAAGGCAAGTCAAACTAGTGTATAGAATGCTTTGTGTAGAAAAAACCATAGTATAATAATGTGAATGTTGTCAGCAACGTTGAAGGGAAGTTGAAATATACTGTATACAGTAAAACCTGCGTTAAGCAGCCAGTCAAGGGAACACAGAACGTGGCTGCTTAGCACAGGTGACTGTTGAATAGAGGTCAAATATGTGATAAAACTACATATTGGGAATCTGGAAACTGGCTGCTTAATATAGTTTGGTTGCTTACTAGATGTGATCACTAACACAGGTTTGACTGTATATCTATAATGTGATCATAACATTTGTATTCTGTTGCGATATATTAAACATTTATATCATTTACCCATAAGACACCATGCAACCGGATACACACTTATTAACTTGCATAACTTACATTGACAAGTTGATGCAAGTTACAACACAATAGAAAGGAATTAGTTTAAGCATTTTAATATGCAAATATTTTCCTTTGCAGCACTTTATGCTTGTATGTTATTTCCTGAATAAAATACGTTTAAAGCGACATTATATCGCAAAATGCAAATAAAATTCATATGTTCACGTATAAATGCATTGTTACTACAAATTCTTCTGAATACATAACATTGAATCAATAAACATTGTTAATGGTATACAAACTTTCAAAAGTGAGAGTAGGATTTCATATAGCGGTCATCCACGTTCATGAATTGACACCCACCTTCATGAATTGACATCCACGTTCATGAATTGACACCCACGTTCATGAATTGACATCCACGTTCATGAATTGACACCCACGTTCATGAATTGACATCCACGTTCATGAATTGACATCCACGCTCCTGAATTTATGTTTGTTTGTTATTGGAGCCCATATTTCAAACCATACAACATATACAAATATACATTTTACATAAAATTTAGATACATAAATGAAAAAGGATTAGAACCGACAGCTATAGCTTATAGAGGTCTTCTCCTATAGCAAGAAGGTACTTAATGCAGTTATGATATGACAATGTTGTAATATTTTCTAAACTATTTATTCATTTGACTTAATTTGACAGACAGACTGATGAGGCGTGTGCTAAAACATTCCAGAGAGTAGTTCCAGAGTTTTTCCGTAACAAATCTGTATAGTCAAGAAATTCTGTCCAGGGACAGGGTTCCATCTGTCTGCACCAATTCTGTCGCAAATTGAAAACAAATGGAGCCAATTTGAAAAACATGGAGCCAACTAAGAGCCATATAGTTCACAGATAAACATTTGAAGCCATGTATTTGACAAAACATGGAGCCAACTAAGAGCCATATAGTTCACAGATAAACATTTGAAGCCATGTATTTGACAAAACATGGAGACTAAGAGCCATATAGTTCACAGATAAACATTTGAAGCCATGTATTTGACAAAACATGGAGCCAACTAAGAGCCATATAGTTCACAGATAAACATTTGAAGACATGTATTTGACAAAACATGTTGTGCCAAAACAAAAGCTCCGCCAAATATATTCGCCAATTCACAAAATTTAGCGCCAGTATTTGTTCTTTGCGCCATTAATGGCGACCTACAGCGGGAACCCTGCATACATGACGTTTACCATGTTTTATTAAAATTACTGGCATAACCAAATGAGAAACATTACAGGAATACAACTTTAACAAATCCAGTTAGCTCTCTGATATTCCGGGGCATGTGTATGGTAGGTCTTCCACGACAGTCTTTCCGAGTTCCAGTCATTGCTTATAAAGTATTGTAATTTGCGTTTTAATTGTGGCGCTGCTGTATTCGACTCCATGTCATTGTTTCGTGCACTCTGTGAAGGATTCACTCGGTAGAACATGGAGCTTGTGTTGACCAGTCGATCCATCGCAGGAGCTATTACGGTGGCACTTCTAAGTCGTACAGGAACACTTATCGGTAGCCGTTCTGGGAGATCTCTGAAAAATATAAATATCATTTTGCAATATTTACATCGCTATTGGCTTCGGCCTCCATATACTTTAAATGCGCCCAACGTAGTTCATACCCCAATGAAAACTATCAACCCACTATGTTGGTTATAACTGTTTATACAATGTATCAGTTTTTGTGACTGTTACCTTTATCTCTTTCCCTTGCATTTCGTTTCGACAAGATATGATTATCTGTATACACTCATTAAAGCGACATAAATCGCTGAAAAAGCAAATGTCTACAAAATGTAATGGCATAATATAAGGTGCAAATTCTTCCGAAATTATTGCCATATAATATAAGAATTTCAACTAATAAAGAAACGTCGTATGTCGTATACGATTACAAAAATAGGGCCAGCATCCAATGCGTATTACAACGCGTGTATCCTGAATAACAACAGTTTATGATACATAGTTACCGTTATTGTTCACATTATATTGTGTCTATGTATATTTATGCTTAGATTAACTCTTTCAGCGCCGAATAAATTCAGAGCATTTGCAAACAACATAGATCCAGATCAGCCGCGGCGTAACGCCGCGTCTGATCAGGATCTATGTTGTTTGCTATTCGGACAGGTGCTTCAGCTCCACTGTCTGAAGAGCAATCAGCATATAGCCTGATAAGACGGCATGTTCTGTTCTGTCCAATCGGGTTCTCTACTTTTTTACAAAGTCGCTTTTATGCGACATTGGCGGTGAAAGAGTTAATCTGATAAAATGCCAGCATTACACGCTCAGCACACGACACCAAGCTGAGCTGATGCATCGGGCTGTAACATATTTACATCGGAAATCGAGATATGAAAACAAAACACAATTAATATAGGATGTTAACTCTTACCCTCATAGACGCACCTCTTGACGCCATTACCAATACGACATACATTGACAATGTAATAGCCAAACCAATGTTCATAATAAATTCCAGATTATCATGTAGTCCCAGTAATATATATGGAGGTGGGATAGATATGGCGACTACTTATCCACTGCATGATAGCTAAATGGCTGTCGTTTGTATGGAGATATAATAGTATATTAACCTAAATATCTATGAAGGAAAGGGTTAACGCTTTAATAATCAAGTTTAAACTAACAATCATTCGTACTTACGTCTTTATGATTTCCCGCTGCCATGGAGATTCTTTAGATATTTTTCTAGGATTTCCATTTGTATATGTATTTCCATATACAACCTTCACGTTATCTAGGTAAGCTTTATACTGTTTAAGTTTTTCATTCTCTGCATTCCGGAATGAGTTATCATCGTACTCGTATCGTCTGCTCTCTTGGTACTCTCTCCGGATCCGAGACGTGCCTGCAAAAGTAAAGCGTGTTCCAGGTAGCATGCAGGTGTTGCCTCGACATAAAATAATAATATATTTATAAATAGATGGTTGACTACATGACATTACAATCATCACGTTTTGTTGGACCTCTGTAGCTCGTGTTCCAGTCTGTCTAAGGGCACACTCGAAACGGCTACAGCTGGCCGCGAACTCCTTTTATGCTGTTTTAGAGGGGGCACGTGACATATTCTTCATACAAATACAAAAGGTGTTAACCTGTATTACAGGTTCGATCCCCCGTCTGACCCTAATAAAATTAAGTCTTTCAGATAGGACTTTAAACCGAGATCTCGTGTGCGGACGCCTTAACCACTAGTTCATGGAGACGGTGTATATATGTATACAACTTGTGTACACAACTGACACTTTAGTAAACATTACCTTCTTACTTACCTTGTCGTCTGTCAATAGAAGATAGTTCCCGCCTGACGTGGGACAAGTCTACCCGAGGAAGACGATTTAGAGGTTGCGCAGACAACAGCTGGAATATATTTAATCTTGATATTAGATATATAGAAGTATCTACGGCGGTATTGTCGCCATGTGTTGATTCGTTTTCCATAGGCCCGACCTCATGCGCAGAATATGTTAGAGTATGTCGGATAACTATTTCATAACAGAGCTTTGCAACATGTTATTTCTAATTTTTATAACATCTCGACTGATTTTGCCTATGCTACAGAAAATATTGTTTATCAACGTGTATGCATGCTGTAAATATAGTTAAATGTCGTTGGGGGTATCGGTTGTGGCGCGGCATCAGAAATGGCGCATCTACTTTGAAAGCTTAAATTTCATGTTTGACATGCGGCAGGTTATCTTTAGAAAGTTGCAAGGTTCCTGTTGAATGAAAGCAAACAATGTTAAGGCGCCATTTCAGATACCACTGGGATATATATTGTATATTATTCCGTGTGGTCAAGCGAATATTCATATTGCAGTCTGTTATTGAAAACCAGTAACCGTAAATTTTTTACACACTCAGTTTTGGGTACATAGTCATTTCCACAATACCATTATTCAAAAGGTGAACTATATGTGATTATATGTGAACGACGGGTGCATCGGCACTATGTTTTAATTTATTCAGGAAATGGCAATTATATGAACACAGCGTTGCATAATATGATTGTAACATTATGTTCGTTGCATATACAGTTTATTGAGAAGTTTATTCACGAATACACATCTAGAAGTTTATTCACGAATACACATTCAGAAGTGTATTCGCGATATTAATAATAATGGACTGCAAGTACAACAAAAAAACAAGCAATAGTCATAGCATGGCTTTTGTGGGATTTGAAAGTAGGTCAGGTATGTCCTTAAATCTTGACGACTTGTGAAATAAACATGTGATGTATATAACATTGGATGGCTTTCCATTGGTTCATAGATATGTCTCGAAACTGTCACTCACACATTACACATGCTTTCCTCGTGCGTATCGGTGACATGCAATGGTTGAGAAACACGTGATTGGTACACAATGGGGTCAGCAGTCAACGGATTAGCGACCTGCACGTGCCTTTTATTGACGTGAGTGTTAGTTGGCAGTTGGCGGTCATAAGATTTTCGAGCATTATTTTAAGCGATGGTCAACCGTTTGTTGTTAGTTGTGAATAATGAACAAGATCAAAAAGTGAACGTGATTAGCAATTTGTAGATACCGTAAAACGAAAGGAATTCTGTGTTCGATTCGATAACGGAATTTAATGTGCAAAATTCCCCCGTCTATAGCAGACGACATACTGGACACGACTCAGATTCGATAAACTTTGGATAAAGGGACTTATTGTGCAATATTCCTCCGTCTAGAGCAGACGACATGCTGGACACTAGAGCAGACGACATACTGGGTACGACTCGGATTCGATAACGGGACTTATTGTACACAATTCCCACATCTAGAGCAGACGACATGCTGGACGGGCACGACTTGGATTCGATAACAGGACTTATTGTGCAAAATGCCTCCGTCTAGAGCAGACGACATGCTGGACACTAGAGCAGACGACATACTGGACGGGCATGGCTCTGATTCGATAACAGGACTTATTCAAGTTATTGTGCAAAATGCATTCGACTAGAGCAGACGAAATATTGGGCACGACTCGGATTCGATAACGGGACTTATTGTACACAATTCCCCCTTCTAGAGCAGACGACATACTGGACGGGCACGACTCGGATTCGATAACGGAACTTATTGTGTAAATTCCTCCGTCTAGAGCAGACGACCTAACTGGGCATGACTCGGGGATTTCGTGATGTTACCGTACATATTACAGAGTTCTAAGGTAAGTACTAGATGTTAGATATACATGTACTAAGGTATACACAAGGAATAAAGACCGCCTCGGGAGGAGAAATCGGTCTTTGTAGACAGGTTGTCATTCTCCCAGGTACATCGATTATTTAAAAATGGAGTTGATATGATGCACACATGGGCTGTCTTTATTCGCATGTTGTGTCTTCGTTTGGTGGTGGTCTTTTACATATATCTGACTTATCGGGTGGATCTCATTTACCCATCTGGTTTATATTTCCTGATTGAGGTTATATTTATGCATGGACACATGAATTTATGTCTTGATAAGTAGAATAGCCTACATGTGTGTTGTCTATTTAAATAGTTTTGTTAGCGTGTTATGACCCGAGTGCCGATCCCTAAATGTATTACCGTGGCTAAATGTATGGCTAAATGTATTACGTGGCTAAATGTATGGCTAAATGTATTACCGTGGCTAAATGTATGGCTAAATGTGTTACCGTGGCTAAATGTATTACCGTGGCTAAATGTATGGCTAAATGTATTACCGTGGCTAAATGTATGGCTAAATGTATTACCGTGGCTAAATGTATGGCTAAATGTATTACCGTGGCTAAATGTATTACCGTGGCTAAATGTATGGCTAAATGTATTACCGTGGCTAAATGTATTACCGTGGCTAGTGGCTAAATGTTTTACCGTGGCTAAATGTATGGCTAAATGTGGCTAAATGTATGGCTAAATGTATTGCCGTGGCTAAATGTATTACCGTGGCTAAATGTATTACCGTGGCTAAATGTATGGCTAAATGTATTACCTTGGCTAAATGTATTACCGTGGCTAAATGTATGGCTAAATGTATTACCGTGGCTAAATGTATTACCGTGGCTAAATGTATTATCGTGGCTAAATGTATTACCGTGGCTGAATGTATTACCGTGGCTAAATGTATTACCGTGGCTAAATGTATTACCGCTAAATGTATTACCGTGGCTAAATGTATT
The DNA here is from genome assembly GCA_014843695.1 of Archivesica marissinica. Classification (NCBI taxonomy): domain Eukaryota; kingdom Metazoa; phylum Mollusca; class Bivalvia; order Venerida; family Vesicomyidae; genus Archivesica; species Archivesica marissinica. Next base: position 65,312,890 of record CM026399.1, on the reverse strand, counting down.
ACCGTGGCTAAATGTATGGCTAAATGTTTTACCGTGGCTAAATGTATTACAGTAGCTAAATGTATGGCTAAATGTATTACCGCTAAATGTATTACCGTGGCTAAATGTATGGCTAAATGTATTACCATGGCTAAATGTATTACCGTAGCTAAATGTATTACTGTGGCTAAATGTATGGCTAAATGTAATGCCATGGCTAAATTTATTACCGTGGCGTTCGCTTCAGGTGCGAAAGGTCCGGAGTTTGAGCCCCGCTGGAGCCGTTACGACTGTGCCCTTAGGCAAGACATTTAAATTCCACACCGCCTCTTCTCTCTCCCCCGTGGCAATGGATTCCATCAGGAATGAGGTCTCGAGAGTGATTATTATAAGTTGTAAGAACTTGTTTAAAATAAATTTGTAATGTGTTAACCTACACTACATCTTGCACTATTAAAGCATACTACGGGCATTCCGCAAAAGCTCATCGATGGCCATGCCGCCGCGCCTTAGCTTGTCAAAATACGTATATCGGAATGAATTACCAAAAGTACTGCTGTGCAAATTGTGTTAACTCGTATATATCGATATTTATTTACGCAATAAAACATGTACATGCACACTATTTTAAAATTCATGGAAGTATTAAAAGACATGATCGAAATGGAGGGGTATTTGTTATGCAATGTATGCATGAAATGCGATAATCCGAGCAGTACAGTTAATCCTATGTAAAATTTAAAATAAGTAACCATTGACATTGTATGCTTTACGAGATTTGAAATTAGCTTGGTGTGTCTTTATGGGGGTATGACGAGTCTTTTTATTGTCAACCTCTGTGTCGAAAACAAAATAACGGTGTTGAAAATATAGCGACACGTGGTCTGTGTGTTCTATGTTTATATATCGTCGACCAGTTGCCCATATGAGCGACGCCTCTTGAAGAGATTTAGTCATCTTAGATATATGGAGGATATGGAGATAGTGCAATGATACAGAGACCCATTCTCCTCTGGTTCTCTTACGTGCACAGTGTAAATCACCGAATTAATTGCCAAGTGTGGACACTTAGTTTATAATATTTTCAGTTAACCTATGTGCTATTATTGTTACTGTATTAAAAGCACATATTTGAAGCTGAGTACGGAATGCAACACAGGTCATACACTAGATAACAAAATGAAATAAATAACCGGAATGCATGAGGAAAATTGATGCTTAGATCAAAAAGGTTTTGGTGTGTGTATCACTAGTTAGTTAAATATAATAGGGAATAGTTTGACTAAAGTTAATAGACCAATGGTATGTCCGCTGTATGAATAACGTTACTACATTAAAAGGAACATTTCCCAACATTTGTGCATGTAGTCACGTGAGAGCATTTAGGGTCTGGCACCTCGTTCATGTAGAATTAGAGTAACTTCGGTGCCAAAACCCCACCACCCATGCTTTATGTTCCAGCCATCCCCACCACCCATGCTTTATGTTCCAGCCATCCCCACCACCCATGCTTTGTGTTCCAGCCATCCCCACCACCCATGCTTTATGTTCCAGCAATCCCCACCACCCATGCTTTATGTTCCAGCAATCCCCACCACCCATGCGTTATGTTCCAGCAATCCCCACCACCCATGCTTTGTGTTCCAGCAATCCCCACCCATGCTTTGTGTTCCAGCAATCCCCACCACCCATGCTTTGTGTTCCAGCAATCCCCACCACCCATGCTGTGTTTCCAGCCATCCCCACCACCCATGCTTTGGTGTCCAGCATCCCCCCACCCATGCTTTATGTCCAGCAATCCCCCCCCATGCTTTTGTTCCAGCATCCCCACCACCTGCTTTGTGTTCCAGCAATCCCACCCACCCATGCTTTGTGTTCCAGCAATCCCCACACCCATGCTTTGTGTTCCAGCCATCCCCCAACCCATACTTTATGTTCCAGCCATCCCCACCACCCATGCTTTGTGTTCCAGCCATCCCCACAACCCATACTTTATGTTCCAGCAATCCCCACCACCCATACTTTATGTTCCAGCCATCCCCACAACCCATACTTTATGTTCCAGCCATCCCCACCACCCATGCTTTGTGTTCCAGCCATCCCCACAACCCATACTTTATGTTCCAGCCATCCCCACCACCCATGCTTTGTGTTCCAGCCATCCCCACCACCCATGCTTTGTGATACAGCCATCCCCACCACCCATGCTTTATGTTCCAGCCATCCCCACCAACCATACTGGTGTGCTCCAGTCATGTATGATATGTGTGCATCAAGAGTTGTCCATTTCCGCCCCAGTTCCATGCGTCCATTGACCCAGCGGTTTAACCATGGTTGTTCATTTTATATATGCTTGTAATTCCCGTACTTGTGAGACCAAGAAGGCTATTTGGAGATCACTTGACATATGAAACGCGTCGCACACAGCACCCCATTGGGATTCGAATCTACAGATACCCACATCCCCATTGAAATTCGGATCTACAGCTGTAGGGAGCAAGTGATTTGAAGTCAACAACCTAAAACCACTCTGCCCCAGGGTAAGATTAGAAGAACATATGTCTCAAGGTCCTCGGAAAAACATTTGTTATATATGTATATATATATATATACCACTCCATACCTCTGTTACAACCATGGCTCGAACTATATATATAGTATACATACCAATAATATGCACAATTAGGAGGAATAAAAATATATTCGAAAAAAATGTATCGGTATTTCTTTTAAATTAATTGAATAATTATGTAGTCGAGTAGATTTTGTTTTAATAAGTATTTCAAGTCAAGGTTCGATTTTGGGCATTATATGTGTACCAACATCAATGCAATTGTTGATTTGTAAATAATGTAGTGGAATTCTATATGACGTTATTGCGACGATGGGGGTAGGGGTGTAGGGAGTGGTAATACAAAGTGTTACAACTTTATTTTTTATAACCATATTTGTATGTGTTACGCCACTAGACATATAAAAATAATATCCGAGTCGATATGCAATTTCAATAATTCAAAATAACTGAACATTATTAGGATACATTTAGATACCTCCTAGTACTTTAAGAAAAACTAGTATATTTATGCATGCATTTTTATGCCCCCAAAGGGAGGCATATAGTTTTCGCACTGTACGTCCTACGTCCGAGTCAATATTTCCAGTCCAGTTTATAACTTCTTCGACTATGGCGGGGGCATTCATCACCTATTGTGATAGTTCTTATTTCCTTGATAATTACATGAGAGTTCATATTAAGTAAAATGCGATGGCAACTTTTGATCCGTTTACACATTTTGTCAAAAATGACATGTGCCTAAAAGTGGATCATCAACATTATTCAATATACTTAGAGCAAATGAACGCTCTGCGAGTGATGCTTAATAACCATCTCCTGTACTTATACTCTCATGTCGTACTCGAGAATACTTGTGTTTGTCTTACTCGAGGATACTTGTGTTCGTTTTACTCGAGGATACTTGTGTTTGTCTTACTCGAGGATACTTTGTGTTTGAAGATTTTCACACATATATTGAATCTTGACAACCTTGTTTTGCTGTTAAAACACTTAATTCTTTTCATTAACATAAGGGTTTATAGAATTCATTAAATTAAGGGTTTATAGAATTCATTAAATGAAGGGCTTATAGAATTCATTAAATTAAGGGTTTATGGCAACTAGAGTTATCGGCCAATTATGTATGATGAAAGGTGCATTTATTAGCAAAACTACAACATGCTTTATTGATTGCAATGCAATTTATTTAAAAACAAGCTGAAAAAACAGCCTTATTTGCTCCAAGTTTCAGTTTCTACCATAAAATCGTTCCATATTAGCTACCAAATAATTAATTGTGTTGTTGTGCGATTCAATACGTGTGGGGTGACTCAAATGGAAAGAATTAGTCTATAAGACCAAATGTTTTAGTATTAACCCAGATTCGACCATCCTGATAACACAGGTAAGTAACACTATTTCTATTATTTTGCACCCGATCTCCCAGAGCCGGGAGGCAGTTACTGTTTCGACCGGCAGTCCGTAAGAAAGTGATTTATATTTTGATGAGAACTTTTTTATTTTATTAGAGTTGCAGATCAATGTGTTTGATCTAGTATCGTAATAAGATTCTTGCAGGGACCATTATTGTTTTGCAATGGAGGGTTGTAGTGTGGGAATGGGGGGGGGGGGTGTTGACGACACATTTGATTAGGATCAATGGAACTAGCACATAGCGTACCACTCACTGGACGTTCGAGCGTACCACTCACTGGACGTTCGAGCGTACCACTCACTGGACGTTCTAGCGTACCACTCACTGGATGTTCGAGCGTACCACTCACTGGACGTTCGAGCGTACCATTCACTGGACGTTCTAGCGTACCACTCACTGGACGTTCGAGCGTACCATTCACTGGAAGTTCTAGCGTACCACTCACTGGACGTTCTAGCGTACCACTCATTGGACGTTCGAGCGTACCACTCGCTGGACGTTCGAGCGTACCACTCATTGGACGTTCGAGCGTACCATTCACTGGAAGTTCTAGCGTACCACTCACTGGACGTTCGAGCGTACCACTCACTGGACGTTCTAGCGTACCACTCACTGGACGTTCGAGCGTACCATTCACTGGAAGTTCTAGTGTACCACTCACTGGAAGTTCTAGGTACCACTCACTGGACGTTCGAGCGTACCATTCACTGGACGTTCGAGCGTACCATTCACTGGGCGTTCTAGCGTACCACTCACTGGACGTTCGAGCGTACCATTCACTGGAAGTTCTAGCGTACCACTCACTGGACGTTCTAGCGTACCATTCACTGGACGTTCTAGCGTACCACTCATTGGACGTTCTAGCGTACCACTCGCTGGACGTTCTAGCGTACCACTCACTGGACGTTCGAGCGTACCATTCACTGGAAGTTCTAGCGTACCACTCACTGGACGTTCGAGCGTACCACTCACTGGACGTTCGAGCGTACCACTCATTGGACGTTCTAGCGTACCACTCATTGGACGTTCTAGCGTACCACTCATTGGACGTTCGAGCGTACCACTCATTGGACGTTCGAGCGTACCACACACTGGACGTTCGAAGAGTACCACTCGCTGGACGTTCGAAGAGTACCACTCGCTGGACGTTCGAAGAGTACCACTCGCTGGACGTTCTAGCGTACCACTCACTGGACGTTCGAGCGTACCATTCACTGGAAGTTCTAGCGTACCACTCACTGGACGTTCGAGCGTACCACTCACTGGACGTTCGAGCGTACCACTCATTGGACGTTCTAGCGTACCACTCATTGGACGTTCTAGCGTACCACTCATTGGACGTTCGAGCGTACCACTCATTGGACGTTCGAGCGTACCACACACTGGACGTTCGAAGAGTACCACTCGCTGGACGTTCGAAGAGTACCACTCGCTGGACGTTCGAAGAGTACCACTCGCTGGACGTTCGAAGAGTACCACTCGCTGGACGTTCGAAGAGTACCACTCGCTGGACGTTCGAAGAGTACCACTCGCTGGACGTTCGGCTATTATCGTTACGTGAGACAACACAATGTAATGCAGGATGTTCTAATGGCATATGCTAGACCCATCGTGTGGAAACCTACTGCTAGGTTGGTTCAAATTTGAAAGATTGTTGTTAGATGTCTGTTAATATGTAATAGTACAAAACTGATACCTCGCGTATTTTGGGTTTGTTTTGAATACCTATCGTGATTTCACTGTTAATTCAATACATTCAGATCCAGACAAATATTGAGAGTATTGGATAAGTCAGTGTTTAGAACAGTGGATAAGTGCGTGTTTAGAACAGTGGATAAGTGTGTGGTTAGAACAGTGCGAGTTTAGAACAGTGAACATTAATGCATTGTTTAATGTCATGAATTGTCGGTCGTTTTTGAGTTTGTTTTGGATCGCAACCTCGACTCCACAATGAATACTACCGCATGCAGGTCAAGCACAATTTTGAGGATATTCACTTCATCCTGATACCCGTAAGTTAACGTTTGTATGATTAATGCCCTCCGTCTGCCCATATGAAAGTGCTTTATGAAAACATTAGTCCTGATAATACGGTATGTAACGATACATCAGTTCATGCCCACCGTCTCGATTCGTTTTGGATCGCTACCGTGACTCCGCGGTTAACTCGACGCTTGCAGATCTATTGGAAAAGCGTTTGTTTTTTCAGAACCATGAAAATGAATGCATGCTTTTAATATTCATTCATTCGTCATGATATATCGTTTTTGAGTTTGTTTGGGATCGTCACCTCTTTATACTGAATACCACAGCCTGTAGATACAGCACAGCACTGAGGATATTCACTTAGATACCGGTAAGCTAACGCTTTGTCTGTTTTATGGTTGTATATACGTAAATAGGCGGAAGTGCTATATGTAGTCTTAATCACAGGGATTCGGCACGTTTGTGGGTACTAGTATATATATTTAAGTACAGGGATTCTACTCTGTGGGATGTCAGATTTCGCATCGATCAGTAAAATGGCCCTATCTGAAACAAGTGTGTACAAAGCTGTCCAAATATAACGCCTATCCCGAGTCTTTATATTGTTCTTCAAATAAAACACAACTTTAAGCTGCATGCATGTATACTTTGCAAACAATTACCACATACATTGGCCATAGCTGGTCACATTTCCATACTAGGACACGGGTTCTGTCAGCAACAAAAAAAACTCTTCGACGTGAGAGTTTTAACTGTGAATAACATTATCAATAAAATGTGTTTCCACTAACGTGTATGTTTATTCGGCAAAAATGTACGTCAAAAAGAGATTTCGTAGCATTTTCAATTTGTTTTGAAAAATTCTAAAGCTGCGCAATTCGTGTTGAAACGAGCGTTGAAACGAGCGTTCTGATTATGTATGTGGCAATTGTTTGCAAAGTATACATGCATGCAGCTTAAAGTTGTGTTTTATTTGAAGAACAATATAAAGACTCTGGATAGGCGTTATATTTGGACAGCTTTGTACACACTTGTTTCAGATAGGGCCATTTTACTGATCGATGCGAAATCTGACATCCCACAGAGTAGAATCCCTGTACTTAAATATATATACTAGTACCCCCAAACGTGCCGAATCCCTGTGGTCTTAATAACTAATATAGTTCATTTTTCATTTTTGGTTATACATTTTCATGACGTGTGTTATTTTTTTAAAGAAATTATGTGTCTTGAGAATACTTCAGACTAGTTGATGTGTAGAAAAGATGCGATATAAGAAGTCAGGCAATTGTAAACTGAAGGTGGGGTATACTGTAACATTTTGCGGAGGAATACAGTGTGTAAACAGTGACGTCATTCACAGTTAACCGGTGTCAATGCTCAACATTACATTTGTGATATTTTTGTTCAGTTTGATTTGTATACCTCTTCACAGTGGATGTGGTATCAGAAGAAATGAAAGATTGGAAATATAAAGAACAGACGGTATGTTTTATACTTGTTACTATGTATTTAATAGGCAATGTATTTGTTATTTTTGCATCCTTATGTCCTCCGTCTCTGCTAGAGAGCCAGGCGATAGGTTGTTTTCAACCATTTGTCCGTATGCATTATTTTATTCTTTATTATAGTCTCACCAACGTGACACAATATATAGAGCATATTACAAACTAAAAACATATAAAATTGCACATTGTCACTCCATACAGAATTATAAGAGACTTTATACATAATACAAATCTCATCAGTATTTATGCCATATCAATATTTACACGATGTTAAAACCTCCCTTGGTAATCCGCATCCTTCTAACATGCCATGATATACCTCGATATACCTCGATATACTTCGATATATCTCGATATACCTCGATATACCTCGATATACCTCGATATACCTCGATATACCTCAGAAGCTCGACACACATTTAATAAAACTCCAAGTGGAAAGGCGGATGCAAGTTCTTTATGAATACAATCGTCCTGATTATACCGGTATGTAACTGCAGATACGGCCAACTACACGGTAATACTATTTACTGTTAATACTGCCAACTACACGTTAATACTATTTACTGTTGATACTGCCAACTACAACGTTAATACTATTTACTGTTGATACTGTCAACTACACGTTAATACTATATACTGTTGATACTGCCAACTACACGTTAATACTATTTACCGTTGATACTGCCAACTACACGTTAATACTATTTACTGTTGATACTGTCAACTACACTGTAACACTATTTACTGTTGATACTGTCAACAACACGTTAATACTATTTACTGTTGATACTGCCAACTACACGTTAATACTATTTACTGTTGATACTGCCAACTACACGTTAATGCTATTTACTGTGGATACTGCCAACTACACGTTAATACTATTTACTGTTGATACTGCCAACTACACGTTAATACTATATACTGTTGATACTGCCGACTACACGTTAATACTATTTACTGTTGATACTGTCAACTACACGTTAATACTATATACTGTTGATACTGTCAACTACACGTTAATACTATTTACTGTTGATACTGTCAACTACACGTTAATACTATATACTGTTGATACTGCCAACTACACGTTAATACTATTTACTGTTGATACTGCCAACTACACGTTAATACTATGTATCGTTGATACCGCCAACTACACGTTAATACTATTTACCGTTGATACTGCCAACTACACGTTAATACTATTTACTGTTGATACTGTCAACTACACGTTAATACTATTTACTGTTTATACTGTCAACTACACATTAATACTATATAGTGTTGATACTGCCAACTACACGTTAATACTATGTTGATACTGCCAACTGCACGTTAATACTATGTTGATACTGCCAACTACACGTTAATACTATTTACTGTTGATACTGTCAACTACACGTTAATACTATTTACCGTTGATACTGCCAACTACACGTTAATACTATGTATCGTTGATACCGCCAACTACACGTTAATACTATTTACCGTTGATACTGCCAACTACACGTTAATGCTATTTACTGTGGATACTGTCAACTACACGTTAATACTATATACTGTTGATACTGCCAACTACACGTTAATACTATTTACTGTTGATACTGCCAACTACACGTTACTACTATTTACTGGGGATACTGCCAACTGCACGTTAATACTATTTACTGTTGATACTGTCAACTACACGTTAATACTATATACTGTGGATACTGCCAACTACACGTTAATACTATTTACTGTTGATACTGCCAACTACACGTTAATACTATTTACCGTTGATACTGCCAACTACACGTTAATACTATTTACCGTTGATACTGCCAACTACACGTTAATACTATTTACTGTGGATACTGCCGACTACACGTTAATACTATTTACTGTTGATACTGTCAACTACACGTTAATACTATTTACTCTTTATACTGCCAACTACACGTTAATACTATGTATCGGTGATACCGCCAACTACACGTTAATACTATTTACCGTTGATACTGCCAACTACAGGTTAATACTATTTACTGTTAATACTGCCAACTACACGTTAATACTATTTACTGTTAACACTGCCAACTACACGTTAATACTATTTAGTGTTGATACTGCCAACTAAACGTTAATATTATTTACTGTTGATACTGTCAACTACACGTTAATACTATTTACCGTTGATACTGCCAACTACACGTTAATACTATTTACTGTTGATACTGCCAACTACACGTAATGCTATTTACTGTTGATACTGCCAACTACACGTTAATACTATTTAGTGTTGATACTGCCAACTAAACGTTAATATTATTTACTGTTGATACTGTCAACTACACTGTAACACTATTTACTGTTGATACTGTCAACAACACGTTGATACTATTTACTGTTGATACTGCCAACTACACGTTAATGCTATTTACTGTTGATACTGCCAACTACACGTTAATGCTATTTACTGTGGATACTGCCAACTACACGTTAATACTATTTACTGTTGATACTGTCAACTACACGTTAATACTATATACTGTTGATACTGCCAACTACACGTTAATACTATTTACTGTTGATACTGTCAACTACACGTTAATACTATATACTGTTGATACTGCCAACTACACGTTAATCTATTTAGTGTTGATCCTGCCAACTACACGTTAATACTATTTACCGTTGATACTGCCAACTACAGGTTAATACTATTTACTGTTGATATTTCCAACTACACGTTAATACTATTTACTGTTTATACTGTCAACTACACGTTAATACTATATAGTGTTGATACTACCAACTACACGTTAATACTATGTTGATACTGCCAACTGCACGTTAATACTATGTTGATACTGCCAACTACACGTTAATACTATTTACTGTTGATACTGTCAACTACACGTTAATACTATATACTGTTGATACTGCCAACTACACGTTAATACTATTTACTGTTGATACTGCCAACTACACGTTAATACTATTTACTGTTGATACTGCCAACTACACGTTAATACTATTTACTGTGGATACTGCCAACTACACGTTAATACTATTTACTGTTGATACTGCCAACTACACGTTAATACTATTTACTGTTGATACTGCCAACTACACGTTAATACTATTTACCGTTGATACTGCCAACTACACGTTAATACTATTTACTGTGGATACTGCCAACTACACGTTAATACTATTTACTGTTGATACTGTCAACTACACGTTAATACTATATACTGTTGATACTGCCAACTACACGTTAATACTATGTTGATACTGCCAACTACACGTTAATACTCTGTGGATACTGCCAACTACACGTTAATACTATGTTGATACTGCCAACTACACGTTAATACTATGTGGATACTGCCAACTACACGTTAATACTATGTTGATACTGCCAACTACACGTTAATACTCTGTGGATACTGCCAACTACACGTTAATACTATGTTGATACTGCCAACTACACGTTAATACTCTGTGGATACTGCCAATTACACGTTAATACTATGTGGATACTGCCAACTACACGTTAATACTATGTTGATACTGCCAACTATTCTGAATAAACTTCTAGATGTGTATTCGCGAATAAACTTCTGAATATACTTCTAAATGTGTATTCGTGAATAAACTTCTAGATGTGTATTCGCGAATAAACTTCTAGATGTGTATTCGTGAATAAACTTCTAGATGTGTATTCGTGAATAAACTTCTAGATGTGTATTCGTGAATAAACTTCTAGATGTGTATTCGCGAATAAACTTCTAAATGTGTATTCGTGAATAAACTTCTGAATAAAAACGTCTGGATGTGTATTCGTGAATAAACTTCTGAATAAACGTCTGGATGTGTATTCGTGAATAAACTTCTGAATAAACGTCTGGATGTGTATTCGTGAATAAACTTCTGAATAAACGTCTGGATGTGTATTCGTGAATAAACTTCTGAATAAACGTCTGGATGTGTATTCGTGAATAAATTTCTGAATAAACGTCTGGATGTGTATTCGTGAATAAACTTCTGAATAACCAACTACCATCTGCAAGCGAACTTCATAGAACTATTATAACTACATAATTCATTTCTTACCGCGATTCGTCTGCGTCTGGTACCCGGCGTGGCCATTGCATATACAAATTAATTCCAAATATTTATAATATAGATTATCAGTGATGTCCAATGAATGAGTATGCCTTTCATTCTATTCTGTTAATCATATTTGTACAAAATGAACATAAGCGTGACGGAACATATGCATTATTAATCACATTTCAAATCTATGTTTTATTCCCATTCAGTACACAGTAGAATTGCCTTTCGACTATTTCACTAACTGATCAAGCGATATGTTTGAAAATGATTGATCGAATAAACGAGTTTTGAATATCAATTAACATGTAAACAAATCGCTTAGATTCGCACGCCTGGTATATATCTTATCGAACATATATGTTCTCTTTGATTTTCAGATAGTTGGCCTAGCAACGTTCAAGGTTCTATGAATGTCAATGCAGTGTGCATTTTTCATGTCCATAAATTGTTTCTTCTGTGCAAATATACGCTCTCCATTGTTCTCGTCCAAGAAAGGATCTGGTTCTAGACAAGGTCGACATTTCAGAAAGTCTTCATTCAATTTGCTCATGTGTACCCATGTTCGCATGTTGGCCTAATTGTTCGTAATCAAAGATGTTCTGTTCTGATCATGTTTTAGAGTTACGATTGTGCCCTTATGCATGTCGTTTAAATTCCACATGCCTCTTCTCTCTCCCTCGTGGCGATAGATGCCATCAGGAACGAGGTCTCGAGAGTGATTAATATAAGTTTTATGAACTTGTTTCGCAATCGAGCTCAAATAAAATTGACTAGAGTTATATTGATAGTAGATATACATAATACATGGCATATCAACACTATAATAGTATAGCTCAGTCCCTTAACTGAGGCCTGTATAATAGTATATCTCAGTCCCTTAACTGGGGCCTCCGTAGTCAAGTGGTTACGGTCGTTGTCTTCAAATCACTTGTCCCTGTATGTTCAAATCCCACATGTCGTTTCGAAACATTTCGTGTGAGGAAGCTATCCAGCTGGCTTCCGGAAGGTCGGTGGGTCGACCCCGTTTGTGTGAAATACTGCTCGAATGGGGCACCGGGGGTCTTCCTCCACACATAGTAGTATGAGAGTATTCATGCGACCTAAGATGTTGATACGACTATAAACCCACACAGCAAACAAACAAATTCAATTAGGAAGTCAATAAATGGCGTACACGCTTATTTACTGTCTACTGGTGGATTTCTATAGGATTAGAATTGAAGCAAAGTCATACAATACAAATTTGATCCAATGGACATTTTACGATTGTACCATCAATTCATTAATTGGTGAATGAAGGACATGTCATAGAACGATTATTCCCTTAACTTTATACACGTACGTAGGAAACACACTATTATGTCTTGGAAATACCTTGCATTCGATCGTTGCTTCATACCACCCACCAACTTCAGAAAGGTTACAGTTCATAACAGCTATCCTATATCGAGGCCATTGGAAATGCGGCAATAGTTGCGTTGACCGACTCATGTGTAATCAACTATGACAACCAATTCGTTAGGCAAGCATTATATTCAAATTTCAAAGCAAACTACATCATAAACAAATGTATCATTTATGTTAACTCTCCATTTTGTTCACCTATTCAGCTGCATATCCAAGCAGTTAGGAGATGATGCGTCAATTGGTTGTTGATTGGGTGGTTTGGGTGCAGCTTCCACAATAGCATTTGATGCATTTCCCTAAATTTATAAAAGGTTGTGTCGTTTTGCGGCGTGCTTAGAGGTTGGGATCGTCAGATGCACCCCTCATCGGGACCTTCTTGCGGTCTATGCGTAATTGGTAATTGGTATCCCCCTGTCATTTGTCTCTGATTCAATGAGCGATGTCGGTCAGTTACTGCCCCTGAATACTCCCTAAAAGTATGTAGGTTCTTTTAAGTTGTTTTCACTGTTTTTATCGTTGTTTCATTTGGTTTAAACATATTTATTTTCTATCATGTACATGGTTATTTACAACAGTTGAAATAAGGAATTGGACAGAAAGCTATACAGCTTATGGTTGTCCGCTCCTTTGTTGTTTCCTTTGCACAACATGCTATCTATTTTCTTTCACTATCTCATTTTGTAATTATTATGTTGCTATATATCGACAGATACCCTACAGTATATCCAATGGGTAAACAATCTGTAACATTTTAAAATCAATTAATTAACATGATTTGGATAAAATCACATTTATCATAACGCAACATCTGGTTAAGGAACACCAGTAAAAACAAAGAATTCCAACTGAAAGGACGCTATACGTTTAGGGATAAATCGGACTTTATCTACCAAGGGAGGTAATAGAAAAGCCAGCGAGGTCCCCCATTGTTCCTTTCATCCACAAATGTATGCTTGGTCTTTTCCTACAACTCTACATCCGCTCCTACTTGGATTTGTGTTGACAGTGTTAGATGGTAAATGGAGAATAACATTATTAGATTACAGAAGTGAACTGCAAAACTAATTCTCGATCGAGAGTATGAAACACCCTTTTCCGACATATTTACTGACCTGAAATGGATTACTTTTCGGGAAAGCGTAATTTACCAGAGTGCAATAGAGATGTGCACAACTATGCGGGGCATGCTCATGTATGACTTAAATTGTCCACACATGTATGTTCTCCGGATCAGCTATGCTTCACCATATGCGATTGTCACGATCTGTAATTATCAATTCGGGTCACGAATTCTAAGATTACACAAGTCTAAAACACTCTCAAATATGCTCTCCAAGTCTTGCTATATTACACTAATCGTGTGTATTAGAATTCCTGTGTGTGACCTAAAGTTCAATCATTATAATTATATAGTAGTATTGGTAGGCTAGTGGCGGTGGTGGTGGTGGTAGTTGTTGTGGTATTATTTATTTTGCGACGATTGCGAAACAAGCTATAGAACAACACATATGAAATAGGTACTACCTATAAATAGAGAGGAACTATATAATTTTTCTTTCGTTCTAATCCCTTTCAGTCTACTGCTGTTAAATTGTATGTAACATGTTCATTTCTTGATTACATGTACAAATACTGAAATGAATAATGTTTAAACTTGTAAAATTGGAAAGCCAATATCAATTACTGAACTAGACATTATAGGATGAATATGACTACACCCCGTCGATGTGTTTGTGTGTGTATGAGGGAGGGAGGATGACTACACCCCGTCGATGTGTTTGTGTGTGTATGAGGGAGGGAGGATGACTACACCCCGTCGATGTGTTTGTGTGTGTATGAGGGAGGGAGGATGACTACACCCCGTCGATGTGTTTGTGTGTGTATGAGGGAGGGAGGATGACTACACCCCGTCGATGTGTTTGTGTGTGTATGAGGGAGGGTGACTACACCCCGTCGATGTGTTTGTGTGTGTATGAGGGAGGGAGGATGACTACACCCCCTCGATGTGTTTGTGTGTGTATGAGGGAGGGAGGATGACTACACCCCCTCGATGTGTTTGTGTGTGTATGAGGGAGGGAGGATGACTACACCCCGTCGATGTGTTTGTGTGTGTATGAGGGAGGGAGGATGACTACACCCCGTCGATGTGTTTGTGTGTGTATGAGGGAGGGAGGATGACTACACCCCCTCGATGTGTTTGTG
This sequence comes from Archivesica marissinica, assembly GCA_014843695.1. Classification (NCBI taxonomy): domain Eukaryota; kingdom Metazoa; phylum Mollusca; class Bivalvia; order Venerida; family Vesicomyidae; genus Archivesica; species Archivesica marissinica. Next base: position 65,297,709 of record CM026399.1, on the reverse strand, counting down.
TGTGTATGAGGGAGGGAGGGGTGACATATCGATAGAATGATTACAACGAGTATGCTTTTCTTATAAAATCTTATTCCACTCGTGGAAATGCACATTTTGGTGACCACTCCATAGAATAAATTCCGATCTTACACTAGTACTCACAAATATCCTCTCGTGTTATTTTAATTCATGCTCAATTTACACATAACCGTAGTGTATACATTCACTTATACGTGACTGTAGCAACATACTATTTGGCTCTTCTGCTCGATATCATGACTTCCACATTTAGTACATGTTTGACTACATAGTATTATTTAATTGGGCGTAGCATCAGTAGCGGACCATTTGTCCAGTAATAAACACACTGGACTCAAAATCCAGTTATAGAAGGTTCGATCCACCGATGTGTCGTGTTAATATGACTAATATTATATACAGTCATTTGAGATGAGACTTTTATCCGAGATCTCGGGTCGGTGGTATCGGTGCTTTACATTGTGCACGTACAAGAGCAACATTAAACTCTGTAATGGACCTCTGTTTGTACCATTATGCAAACCCTAAAATGACTAATCTTTTCAAATGACGTCGGTCATATAGACCTGCGATAAATAAACCCAAAACACACAGAGCAGTGGCAATAACAATGCAACAATTAAACCGTACCTATCTTTCACAAGCAGTTAACAATAGCCAGGCCAGCACAGATCGATATCTATTAGAAATAGTATATAGATACCCTGTAATTATAACAATACTCATAAAGGCAAGCAGATATTGAGATAAAGAGAAGTATTGTAGCACGCATGCATAAGAATGTACGTTAATAAACAAAGTTCCGTACTACTGTACAGTTTGTAATAAAAGTATTATAGCGAAACTTAGCGAAATTTCATACGGACTTAAGAACTTAATATTCACCATCAGTATGTTGCTATGGGAACCGAACATGGATCATTAATGCTCAAAGAATGTCATTAAAAGGTAGGCTGTGTTAATGTCATTATAGAAAGTCTTAATTGGTACTTTAAAGCCATATTTTAAAGCCATATTTAAAGCCATATTTTAAAGACATATTTTAAAGACATATTTTAAAGATATATTCATGTTGAGAACAACGAAAATTCAAGTGTCTCGTATTTTATATCCGACATTTTAATATTAACGCATGTTATAATTGATTTAAGGACATTTTAATATTAACGCATGATATAATTGATTTAAGGACATTTTAATATTAACGCATGATATAATTGATTTAAGGACATTTTAATATTAACGCATGATATAATTGATTTAAGGACATTTTATATCCGAAATTTGTAATATTAACGCATGCTAAAATTGATTTAAGGACATTTTAAAACAACAGATTTGTTATGGAGAAACCGTGTTACAGAGACAGTCGAACGTAACATTAAACTATGCAACTTAAGATTAAGAGGATATTTGTTTGTTTCAGTGAATTATCGAATTATATTTCACCGAATGAACATTGATGTTCATGCGTTGTGAAATATTATTCGATCTTTTACTTAAACGAACACATTTCCTTTTTATTTTAGGCTGACAAAGTATTTTTATGATAGAGAATGACGCAACAGGGTTCTAAATGGCACTAGACCGTCGTGTTTAGATGAACATAATTACGTCATGAGAGATGTCATACATGACATCACTTACGTATTGAACAACATTTGCACCTTTTCTTTTGTATTATGGACAATCTGTACACTCGATCAAATAATAATAATAAAGACTTTTTTACGAGTGAACTCATTACTCAAAAGGTTAATTTACACTGAGGCCCTCGGCATATATACAAATCAAATGCAATCAGACGATAGGACCATATAGTGGTGGAACCTATGCTAAGTGAAAACTGCATATTGGAATTTTATAATGTAAAAGCTCAAAAGTAGATAAATTTTTATATAATATGTTATGGAATATGATAATATACTACTCAAAATTTGATAAGGATCACTTTTTATAGTGTATGCTATTTTCATGTGGCATGTTGTAAATATGAGTTAATTAGTTATAAATACATTTAATTAATTAAAAAAGATTTTCTTAAGGGAAACCCAAACAATGGATGGATTACTCCAGCGTGACACAAGAATGAAAATGACAATGGACATTATTCGACATGTTCATGGTATGGTAACAAAATTGAAAAATTTGCAAAAAGTAAACAGGGAGATTGAATGTTCTGTCAATATTGCGTATGACGTCCATGGGCATCATTAACGGTGTGACATCGCCTCCGCATGCTGGTGATAAGCCCACGAATCCTGTATTGTGGGAGTCGCTGCCACTCTTCCAGTAACGCCTGTCTCAGCCCCGGAACCGTTGTTGGTTGAACTTGCCGAGCACTAATGGCCGTCTGTAGCATGTCCCAGACGTGTTCGATGGGGTTCAGGTCTGGGGACTTGGCGGGCCACTCCATCCTGACGATTGTTTCTGCCTCCAAGTACTGGTTGGTGATGCGGGCCCTGTATGGACGAGCGTTGTCATCCATCAGCACGAAATCTGGACCTACAGCACAGCGTATGGGCGAACACGAACATCTAAAACCTCATTAACATAACGATCTGCCGTCACGGTGCCATCGAGGATGTGCAGGCCCGTCTTCTCCTGCATGCTGATGCCCGCCAAAACCACGATGGAGCCACCGCCGTAACGATCATGTTCAGATACGCATACTGGTGCAAATCGTTCACATAGGCACTCTCCATACCCTTGCTCGCCTATCCGTGAAGTCCACGCAAAATTTTGACTCATCTGAAAAGAGCACAGGTGTCCAGTCGTTCAATGTCCAAGTCACATGATCGCGTGACCATTGGAGACGATCCTTGCAGTGTCGTCGCGTCAAAGGAATACGGATTACAGGCCGTCTCGCCCTCAAACCAACATAGTGGAGTCGGTTTCTGATTGTTTGGGTGGAAACTCGTAAGCTAGACGCATTCTGCAAGTCGTTTTGCAGTGCTGTAGCGTTCTGGAAACGATGACGTCTTGCTTGAAGGACGATACATCGGTCTTGGGCTCGGGTAGTTGCCCTTTCTCGGCCACCGCCATGTCGATGCACAACATGTCCATGCATTTGGAAGCGATTCCATATTCTTGCTACCACACTCTGTGACACACCAAGGACGCCTGCAACGTCCCTTTGAGATAGCCCACTTTCCAGCATCCCGATGCCCCTATTCATTTCCTCAGCGTCAAGGCGTCGCCAAACTCGCACATTTGCCATGGTTGTTGACGATTTGCAACAGATGACTACAGTACTCAAGGAAATCTGGCTAAAAATAAACATGTCCATAAAGCTACTGTCCCCAAATCACACGCTTTACACTGGACGCCGTTTTCCCGTGCTAACCGAGCAAGCTATCGGAAAATAACCAAAACCCGTAATACAGATTTACAAGGTCCATACATGTACAATTATTTGGCAACAAAAATATAGCAGCATATTTTTAGAACTTACGAATTACGTAGCATTAAAAAGGGTAATGAAACAATTAATGACAATAAATCTATATAACAATGTGCAGATATGACCTTTATGGGTATCTGGATAATAAGAATGAAATCAGCTTTAAACCATTCTCAGAATCTAGTAACTATTGCAATGGGTAATGCACACATGTGATAAAGACTGTGTACAATAGCATCTGGTGAAACACTAGTAGAACTATTTGATTAGTTTGTATTGTTATTGAAACGGTAAACAAGTTATACAAATGCTTCCTTTAAAGTCCCTGTAAATACGAGTGTGGAATAATAAATGGAATAATAAAATTACTATTACTTTCCCAATTCCTAATGTTGACTTGAGTAAAGTAGGCCTACCAATTGCAATTTATGTTTGCTATCTATAAAAGGAGGTAATTTAAAAATAGATTTTCTTTTGGTTCTGATTTTGTTTTGTTTATTTAAGTTTATTTAACGTCGCTATCGGTTACCCATTTGAGCGACGGGCAGTTTACCTAACAACACATTTCCTGGGCAGGCTTTAGCGGTTAACCAGTACTTAGTACACCAACCTTAGTAAGAAACTGCCTACTTTTTCATCAGTAATGTAAGGCTACAATGGCATACAAGTCAGCGACCTTAACAACTGGACCACGGAGGCGGTTTATTAGGTCTCCAGCTATTTATTCGCGGATGAACGATTCCCTCTGACCAGCATATCAGGCACGGACGGGCACTCTGGTAGAACCGTCGATCTTCCGTAAACTAGCTGAATTAGATAACCACTGTTGGATTCGAACATACAGCGGTGATGCTATTTGAATTCAACGACATTAACCAATCGATTAAAAAATAATAACTTCAACCCAAAAGCTTGTTGATTTGGGGGTCAGATCTTCAAAACTCAATTAACATTATTTCTAATCACCAGGGGTCGACTTGAACCCTTCATGAACTGTCATAAGCTTCAACTTACACATCAGTAAGTAATTTAGCCGTTGTATGGTTATATAAATATACTATTCAACGGTAGTCTAATAATTTATGGTAGATTTGGGCTATTAACATAAATAAATAAACAGTTATAATATATTCAAACGAACTTAACCCAAAGAAAAAACACGTTATTTGAAATAGGTTACTATTTACCCAACAGTCTATAGAAACCCTATACAACTAATGTTTTCATGGTCAATACGTCAGTCATAAATAGTAAATGTCGAACATCAAAGCAAGAATTATGCAAATATTCAATAAGGCTGTTGAATTTAGTGTCATCGTCTTTTATATTAAATTTTATGCGAGCTCTATTTTATATAAGCATTTAAAATAACGAAATGACAGGTTAACTATCGAATCGGATTTTTAAAAAAAGAACGTCGAAATAGTTTTAAATTGGGATGCGACCTCCAATGATGACCAAATAATAATTTGGATTAAACATATTTATTCGACATTATATAACATAATTTACAACAAATAATTATGTACACAATAAATACAAGTGGATTGAAATGAAAGCTAAAATGATATGTGCAACGGACTGCATGTATGTATATATTAAATATATACAGTTAGAAAGTAAATTGATGATACAATAGCACTGTCTTCTTTGGAATCCTCCGAACGAAACGTCTTTTCATCGTATTGTTGTCATCTAGTAGTGTGTCACACAGGTACGTTAGTTATTTGAATTATTAGTACTACGGCTGCGATGGCGTCCTTATGCTGGACACAAATCCACACTGTACAGACGGATCTGTAGTCCAGTGGTAACACGCTGGACTGGTAATCCAGGGATCGCATGTTCGACCCCCCGTCTGACCCTAATAAAATTAACAGTCTTTCAGATGGGACTTTAAACCGAGGTATATTGATGGTGCTTTACAGTGCACGTAAAAGAACCAGAGGAGACTCTGGGGTGGGTCTCTGTCTGTATCATTGCACTATCCTCATAAATCTAAAATGACTAATATCTTCAGGAGGCGTCGCTCATATGGGCAACCGGTAGCGACGATAAATAAACGTAAAACCCACACAAATCCACATTGCCTTTTTTATTAATTAAAAATAAGTGCGCAAAATATTACGTTATTATAATAATTAACTGCATTAAAATTAAAAGGGTTTGGAAAATTAAATAAGAAAGAAAGTAATGTTCAATCCATGCACCGTAATTAACCACTTAGTCTGTGTTGTTCATTCCTACACATCAGAACTCCAAACTACGTTTTATTCGCCATTAAAACACTATCCTGACGTCATACCTTTGTACTTGTAGTCCATTAATATTAATATTGGACTGCTTTCAAACGGCCATCATATTACATTTAAATCCTATGCGTAAATGTACAAAATTAACAATTTTAATTAGTAGGATCTTGTTATATAAGTGTGTGTTTTAAGTAAGATATAAGCTTCAAACTGATCCAATATGTAAACTATTGCCACGCGCCTCACACAGTCCAATATTTTACATATTGGATCGTTTTCGGTTTATATCCGGATATACTATTATTCCTTAAATTACAAAGACATTGTAGCAGTATACAGGATATGGTAATTATTGGAATCCGGCTTGGAAACGGTTATTGGAAACTTGGGAGGTAATGGCTGAATACAGAGCCGCTCTCTCATAACGAACACAAATGGATGTACGCTGTCTTCCATTATACATTTGTTAATATAATGGTATCTATATATACTTTGTATTCTGAAGTCCTCCTAGGGCCCCCTGTGCTTGCATGGAACTAGTGCATTATAAAGAATATCGCTATTTTTTTTAGGATTATGTTTAGTGCGTGCTCTTTCAATTGGTGTGCACCTGTTAAACTAAATTGCAAGACGTACCCGGAATTGGAAGAGGGGTGGTATTGGATATACACCTTGTCTGTACCGTATTCGTAAGTAACAATTTGGAACAATACGTATGAGGTAAATGCATATAGTGTTCCATTGCTTGCTTGTCCCCTGGTTCGGATCTGTCGAACTGTTATAAGAGGGGAGTATTCGTACAACAAATGCATTAACATGACTACTTCTCAAGAACAATTTACAGGAATGTTTTAAATATTGTCTACAGCATCGTTGCAACAACCTCTTATTAACTTGTTAGAAATCGTAGTTTATACACATTTATTTTAACTCGATTGCGAAACAAGTTCGTACAACTTATAGTAAGCACTCTCGAGACCTCATTTCTGATGGAATCCATCGCCACGAGGGAGAGAAGAAGCAAAGTGGAATTTAAATGCCTTGCATAAGGGCACAATCATAACGGCTCCAGTTGGACTCGAACTCTGGGCATTTCGCACCCGAAGCGAACGCACTACGACTGCGCTATCATGACTTCCACGAACTCTTCGAAACCCTTCTGCTAGTGAACCAATAATTTAATAGTAGGAATGCTTCAAACTATTTACTGTGACCCACCATCGCAGCACCTCATACTGATTGTTCAACCGTAACCTGCCAATCACAACTAATGGCGATTTTGCAAACAGCATAGAGCCCGATCAGAAGGCACAGAACGTGCCGTCTGATCTGACTCTATGCTGTTTGCTATTCGTATAGTGGAGCTAAACACTTGGGTGAATAACAAACAACATAGATCCTGATCAGACGTGTTATGCCGCGCTGAGCTGGATCTATATTGTTTGCATAATAATTTACAATAATATAATAATAATGATAATTATAATAAATAATAAAGACTTTATTTAACTAGGAGAACACATTTGAACAATTAAGCCAATCTACCGTGAGACCCTCAACAAATTAAAACATGAACTAGCTCAATGAAACATGTAAAGAGTAACCAGTAAAACTTTCATAGGAAATAAGATATAAGCCAATTGGTCACTATAGGTCACCAGATGAACGTTAAAGAAAACATTTAAGCGACTTCTTCTCGTGAAACAGTACTAGTAGTAGGAATGGTAGAAACTGTTGACCAGTAGCATTCTTTCAACAGCCTCTACCAAGTGTGTTCAAATTCGTTCAGTGGAGTCAAACTTGCCAATTGTTTTTAAATTGGATCTCGCTGATCAAACACATGTGCCAATTTAAAGGAACACTGTAAAACAAAATTTAATTTGCTGAAACAAGTTTGCCAAGTATGATCTGTAGAATGCATTTTTGCATTTAAAATGTGTTGCCATTGGGAATCAGGGTCCACAATTAGGGAGGTTAACGATTTAGGGTCTTTATTGTTTAGTGTTTATTTATTTAACTCTCTTCTTCGTTTGCTGACTGCTGTGAGCTTTACATATCCTACCGTGTTCCATTTCGCGACAATACTTTCAGACCATACCGCATTGGCCATTTCCTGATCATTCCTTCCTCTTTTCTGGCACTAATGTCTTTACCCATTACCCTTTGCGTGTGTTCATTCATACCCTAGGTTCTTTGGTTGTATATGTGGACAGTTTTGATACATGTTGCCGTATATACTTAACAAAATAAAAATGATTAGCTTCCATCTTATTGGGTGTTCTGGAGTCAAGTCATGTCCAGGAATTTGATTTAAGCTACAAACCGAATATCAAACCAGCTTTAATCCAATAAAGCTGGCCAAATGTTAGTCTTTATTGTACTTTTATTTTCCTATGGATTCTACGTTAATTGATTATCCGAATAGTTGAAAGGCGACAATCAATGAGTTGCAGGAAGTTGGAGGTAGGCAATTTAATTGGAAACTATTTACGTAAGTGTCGAGTCCGGAATGTTTGAACAACATATTGAATAGATGGTTCCGAGTGGAATCGGACTTTGGTATAGTTGGCATGTGATACTTTGTTCGGTATATATGGGCTCGTTGGCGTCGGACGCTAGGGCCTGTTGACGTCGAATACTTGGCATGTTTGCGCCGGTCATTGATTCTTATTGACATCGAATATTTTGAGTGGTTGAAACCATATATATATAATTCGAAATGTTAATCGGGGCGACGCCTCCAGAATCGGTCATTTTATGTTTTGGAGGGTAAAGTCCCGACGCATCCCTGGTTCATATACATTACTGGGTATATCACCGTTACAGGAGACCTCGGTTTATAATCCCATCTGAAAGACCGTTAATATTATTAAGATCAGACGGGGGTTCGGTCATTCGTGCGGGAGTACTCGAGACGAACCCACCTGTCCGATCTGGTGACCACCGTACCATCTCATACACTTCCCGGTCGGAGGATCGAACCGGCCTGGTTGTATTGGTGATACGTGAGCTTATCGCTAATCGGAGATATGAGTTGTAATATTAGTAGTATGAAGTGTCAGATTGCTACGTATAATTACAGTTAAATGTACAGTTAATCTGGACTTGAAATGAATAACGTAAACATAAACTATAGTGTTGTATAGATGACAACAGTCGGATATAGGAGGTATATGTATTTAATTACTTGTTTAAATAAAACCCGCTTTCACTGATGGCATGTAACGGTTGGGAATAATGTTAATATTTGATCAGTTGTATATTGATTACATTTCACTACAATGGTTTAAAATAATTGGCTCTATTCAAATTACATGAATAAAAATATTAAATATGTTGGAATATTTGGATTTTGGCGACATTTATACTTACTATTTACTGTCTTACTAAGTGGATGTTTCCGCAGGCATTCGACGTGGAGCTAGGCCACAAATAAAGTAAAACATAGCCCCCCCCCATGTCGTCCATGGTCTAGATCTTCTCCAGATATCAACCGAAATGAAACTTTGCCATCAAAATGGTGTCTTATATCAACATGATTGTGCACACTATATAGAACTACACATATTTATCACACTACCCGATAATGTACTATCGTTATCATAGTATCGTCGGATGTTCAGCTACAATTTGCGAAGTTCCACATGAACAAGCCTTCCTCAAGGGGAAAATGGTAGTTTTGTTCAGCAGCTATTTAGTGGTTCTATGCAGGGTTAGAGAATCCGCGGTGGGGGTACACATACTAGCAGAATAGGAGAATCCGTGGTGGGGTACACATACTAGCAGAATAGGAGAATCCGTGGTGGGGTACACATACTAGCAGAATAGGAGAATCCGTGGTGGGGTACACATACTAGCAGAATAGGAGAATCCGTGGTGGGGTACACATACTAGCAGAATAGGAGAATCCGTGGTGGGGTACACATACTAGCAGAATAGGAGAATCCGTGGTGGGGTACACATACTAGCAGAATAGGAGAATCCGTGGTGGGGTACACATACTAGCAGAATAGGAGAATCCGTGGTGGGGTACACATACTAGCAGAATAGGAGAATCCGTGGTGGGGTACACATACTAGCAGAATAGGAGAATCCGTGGTGGGGTACACATACTAGCAGAATAGGAGAATCCGTGGTGGGGTACACATACTAGCAGAATAGGAGAATCCGTGGTGGGGTACACATACTAGCAGAATAGGAGAATCCGTGGTGGGGTACACATACTAGCAGAATAGGAGAATCCGCGGTGGGGTACACATACTAGCAGAATAGGAGAATCCGCGGTGGGGTACACATACTAGCAGAATAGGAGAATCCGCGGTGGGGTACACATAATAGCAGAATAGGAGAATCCGTGGTGGGGTACACATACTAGCAGAATAGGAGAATCCGCGGTGGGGTACACATACTAGCAGAATAGGAGAATCCGCGGTGGGGTACACATACTAGCAGAATAGGAGAATCCGCGGTGGGGTACACATAATAGCAGAATAGGAGAATCCGCGGTGGGGTACACATACTAGCAGAATAGGAGAATCCGCGGTGGTGTATAGTGGTTCCGTGCAGGATAGGAGGTCCGGCGGTCGTATTATGGTTCAATACAGGATTAGATAATCCCGGTGGTGTATAGTGGTTCCGTGCAGGATAAGAGGTCCGCGCGGTCGTATTATGGTTCAATACAGGACTAGAGAATCCGCGGTGGTGTATAGTGGTTCCGTGCAGGATAAGAGTCGACGCGGTGATATAATGGTTCATTGCAGGATTAGAGAATATGCTATAGACGGTTCAGTGGTCTAGTGGTTTGCACGTTGGACTGAGAATCCATGGATCACAGATTCGATCCCCCCTCCTCTGACCAATAAACCGATGACTGATTAATCTTTGCTATATATATAATATATACATGTAAAAGAACCAGGGATGCTTCAGGAATGGGGGCGTCTTCTGTATCTTGCACTATCCTCCAAAATTCCGATTAACCAGGGAGCGATGTATAATAGTGGTTCCGTACAGGATAAGAGTCCGACCGCGGTGGTATAATGGTTCCGTGCAGGATTAGAGTCCGCCCGCGGTGGTATAATGGTTCCGTGCAGGATAAAGAGGCCGCCCGCAGTGGTATAATGGTTCCGTGCAGGATTAGAGAATCCGCGGTGGTGCACCGGGTTATAGATTAATATGTACAGCAATGCAATACGTCCAGCTGGATGCATATTTCGTAGCCTTTGATAGTACGATGTCCTGTTGTTATTAATTATACGTACATAGTAAATCTGATAGAAAAACTTTCTAAATCAATTTCAAATCTTACATTTCAATCATCAATACGTTTGATATTTTAAAAATTATTTCAGCGCCTATACGTGGTATTCTAAGCTGTTTTATGGCTCATTCATATAATATAGGACACTATACAAGTAGCATGGTACTTGACTGATCAATCTTGTTCCGATTACCAACGACACATTTAATCTGTTTATAAAACAACAATAATATAATTACAACAACAACACCACACAAATCGTAACTCATTTCAAACTGTCATTGTTTTCAAGGTTATCTTGAAATTTGAGAAAATATAGGAATATATAAAACTTAAAATATACTGGATACAGAGGTTTGGGATAGTTATACAAAGACGACCGAGGAGTGGAATATATATTTAGGTATTTATTGGTTGTTACTCTCACATATGACCTAGCAGGTTAGCTTAGTTTATACACATTTAGTTTAGCTCGATTGCGAAACAAGTTCTTACAACAACTTATGTTAAGCACTCCCGAGACCTCATTCCTGATGGAATCCATCGCCACGAGGGAGAGAAGACTCAACGTGGAATTTAAATGCCTTTACAATCGTAACGGCTCCAGCTGGGCTCGAACTCCTGGCCTTTCGCACGTGAAGCGAACGTGCTACCACTGATCACTGTTGATCAGATATTACTCACTGTCCCAAATGCTACAGCGTGTGTCGGTAAATAGCTGTAACGTTCTTTGTTTATTTTTTTGTAAAATCTCCACCAATAAATAAAGTTTGAATTAAAATGATATATGTAAAATCATCAGTTCGATGCGAGTTCGAATCCCGACAGAACCGCGGTTGTGGTATCATTAGGCTAGGCACTTATATCCGCTAGGCACTTATATCCACATTGAGAATTATTTCGCAATCGAGTACACATTAACAGTGCAGCAAGATGGAATGATTTACTGTGTGCAAAATAAACCCTCTACACATAGCTTATGTGTTATTATACACAGGCTGATTTCCAAATCTTAGTAAAACAAAAATATAGATAGGATTTTCTTGTGATGGTATTTGAGCTATGGTATCCTCGCCGCCGGAGAAGCACATGGGCGAGCATACTAAGATGTTAAACTAGCGCTAATATATTATATATAATTGAGGACAAACGTTTAACAGCAATCAATGTCAATAACAAGCAGTATCACCAAGCAAAATATTGTGTATAATCTAATTTGATTTTGATCCAACTTTTTAGAGAGTGTGTATGACACATTGACAATTTAGATTACATAATATTTAGTGTGGTACTGTGAGATGGTACTCTGATCGCCAGATCGGACCGGTGAGTTTGCGCGGGAGTACCCATGTTCCTCCCACACAAATGCCCACATAAATACGCCACCAACAGCACCAACGAGAGTGGTTAATATAAGTTTTTAAATCTTGTTTCGAAATCGTTGTAATCGTTATATAAGAAATATAGTCTACTTTTTAGGGTGGTTATTGTATGTGGGTTGATACTTTTTGAAATGTTCAAACCGACAATAGGCTACACGCACCAAAATATACAGGGTCAGTACAGGAGTCACTCGGTACCGATCTATACGGGGTCAGTACAGGAGTCACTCGGTACCGATCTATACAGGGTCAGTACAGGAGTCACTCGGTACCATTCCGATCTATACAGGGTCAGTACAGGAGTCACTCGGTACCATTCCGATCTATACAGGGTCAGTACAGGAGTCACTCGGTACCGATCTATACAGGGTCAGTACAGGAGTCACTCGGTACCGATCTATACAGGGTCAGTACAGGAGTCACTCGGTACCGATCTATACAGGGTCAGTACAGGAGTCACTCGGTACCGATCTATACAGGGTCAGTACAGGAGTCAGTCGGTACCGATCTATACAGGGTCAGTACAGGAGTCACTCGGTACCATTCCGATCTATACAGGGTCAGTACAGGAGTCACTCGGTACCGATCTATACAGGGTCAGTACAGGAGTCACTCGGTACCGATCTATACAGGGTCAGTACAGGAGTCACTCGGTACCGATCTATACAGGGTCAGTACAGGAGTCACTCGGTACCATTACGATCTATACAGGGTCAGTACAGGAGTCACTCGGTACCATTCCGATCTATACAGGGTCAGTACAGGAGTCGCTCGGTACCGATCTATACAGGGTCAGTACAGGAGTCACTCGGTACCGATCTATACAGGGTCAGTGCAGGAGTCACTCGGTACCGATCTATACAGGGTCAGTACAGGAGTCACTCGGTACCGATCTATACAGGGTCAGTACAGGAGTCACTCGGTACCGATCTATACAGGGTCAGTACAGGAGTCACTCGGTACCGATCTATACAGGGTCAGTACAGGAGTCACTCGGTACCATTACGATCTATACAGGGTCAGTACAGGAGTCGCTCGGTACCGATCTATACAGGGTCAGTACAGGAGTCACTCGGTACCGATCTATACAGGGTCAGTGCAGGAGTCACTCGGTACCGATCTATACAGGGTCAGTACAGGAGTCACTCGGTACCGATCTATACAGGGTCAGTGCAGGAGTCACTCGGTACCGATCTATACAGGGTCAGTACAGGAGTCACTCGGTACCGATCTATACAGGGTCAGTACAGGAGTCACTCGGTACCGATCTATACAGGGTCAGTGCAGGAGTCACTCGGTACCGATCTATACAGGGTCAGTACAGGAGTCACTCGGTACCGATCTATACAGGGTCAGTACAGGAGTCACTCGGTACCGATCTATACAGGGTCAATACAGGAGTCACTCGGTACCATTCCGATCTATACAGGGTCAGTACAGGAGTCACTCGGTACTGATCTATACAGGGTCAGTACGGGAGTCACTCGGTACCGATCTATACAGGGTCAGTACAGGAGTCACTCGGTACCGATCTATACAGGGTCAGTACAGGAGTCACTCGGTACCGATCTATACAGGGTCAATACAGGAGTCACTCGGTACCATTCCGATCTATACAGGGTCAGTACAGGAGTCACTCTGTACCGATCTATACAGGGTCAGTACAGGAGTCACTCGGTACCGATCTATACAGGGTCAGTACAGGAGTCACTCGGTACCGATCTATACAGGGTCAGTACAGTAGTCACTCGGTACCGATCTATACAGGGTCAGTACAGGAGTCACTCGGTACCATTCCGATTCACGCCCTTGCTTTTATTTCCTTGCCAACAGCAATATAGTGTATATTGCCTAAATGTGTGAAAATGGACACTTGGCTGTTTTATGAAAGCGATAATTGCTACATTGTGTAATGCTTTTAGGACTCGGGCATTCAACGTTCAATCCACTATTTTATACATAACACTTGAGCCATTACTAGTTGACAGTTACAAGATTCACAATTTGATACTATTCAAATTGATAATTTTCTTCTTGAAGGGTTATAATTTTCTGAATCGGTTAATGTCACCTCTACAACAAAGTAGCACTTTACTAACTACTTAAGTTTTGATTTAGATAACTATGACACGGCAACTCCCACTCTATATTGTTACACAGGAATGAAGACTGTTGAGAAAACTAGGTATAAGTTCTGTGTTTTTTCAACTCTGGAAACACTGTCGTGGCGTCATACCTTTGTGCTTGCAGTCCATTATTATTAATATTTAACCGCTGTCAAAAGGACATATTAAATCATATGCGTAAATTTACGAACTTTACAATTTTAATTAGTAAGATATGGTGCTTTAAGTAAGATATACGCCTCGAACGGATCCAATATATACAATACGTGTACCGTGTTCGGTCGGTGCTACGCGCCTTACACTAATAGTTTACATATTTGATCGTTTGCGGCTTATATCCTATGCGTATCCCCAATATTTCATGTTGATTTATTTTCGACACTGAAGTAAAAAAACAAACTACATCCAATACACTGCTCACTGCCAGCAGTACAGCAGTACACTGGCAGTACACTGCTCACTGCCAGCAGTACACTGGCAGTACACTGCTCACTGCCAGCAGTACAGCAGTACACTGCTCACTGCCAGCAGTACAGCAGTACACTGGCAGTACACTGCTCACTGCTAACTTCACCCACATCCCTTCTTCCGAACTTTTCTCAACTCTCAATTGGATGACTTTCCCAGAAAGGGTTAGCTTTCAAAAAGCAGTCTTAATGTTTAAAACACTCAGTGGACTAGCACCTGTCTATCTGCAATAGTCAATCAGATTTACTTCCGATGTTCGAACTCGAAACTTGCGATCAATCTCCAACTTGTATCCACCTACGTCAACTACTGAACATTTTAGACAATCTTTCTTATATACTTTTTAGAATTCCCTCCCTTATCAAATCAAAACAGCACATTCTGTTCCACACTTTATATACCAGGTGAAGCAAAGAACAGACCGTTAACCTAATAAACTGATAGTATATAAGTATTAGTTCTTGCAGCTTATATCTTATTTCCAATGAAAGTATTACTGGTAATTGTTGTTACATGTTTCATTATGCTATTTGATGTTTTAATTTGTTGAGGGCCTCATGGTAGATTGACTTAATTGTTTCAGTGATGTCTCGTTAAATAAAGTATTTATTATTATTATTACGTCGCTCACCTAAATACTTCTTTACTTCTGGCAAAATGACAGCAGGCGCCTTGGTTCCAGTCTGTCGATATTTCACTTCTTTACTTCTCAATACGCCTAATTAATTATCTAGGTGTTAACACTATATTTATATGACTGACCAGGAACAGTATATCAACGCCTGTTTCCATGCTAGGGTTATGACGTAATGCAGAAACTCGCAATTGACCACACTATACTCGCATTCCAAATAAAGAAGCTATGGGAATTTGAGAACTTTAAATATTGTTTAAATTGGCAGCCATTTTTCGGGAAGGGCTGTAACTAATGTTGCTAAAACTCGTGGCCCGTCCCGTTTGCTTTTCTTTAATGTGTCGTGTTTCGTATTCACATGTATATGTAAAACGAATCGAGCAATAAAATATTATTAAACTAATGTAGAATTCCTAATACAAGATAGTTTTGATACTCGGACCAGGAAGTACCACATTCGTGCTATCATCCGCGCCAACGAGAGTGATTAATATAAGTTGTTAAAACTTGTTTCGCAATCGCTGTACGATAAATATAAAGTTTAAATTAATACAAGGTGGCCGCCTCCATTAATATTATGACGAACTGGCATAACATTTTTATATTCGTGACAGTGCAAACAATTTATTTTAAATATTGGCATGCATTTTGTTTGTGGTTTCCAGTTAACCTGTTTGTATCCACTATTGGCAACGTGCGTGTACAATAGGAATGTATTTGTAAGCACATCATAATTTGATATCATTTAATTACATCATTCAAGAGTCTAATTGGAATAAATATTTAAAGCGTTTGTGTCCTCGTAATATACAATTTCTTGTAGAATAATTGTCTACTTTGTTATTCCCTCGTGACCATTGTGATGGGTTATAGCTCCAGATTGAAAACAAATAATTAAACAATTAAATTCCTTATATGCAAGTAACCGACCGGTACCATACGTAAGAGTAATTGTCTAGTTTATTCCACACACTACTCGTTATATCGTAAATCGTGGGTTGATCAAGTATCGCAATGTGATGTGATATCAGTTGACCTTTGTACAAGAATTACATTTACTTACTATATCCGCCAAAATCATTTAATATCGCATTTATATAAAGTGGATACCAGTATTGACACCAATTCGTTTCCCCCAACGAATAAAGTCATTAAAGCCCAAAGCTACCCTTTTGCTATTAATAACGCAACATAGCACGTATTCCCTTATAAACTAATGTGTGCATAGTTATTTAACAGAAATTTATAGATAGATAATTTTGCACACACATTTTAGTTTATTTCACAAATCAAGTTGTTAAAATTTTTATTTGAATTCTGAATAAATTATTCCTCTCTATTTCCAAATTTTTCGGCTTAAAAAGCATTTCTCAAGGGAAAGAATAAAAATCACCCGGCTAATGTATTGTCTTTAAGATTGCTATGAATCAATTGGATATTACTAGTTCCCTGCTAGGAACAACCGACATATAATTATTCAATATATCCTCAGCTCGATTGAGTATCTCACGATGCAGTACATGCCTATTAACCATTGTATGGGCCTTAACACTCAATAGTTACTCATACCTATACTTTACTGGTGTAGCATGGACATACTCATACCTATACTTTACTGGTGTAGCATGGATAGACTCATACCTATACTTTACTAGTGTAGCATGGATAGACTCATACCTATACTTTACTGGTGTAGCATGGATAGACTCATACCTATACTTTACTGGTGTAGCATGGATAGACTCATACCTATACTTTACTGGTGTAGCATGGATAGACTCATACCTATACTTTACTGGTGTAGCATGGATAGACTCATACCTATACTTTACTGGTGTAGCATGGATAGACTCATACCTATACTTTACTGGTGTAGCATGGACATACTCATACCTATACTTTACTGGTGTAGCATGGATAGACTCATACCTATACTTTACTGGTGTAGCATGGATAGACTCATACCTATACTTTACTGGTGTAGCATGGATAGACTCATACCTATACTTTACTGGTGTAGCATGGATAGACTCATACCTATACTTTACTGGTGTAGCATGGATAGACTCATACCTATACTTTACTGGTGTAGCATGGACATACTCATACCTATACTTTACTGGTGTAGCATGGATAGACTCATACCTATACTTTACTGGTGTAGCATGGATAGACTCATACCTATACTTTACTGGTGTAGCATGGATATACTCATACCTATACTTTACTGGTGTAGCATGGATAGAAATACGAGTATGGATTAGACATTGTGAATAGATCTATCTGTCAACAAATGTGAATTTGTTATTTTTCTGTTAGCATCTTTTGAGGATATATATTTTTAATATACCTCACGTGACTTACTCAATGCAAAATTCTCATTGGAAAACAGTCAATATTATTTATTATTCGCCCCGATCAGTTACTATTTTCGATACTATTGACTACTTTTGGTCTCAATCAGTAAAACGCTCATTGGAATAATGCATACATAAATGTGTCTAGATACTTACAGATTACATAACTAGATTTACTGAGAAATGTCGAATCTTTTAAAATAATGACATAAATATTGCATTCCTGAGTGGGCAATATGAAACATATTATCCCTCGAAGCACGACTATTAACCTCGACTGACTCATCGGTTAATACTCATTTTCTCGGAGTGATTATTTTCAACCTGTGTTTTACTAATTGTTCCATAGGATAAAGGGGCATGTTAACTATACTTTTAATTCTTTGTTTGAAAAAAAACCTCTCACATATTGGGACTTTAAACATAACACTCTGCATTAAATGATATTACAGAATGCAGGGTTCTTATTGTTTCTATTGGAGGTGACTATATTGGAGATTAGTTTTCTAATTGGCAAATATTTGTGAATTCCTG
>CM026399.1:65244272-65274272 GCA_014843695.1 Archivesica marissinica | reverse complement strand
ATTGTTGTTTCTTGCGGACAATACTTGGTATATATATATGATGATAGCTTATACTAACAGGCTATATTGTTGTTTCTTGCAGACAATACTTGGTGTATATATATGGATAGCTTATACTAACAGGCTATATTGTTGTTTCTTGCAGACAATACTTGGTATATATATATATGGACATCTTATACTAACAGGCTATATTGTTGTTTCTTGCAGACAATACTTGGTGTATATATATGGATAGCTTATACTAACAGGCTATATTGTTGTTTCTTGCAGACAATACTTGGTATATATATATGATGGACATCTTATACTAACAGGCTATATTGTTGTTTCTTGCAGACAATACTTGGTGTATATATATGATGGACATCTTATACTAACAGGCTATATTGTTGTTTCTTGCAGACAATACTTGGTGTATATATATGATGGGTAGCTTATACTAACAGGCTATATTGTTGTTTCTTGCAGACAATACTTGGTGTATATATATATGATGGACATCTTATACTAACAGGCTATATTGTTGTTTCTTGCAGACAATACTTGGTGTATATATATGATGGGTAGCTTATACTAACAGGCTATATTGTTGTTTCTTGCAGACAATACTTGGTGTATATATATGATGGGTAGCTTATACTAACAGGCTATATTGTTGTTTCTTGCAGACAATACTTGGTGTATATATATGGATAGCTTATACTAACAGGCTATATTGTTGTTTCTTGCAGACAATACTTGGTGTATATATATGATGGGTAGCTTATACTAACAGGCTATATTGTTGTTTCTTGCGGACAATACTTGGTATATATATGATGGATAGCTTATACTAACAGGCTATATTGTTGTTTCTTGCAGACAATACTTGGTATATATATGATGGATAGCTTATACTAACAGGCTATATTGTTGTTTCTTGCAGACAATACTTGGTGTATATATATGGATAGCTTATACT
Organism: Archivesica marissinica; assembly: GCA_014843695.1. Classification (NCBI taxonomy): domain Eukaryota; kingdom Metazoa; phylum Mollusca; class Bivalvia; order Venerida; family Vesicomyidae; genus Archivesica; species Archivesica marissinica. The sequence continues at coordinate 65,273,308 of CM026399.1, read as the reverse complement.
AACAGGCTATATTGTTGTTTCTTGCAGACAATACTTGGTATATATATATATGGACATCTTATACTAACAGGCTATATTGTTGTTTCTTGCAGACAATACTTGGTGTATATATATGATGGACATCTTATACTAACAGGCTATATTGTTGTTTCTTGCAGACAATACTTGGTGTATATATATGATGGGTAGCTTATACTAACAGGCTATATTGTTGTTTCTTGCAGACAATACTTGGTGTATATATATGATGGGTAGCTTATACTAACAGGCTATATTGTTGTTTCTTGCAGACAATACTTGGTATATATATATGGATAGCTTATACTAACAGGCTATATTGTTGTTTCTTGCGGACAATACTTGGTGTATATATATATGGACATCTTATACTAACAGGCTATATTGTTGTTTCTTGCAGACAATACTTGGTATATATATATGATGGGTAGCTTATACTAACAGGCTATATTGTTGTTTCTTGCAGACAATACTTGGTATATATATATGATGGGTAGCTTATACTAACAGGCTATATTGTTGTTTCTTGCAGACAATACTTGGTGTATATATATGATGGGTAGCTTATACTAACAGGCTATATTGTTGTTTCTTGCAGACAATACTTGGTGTATATATATGATGGGTAGCTTATACTAACAGGCTATATTGTTGTTTCTTGCAGACAATACTTGGTATATATATATGGGTAGCTTATACTAACAGGCTATATTGTTGTTTCTTGCAGACAATACTTGGTATATATATATGGACATCTTATACTAACAGGCTATATTGTTGTTTCTTGCAGACAATACTTGGTGTATATATATGATGGGTAGCTTATACTAACAGGCTATATTGTTGTTTCTTGCAGACAATACTTGGTGTATATATATGATGGGTAGCTTATACTAACAGGCTATATTGTTGTTTCTTGCAGACAATACTTGGTGTATATATATGATGGGTAGCTTATACTAACAGGCTATATTGTTGTTTCTTGCAGACAATACTTGGTGTATATATATGGATAGCTTATACTAACAGGCTATATTGTTGTTTCTTGCAGACAATACTTGGTGTATATATGATGGGTAGCTTATACTAACAGGCTATATTGTTGTTTCTTGCAGACAATACTTGGTGTATATATGATGGGTAGCTTATACTAACAGGCTATATTGTTGTTTCTTGCAGACAATACTTGGTGTATATATATGGATAGCTTATACTAACAGGCTATATTGTTGTTTCTTGCAGACAATACTTGGTATATATATATGATGGGTAGCTTATACTAACAGGCTATATTGTTGTTTCTTGCGGACAATACTTGGTATATATATATGATGGATAGCTTATACTAACAGGCTATATTGTTGTTTCTTGCAGACAATACTTGGTGTATATATATGGATAGCTTATACTAACAGGCTATATTGTTGTTTCTTGCAGACAATACTTGGTATATATATATATGGACATCTTATACTAACAGGCTATATTGTTGTTTCTTGCAGACAATACTTGGTGTATATATATGATGGATAGCTTATACTAACAGGCTATATTGTTGTTTCTTGCAGACAATACTTGGTGTATATATATGATGGATAGCTTATACTAACAGGCTATATTGTTGTTTCTTGCAGACAATACTTGGTGTATATATATGATGGGTAGCTTATACTAACAGGCTATATTGTTGTTTCTTGCAGACAATACTTGGTGTATATATATATGGACATCTTATACTAACAGGCTATATTGTTGTTTCTTGCAGACAATACTTGGTGTATATATATGATGGGTAGCTTATACTAACAGGCTATATTGTTGTTTCTTGCAGACAATACTTGGTGTATATATATGATGGGTAGCTTATACTAACAGGCTATATTGTTGTTTCTTGCAGACAATACTTGGTGTATATATATGATGGGTAGCTTATACTAACAGGCTATATTGTTGTTTCTTGCGGACAATACTTGGTGTATATATATGATGGGTAGCTTATACTAACAGGCTATATTGTTGTTTCTTGCAGACAATACTTGGTATATATATATGATGGATAGCTTATACTAACAGGCTATATTGTTGTTTCTTGCAGACAATACTTGGTATATATATATATGGACAGCTTATACTAACAGGCTATATTGTTGTTTCTTGCAGACAATACTTGGTATATATATATATGGACATCTTATACTAACAGGCTATATTGTTGTTTCTTGCAGACAATACTTGGTATATATATATGGATAGCTTATACTAACAGGCTATATTGTTGTTTCTTGCAGACAATACTTGGTATATATATATGGACATCTTATACTAACAGGCTATATTGTTGTTTCTTGCGGACAATGCTTGGTATATATATATGATGGGTAGCTTATACTAACAGGCTATATTGTTGTTTCTTGCAGACAATACTTGGTGTATATATATGATGGGTAGCTTATACTAACAGGCTATATTGTTGTTTCTTGCAGACAATACTTGGTGTCTATATATGATGGGTAGCTTATACTAACAGGCTATATTGTTGTTTCTTGCGGACAATACTTGGTGTATATATATGGACATCTTATACTAACAGGCTATATTGTTGTTTCTTGCAGACAATACTTGGTGTATATATGATGGGTAGCTTATACTAACAGGCTATATTGTTGTTTCTTGCGGACAATACTTGGTGTATATATGATGGACAGCTTATACTAACAGGCTATATTGTTGTTTCTTGCAGACAATACTTGGTGTATATATATGGATAGCTTATACTAACAGGCTATATTGTTGTTTCTTGCGGACAATACTTGGTGTATATATATGATGGATAGCTTATACTAACAGGCTATATTGTTGTTTCTTGCGGACAATACTTGGTATATATATATGATGGACAGCTTATACTAACAGGCTATATTGTTGTTTCTTGCAGACAATACTTGGTGTATATATGATGGACAGCTTATACTAACAGGCTATATTGTTGTTTCTTGCAGACAATACTTGGTGTATATATATATATGGACATCATATACTAACAGGCTATATTGTTGTTTCTTGCAGACAATACTTGGTGTATATATGATGGACAGCTTATACTAACAGGCTATATTGTTGTTTCTTGCAGACAATACGTGGTGTATATATGATGGACAGCATATACTAACATGCTATATTGTTGTTTCTTGCAGATTATGCGTAGCATAGTACTATAAATATATATATGGACAGTTTATACTAATCTGCTATACTGTTGTTTCTTGCAGACACTACATTGAGAAGTCTCCATCAAGCAACTGGCGAAGGATCACCTCATCACAATGTCGTATGGATCTACATTTGTGCAGTTCGAGGCAAATGGACGGATCAGCCAAAAGTTTTCACGACCGAATTTCAAAAAAGATGAAACACATGATAACCCGAAACTTGTTCACTATGAGAAACAATTTGATGTGAATTTATCTAGGGTTGAGGACCAGACTGTTGATAAATCGAGTGTTAGAGCCTCTATGCTAAATTATTCCCAAAAAATGCGGACGCTTCAGGATGCGAGGTATTCCTCTGGGAACGGTAAGGGAGATACGCTTTTCGTACGTGCTAAGCACATTCCAAAATACCCAGTGCGTGCCCCGAAAAAACGCCGCCCTATGTCATTTGACGAACTTTTGGGACGCGACCGCGAGACAGGAGATCGGCCTGGTGCGGCGAAAGCTAGGCCACATTCTGATAAAACTAAACCATTACGAGATGTGGAAACAAAATCGGATAACGAATTGCACTTGCCTTTGCTGACGGAGCGGTTAAAGAAATCTGCACAAAGTGTACAGGTTAGCCTAGTTAGTGCGTCGGACTTGTATGATATTGTAGATTTTACTTTACGCAGCAAAGGAACGAGAAAAGACAGCCTGCAAAGGTTGCGCATTGAAAACGAGGTAAAAAATCCAAAATTAGACCGAGTTAGAGATAAAGTTGAAACTGAAGACTCCATTGAAAGTGTTTTTCCAGACGACACATATAACAGGTTCGAACGAACTGTGGGTAGGTTTCCAGATCGGAATAGAAAACTGCACTCGATGAAAAATGTACAGAAATTATATGATAGTTACTATAACAACAGCCATATGCCTAGCGATGAATTTTACCAGGAAACATTTGCAATGGACAAATCGTCTTATATTTCTCCTGAAACTCAAAACCATGAACAAACCAGTTATCCTTTTAAGTTACCGTCTATAAATAATGAACCATTCAAACGAAGGCCAACTCGTGCAAAAAGAATGAAATTGATCGATCCAGGGCTCGGGGATATCCCGGAAGATCACATTATTGAATCTCATGCATCTACTTCTCGTTCGAGACGAGAACAGACAAGAACACAGTCCCCGACTCCACAGAAACCAGGACCTAAACTCCAAGACATGTTAGACAAAATATCCCTTGACGCAATTCAAGAAACTGCAGAAAAGGTGATGCTAGACGAGCATGTATATTCGAATCCGGCAAATAAGGGACAATCACAAAGCATTGCATATAACAGTGATACACAACACAATGAGACATTTTCGGATGAAGGTAAAAGCTCAAAGACACTCCTACACGATGATGGTGACGTCAGGATAGAAGTGACGCAATGTCCACCAAAACACGAAACAGTGAACACGAAACTAAAAGCTCAAAAGCGAATTAAAAAATTGATATATTTACGTGATGCACCAAGGTAGAGATGGAAACCATTTCCGTGATTATAACAAATACTCAAATAGAAAACTTGTTCAATGTTCAGAAGGATATGGGGATGGGAGTTATTGGTTTGGCGTTGACCGTTCGCGTGCCCTTCAATTTGTCACCGTCCGTCTTTCCATCCGGCCATCTTTTCGTCCGGAGTCAGATATCTTAATGTAATCAGTGGGTAGAATTTCATGAAACTCCAATTAAATGTGTATCATCATAGTGCGCAGGTGCACGTACAACCTTCGTCCGCATCTTGTCAGTAACATCAGAGTTATGGCCCTTAGAGCTATGGCCCTTTAATTGATTAAAAATTGATAAATTGGCCATAGCTAAATAACCGTGGTATGGAATGCCATCGAACTTGAAATAAAATTAGATCACCATTGTGTGATGTTGTTGTCCTGCATGCCTGACATACATTGCAATAGTTAAACCAGAGTTATTGCCCTTGAATTGATCATGAAAATTCAATACCTTTGCCTTAGTAAGTAACCGCTTCATATAATTGTAACCATCCTATTGAACATGTCAATGCCTTTTGACCCAGTTATTGAGTATATGACCCAGTCAGTCGTTGCGTGTATGAGTCATACAGCGTATTCATGACCCAGCCAGGATGTTTATTTATTGTTTTAATTTAAATGTTATTTATTTTACAAGGATTGCGAAGCAAGTTTTAACAACTTATATTAATCACTCTCGTTGGCGCGGATGAAAGCGTATATGTGCTCTTTAGTGTGAGAGAAAACCGGAATACCCGGAGAAAAACCACCTGTCCGATCTGGCGAACACCGTACCATCTCACCAGTCAGTGAGTTTATGACCCAGCCAGGGTGTTTATGACCCACTCAATAAGTTTATGACCCACTCAATAAGTTTATGACACAGCCAGTGAGTGAATGTTACATAATGAATCAATGAGTATATGACTACCCAGTCAGTGAGTATACAAATGTATGAGCCAGTCGGGGAGTTTATGACTCGTGTACATCAGTGCGTCTATGTGTCATTCATTCAGTGATTATATGACCCAGCCAGTGAGTTTTTGATACAGTCAGTGTGTTTATGAGGCATACAACCAGTGAGTTCATGACCCAGTCAGTGCGTCTATGAGCTCTACAACCAGGGAGTGCATGACCCAGTCAGTGCGTCTATGAGCTCTACAACCAGGGAGTGCATGACCCAGTCAGTGCGTCTATGAGCTCTACAACCAGGGAGTGCATGACCCAGTCAGTGCGTCTACGAGCTCTACAACCAGGGAGTGCATGACCCAGTCAGTGCGTCTATGAGCTCTACAACCAGGGAGTGCATGACCCAGTCAGTGCGTCTATGAGCTCTACAACCAGGGAGTGCATGACCCAGTCAGTGCGTCTATGAGCTCTACAACCAGGGAGTGCATGACCCAGTCAGTGCGTCTATGAGCTCTACAACCAGGGAGTGCATGACCCAGTCAGTGCGTCTATGAGCTCTACAACCAGGGAGTGCATGACCCAGTCAGTGCGTCTATGAGCTCTACAATGAGTGTGTTCAAGACCCAGTCAGTGCGTCTATGAGCTCTACAACCAGGCAGTGCATGACCCAGTCCGTGCGTATATGAGCTCTACAACCAGTGAGTTCATGACCCAGTCAGTGCGTCTATGAGCTCTACAATGAGTGAGTTCATGACCCAGTCAGTGCCTCTATGAGCTGTACAACCAGTCAGTGCATGACCCAGTCAGTGCGTCTATGAGCTCTACAACCAGTGCATGACCCAGTCAGTGCATGACCCAGTCCGTGCGTATATGAGCTCTACAACCAGTGAGTTCATGACCCAGTCAGTGCGTCTATGAGCTCTACAATGAGTGAGTTCATGACCCAGTCAGTGCGTCTATGAGCTCTACAATGAGTGAGTTCATGACCCAGTCAGTGCGTCTATGAGCTCTACAATGAGTGAGTTCATGACCCAGTCAGTGCGTCTATGAGCTCTACAATGAGTGAGTTCATGACCCAGTCAGTGCCTCTATGAGCTGTACAACCAGTGAGTTCATGACCCAGTCAGTGCGTCTATGAGCTCTACAATGAGTGAGTTCATGACCCAGTCAGTGCGTCTATGAGCTCTACAATGAGTGAGTTCATGACCCAGTCAGTGCGTCTATGAGCTCTACAATGAGTGAGTTCATGACCCAGTCAGTGCCTCTATGAGCTGTACAACCAGTCAGTGCATGACCCAGTCAGTGGTGCGTCTATGAGCTGTACAACCAGTCAGTGCATGACCCAGTCAGTGGTGCGTCTATGAGCTCTACAATGAGTGAGTTCATGACCCAGTCAGTGCGTCTATGAGCTCTACAATGAGTGAGTTCATGACCCAGTCAGTGCGTCTATGAGCTCTACAACCAGGGAGTGCATGACCCAGTTAGTGCGTCTATGAGCTCTACAACCAGGGAGTGCATGACCCAGTCAGTGCGTCTATGAGCTCTACAACCAGGGAGTGCATGACCCAGTCAGTGCGTCTATGAGCTCTACAACCAGGGAGTGCATGACCCAGTCAGTGCGTCTATGAGCTCTACAACCAGGGAGTGCATGACCCAGTTAGTGCGTCTATGAGCTCTACAACCAGGGAGTGCATGACCCAGTCAGTGCGTATATGAGCTCTACAATGAGTGAGTTAATGACCCAGTCAGTGTGTCTATGAGCTCTACAACCAGGGAGTGCATGACCCAGTCAGTGCGTCTATGAGCTCTACAACCAGGGAGTGCATGACCCAGTCAGTGCGTCTATGAGCTCTACAACCAGGGAGTGCATGACCCAGTCAGTGCGTCTATGAGCTCTACAACCAGGGAGTGCATGACCCAGTCAGTGCGTCTATGAGCTCTACAATGAGTGTGTTCAAGACCCAGTCAGTGCGTCTATGAGCTCTACAACCAGGCAGTGCATGGCCCAGTCCGTGCGTATATGAGCTCTACAACCAGTGAGTTCATGACCCAGTCAGTGCGTCTATGAGCTCTACAATGAGTGAGTTCATGACCCAGTCAGTGCGTCTATGAGCTCTACAATGAGTGAGTCCATGACCCAGTCAGTGCGTCTATGAGCTCTACAATGAGTGAGTTCATGACCCAGTCAGTGCCTCTATGAGCTCTACAACCAGGGAGTGCATGACCCAGTCAGTGCGTCTATGAGCTGTACAACCAGTCAGTGCATGACCCAGTCAGTGCGTCTATGAGCTCTACAATGAGTGAGTTCATGACCCAGTCAGTGCGTCTATGAGCTCTACAATGAGTAAGTTCATGACCCAGTCAGTGCGTCTATGAGCTCTACAATGAGTGAGTTCATGACCCAGTCAGTGCGTCTATGAGCTCTACAACCAGGGAGTGCATGACCCAGTTAGTGCGTCTATGAGCTCTACAACCAGGGAGTGCATGACCCAGTCAGTGCGTCTATGAGCTCTACAACCAGGGAGTGCATGACCCAGTCAGTGCGTCTATGAGCTCTACAACCAGGGAGTGCATGACCCAGTCAGTGCGTCTATGAGCTCTACAACCAGGGAGTGCATGACCCAGTTAGTGCGTCTATGAGCTCTACAACCAGGGAGTGCATGACCCAGTCAGTGCGTATATGAGCTCTACAATGAGTGAGTTAATGACCCAGTCAGTGTGTCTATGAGCTCTACAACCAGGGAGTGCATGACCCAGTCAGTGCGTCTATGAGCTCTACAACCAGGGAGTGCATGACCCAGTCAGTGCGTCTATGAGCTCTACAACCAGGGAGTGCATGACCCAGTCAGTGCGTCTATGAGCTCTACAACCAGGGAGTGCATGACCCAGTCAGTGCGTATATGAGCTCTACAATGAGTGTGTTCAAGACCCAGTCAGTGCGTCTATGAGCTCTACAACCAGGCAGTGCATGACCCAGTCCGTGCGTATATGAGCTCTACAACCAGTGAGTTCATGACCCAGTCAGTGCGTCTATGAGCTCTACAACCAGTGAGTTCATGACCCAGTCAGTGCGTCTATGAGCTCTACAATGAGTGAGTTCATGACCCAGTCAGTGCGTCTATGAGCTCTACAATGAGTGAGTCCATGACCCAGTCAGTGCGTCTATGAGCTCTACAATGAGTGAGTTCATGACCCAGTCAGTGCCTCTATGAGCTCTACAACCAGGGAGTGCATGACCCAGTCAGTGCGTCTATGAGCTGTACAACCAGTCAGTGCGTCTATGAGCTCTACAATGAGTGAGGTCATGACCCAGTCAGTGCGTCTATGAGCTCTACAATGAGTAAGTTCATGACCCAGTCAGTGCGTCTATGAGCTCTACAACCAGGGAGTGCATGACCCAGTCAGTGCGTCTATGAGCTCTACAACCAGGGAGTGCATGACCCAGTTAGTGCGTCTATGAGCTCTACAACCAGGGAGTGCATGACCCAGTCAGTGCGTATATGAGCTCTACAACCAGGGAGTGCATGACCCAGTCAGTGCGTCTATGAGCTCTACAACCAGGGAGTGCATGACCCAGTCAGTGCGTCTATGAGCTCTACAACCAGGGAGTGCATGACCCAGTTAGTGCGTATATGAGCTCTACAACCAGGGAGTGCATGACCCAGTCAGTGCGTATATGAGCTCTACAATGAGTGAGTTAATGACCCAGTCAGTGTATCTATGAGCTCTACAACCAGGGAGTGCATGACCCAGTCAGTGCGTCTATGAGCTCTACAACCAGGGAGTGCATGACCCAGTCAGTGCGTCTATGAGCTCTACAACCAGGGAGTGCATGACCCAGTTAGTGCGTCTATGAGCTATACAACCAGGGAGTGCATGACCCAGTTAGTGCGTCTATGAGCTCTACAATGAGTAAGTTCATGACCCAGTCAGGACATCACCACCGACTTACCGCAAGCCAGGTCGATAGCTTCCTCACGTCGAAACCTCAAACAAACAAATACACGCTTAGTCTCTTTCGACTCCGTAACACACCCATCACGGTGAAGATAATGTCTGCCCGTCCGTTATGTATCTGTGACAATGCCTTTGGTACGACTAATAAATAAAGCATCGAAGATGCGATGTTCCTAGAGGTCTGAAACATTTTGAATCTTAGAACGTCAATGGTGCATTCTGACACATTTTGAATCTTAGAACGTCAATGGTGCATTCTGACACATTTTGAATCTTAGAACGTCAATGGTGCATTCTGACACATTTTGAATCTTAGAACGTCAATGGTGCATTCTGATACATTTTGAATCTTAGAACGTCAATGGTGCATTCTGACACATTTTGAATCTTAGAACGTCAATGGTGCATTCTGACACATTTTAATATATATGTTAGACGTTCAAATTTTGATTTTCGTTTTTTTAAAAGATATTTCATTTTCTGGAACAATCTGCAGGCACCGGGCATTCAGTGCTATAGTAGCTATGTGCCTATGTGCCTATGTGCCAGTACGGTAATGAATACCATCGTACTGTATTCAAGCTTCTGTCTCACAAGGGGAGGGAAATGTTCATGTCTTGTTCTCCTTGTTAGTGCGAGTAGATTTCCTTGGACTACACTCGATATGTGGCTGTGCCGTGACATATGGGTAATGGCAAAGTACTGACCGTGTCAGAGTTGTGGGTGATATGGGAGGAGGGGTTCTCCCGTCACATAACTGCCAAACCTATACACACTATTTCATTCTTACGCACCCTTAAGACGGTTAATAGTTTGTAATATCAACATGTCGGCCTCCGTTATCGAGTGGTTACGGTCGCTGACTTGTATACCACTGTACCCAGGAATACATCATCACTGATGGTCACGGGTTCGAGCACCGCTCAGACCGTGCCTCTCTCTATGAAAAAGTTGGCAGTTTCTTACGGAGGTTGGTGTACCAAGTACAGGTTAACCGCTGGAACCTGCCCAGGAAAGGTGTTGTTAGGTAAACTGCCCGTCGCTTAAACGGGCAACCGCTATCGACATTAAATAAACTGAAATAATAAAAAAAATCAATACATTAATTACGCGAACACAGGGCATTATATGGGTAACTGCTGGACTGCAAATCGAGACTTCACGAGTTCGACCATCGTCCATCCATATTACCAACAGTCTTATATAGGACGTTGGTTTATAGTCGTATCCACATCAGCGCTATATATAGACACACATAGGGCATGCACTAGAACCATGGTTGCTTCCGGAATTGGTGTGTTTATTGTATCTTTTCCAAACAATAAAACGATTAATATAATTATAGAGTCGTCCAACACAAATTGCGGGGCGACGATAAATAGAAATAAAACGTATCATAATAAGGCTGAACTCATAATAAGGCTGAAATCATAATAAGGCTGAATCATAAGGCTGAACTCATAATAAGGCTGAACTCATAATAAGGCTGAATCATTATAAGGCTGAACTCATAATAAGGCTGAAATCATAATAAGGCTGAACTCATAATAAGGCTGAACTCATAATAAGGCTGAACTCATAATAAGGCTGAATCATTATAAGGCTGAACTCATAATAAGGCTGAACTCATTATAAGGCTGAAATCATAATAAGGCTGAACTCATTATAAGGCTGAAATCATAATAAGGCTGAACTCATAATAAGGCTGAATCATAATAAGGCTGAATCATAAGGCTGAATCATAATAAGGCTGAATCATAATAAGGCTGAAGATCCGTGTGGCGAATTAGTGATCCACGTACGTGATCAGGGTTATATTTGTGGCGATCGATTTGTCAGATTTGCATAAATACATGAACTTGTCTTATATTGAATTTCTTAATACTGGTTTTTGTAACAAGTAGGACCTACAAATGCAAGATAATAGCCTTTTAGAAATTGTGTAGGTAATTTTGAATTTATCAGGCGCGTAGCTCCTATAAGGCACTGAAGGCTCGTGCCTGCAGATTGTCACAGAAAATAAAAATCCAAATATGCAAACAATGCAATTGTCTTTATTATAAAAATCTCAATCTCTGAAAATATCGTAATTTGAAAGTCTAAAGCGTCAGAGTACACCATCGACATTCTAGGTTTCAACACTGAAGAAACCATGCCCCCCCCCGAAACCGTCAGCACCAACGCACCTACGGTGATAAATATATTACTTGGGCTAACACATTCAAAATGGCTAGCTACGCTATGGATATGACTACACTTATATTATGAAAAAGAAAGATATTCCCCTCTTAGGTTGTTAAATACATGTAGCAAATTACTATAAATAAAAACACACTCCACCATACCTTCCACAGAAATAACCAGAGTTTTAAAAGTCCAAGTACAATTGGCCTATTAAAGCATATTGACATAATCCAGGTTTCGAACCCGCAACGCTATCTCGACGTCGTCTAACAATAACAAGTATATAAGTGCATTGCAACAGGATAAATAAAAGTGACCTCCGTGGTCGAATGGTATAGGTAGCTGACTTGTATGCCATTGTAACCTATCATGACCGTGTCTCTTTATATAAAACAGTTGTCATTTCTTACGTAGGTTGGTGCACCAAGTACTGGTTAACAACTGGAGACTGCCCAGGAAATGTGTTAGGTAAACTGTCCGTCGTTCAAATGGGCAACGGGTAGCGACGTTAAATAAACTTTACCTACACAAAGAAATGTGCCGGTTGTATGACGGTATACCATTTAACGAGAGCTAAGCAGTCAGCTGTAACGCCAGATACTTACCTAGCACTACATATATAGGGTAGGAACGTAGCACTGGCAAAGCCTGTGCATCTTTAGTTGATATACGAAATGAGTTTTCAAATGACATACTTGCTAAGAAAACAAAAATGTACTGTTTTTCTCCAACAATTTGTCTGGGAAATCGTAAACAGGTGCACACTCATGAGTTTCAAAGGCGCCATAATGTTCAACCTTTGCACCGTCAAGTGGGTTTGATTTGTCCAATGGGGTTATTCGGACTGCGTCACGTGAATGCATAGACGGGTCCTCGTCGAAATAGTTAAACGGCACGATATGAAATGAAAGCTGTGTTCCAATCGTTGTGGTAATGGGAAGGTTTTCAGTTTGGGGTAGATGTTGTGTTCCCAACGTTATCCAGGCAACCAAGTCCTGAAAGTATATCAATTACATTACAAGTTTTATTAATGTACATCGTATACGATAGACGTCTGGCGATTTAAATGGCGGGTGGTATATAACGGTGGTCTCCGTGCGGTATGAGTTGGTGCGGTCGAGACTGGACGGAGGACGATGGACGCCGTGTGGGTATATACTGGGGTGGCAGACGGTTTACATTGCAGACTGGACAGAGGCCGATATACGCCGTGCGGTATGTAACGGGGGACGCAGACGGTTTACGTTGGAGACTGGGCAGAGGACGGACGAACGGTATACGTGACAACGCGATGACAACTTTACGTCAGAACTTACACATATGGCGTTGAATACCAGGCACGTTAATGTTGAATATTAATGGCTGTACAATTTAATCCAACTGAAACAGAAGTGATTATATTTTCTTTGGGATCTTATCGCCGTCCCCGATCTTTATTTCGACAATTGGCACTTCTTTCGTCCAACATCATAATCATTTAGGGCTAACAATTAGTGACGATGGCAAATATCACGACAATGTTAACACTAATATATCTGCAGCTTCTAAAGTAACGGTATCGATGAGGGCTTTAACATTAAAATTTAAGTTACATAAAAAGACAAATCACCGAATCAGATAGATTTGCCATACATGAAACCTATCTTAGAATACGGCTCGATTAATTTGGATGGATGTGGTGAATATGAGAAGGAATATTGCAGTATGATGTTGCTCGCATATATAGTGCCAGGTTTAACACTCGCATATATAGTGCCAGGTTTAACGCTCGCATATATAGTGCCAGGTTTAACGCTCGCATATATAGTGCCAGGTTTAACGCTCGCATATATAGTGCCAGGTTTAACGCTCGCATATATAGTGCCAGGTTTAACGCTCGCATATATAGTGCCAGGTTTAACGCTCGCATATATAGTGCCAGATTTAATGCTCGCATATATAGTGCCAGGTTTAACGATATCTGTGTCGATTGAAATATTTCGAGACCAAATAGATTGGGTTTGTTTCACTTGCTGACGGCCGGAAAATACAAAACGGTCATTATTTATGAAACTACAACTGTTTCCAAGATTACATGTATATACTTATTCCCGACAGTGTTGTCGAAAACGTATACCATACACTCCTAGAAATATAATAACCTTACGATTATTGCAAGACGCACGGAAGTTTGTTCAAAATCATTAATTCCAGCGTCTGTTTCCCTTTGGAATAACCTTGAATTAGATATCAGGAAACTGAAGGTGTTCTCCAAACCACCTGACGTACCCAGTTACTGTTTCCTAGGCGACCGATTAGATGCAAGTTTCCGGAATTTATTTATACCGCATGAGTGATCGTAACAATGACATATACCTATAAGGGATTTAATGGATGACCCAAATGTGGCTCCAAATAATTATATGAAGACGCTGAACATTGCCTCTATAAATTTCCATATTTCCGAATACAAAGAATTAAATTATTTAGAGCGACCAGATTTTTTCATCCCACAAATACAAGAATGTTATTATTCGGAGACGTCAGATTATCACCCGACGGTATTGATTGTTTCGATCCAACAGTATATAAAACAAACGCAATAATTTCAGTGTAATTAAATCTATACCGTGAACAGAACATTTCAATTAAGGAATGAATCGTGGGTTATAGTTTCCATCGGGGTATGAACTACATCGGGCGAGTTTATAGTGTGCTGTGGCTGAAGGATGGAAACTATTAACCCGGCATTCATTACTTATATTATATTAATTAGTATTTTCAATGACACACAGAAATATAGCACACTTTGTTTTTAATATATAATTAGTCCAGAGTTGCGACTTGCAGACATATCTGTAGTCCAGTGGTTAACATGATGGACTGAGAATCCAGTGATCGCATGTTCGACTCTCGTCTGACCCTAATAAAATTAACAGTCTTTCAGGTGGGACTTTAAACAGAGGTCTCGTGTCGGTGCTTTACATCGTGCACGTAAAAGAACCATAAGATATTCTGGAATGGGTCTCTTGTCTGTATGATTGCCAGTACTGTTGGGGTATAGAAGTGATTTAATGCGTTTAGATGGTCGTTGTCTGTATCGGGTCTCTGTCTGTATCATTGCCTATCCTCCAAAAATCTAAAATGACTAATCTCTTCAGGAGGCGGCGCTCATATGGGCAAACGGTAGCGACGATCAATACACGTAAAACACACACTTGTCATGTGCCGGACCTGGTAATTAAATCATCATTGGAACAACTGTAAGTCAAAGACGTTGACAGAGAAAGATGGAGGCCATAAGTTTAGAGTTTGAACTGAGGACAATGGGCAGGTTTACGTCGGGACTAAATTAAGAAGTATTTGAGAACTTAGGCTGTCAATATGTATACATTGTTACAGTACTAGAATACGTTATGGCTGTCCAATTAGCGCAGTGGCTAGCGCGCTTGTTTCTCACCAATGCAACCCGGGTTCGGTCCTCGGGCCGGGAAGTATGTGAGATGGTACGGTGGTCGCCAGATCGGGTACTCCGGTTTCCTCCCACACGAATGACCACATTACGCTCCCATCTGCGCCAACGAGAGCGATAATATAAGTTGTTCACTAACCTGATCAACAAGATTGTCATCATCGTCAAGATATTTCTGAAAGTTAACCACGGGATCCCGTGCGTCCCACATAGTAAACAAACTAGAGCTACGTTCCTCCTCTGGTTGATATTTGGTCACCGCCAGCTGGTATCTGGACCAGGAAACAGAGTTCTCGAATCCGTAACCCCTTGGTAGCATCTGTTTACTCATTGTTTGAATTATAATTCTGTACCCACGTGGATTTCCAAGTTCTGACATTTGCTGATGATTTGATATAACGTGTATGCCGGGCGTGCTAAAGTTGTATTTATACGCAGCGGAAAGTTCGCTTTGTCTCAGATTTCTCTCAATGAACGCTTGATATTGCTGCTCCCCTGGCAACCATGGATTATCCTCCAATCGTGTTTTGATATCAATAGTTTCGTAACGATTTTCTGTTCCCTTAATGTCAAGGTCAACTTTGAAATGGAACAAATGGTTATGTAGTGGAGCCGCAACATTTCTATGAACACGAGTGCCATATTGGACTTCGTCTGGGGTAAAGAAAGAAGTTCCAAGATATCCAGACATTAACACCTTCGTTTCTATAGCACCATTTTGATAGAACATAAAATCAAATACATAATCATAGTTCAACACGGAAATAATTGACCTGATGACCATAGCTGAAGCTTCCAGCCCACCATATAGAGCACCAGACCGCCCATAAGCTCGATGTCTACGTATAAGTGAATGTGTGTTTAATTCAAACACACAAAATGCATTTTCAAATATTCTTCCGCCATGTTCGTTCGAAGTGTATAAATATGTATCAACGAACTGCGCTTGCGCGGGACAGTCAACACCCGGAAGTAGACCGCGGTATCGTGTTCCATACATTCCTGCGCCATCGGCATAATTCATAATCCTTGAAACAGGATTGTGTCCTCCATACATGACCGCCACTTCTTGCATGCTAAGTTCATAAATAATTCTTTCACCAGAAAATCTTATATTCATAAGGTGAAGGCCACCAGACGTCGATACACGAAAGTTCAACTTCCAGTTCATATAGTGGATTTCGTTTTCTGTTATTTGAAATCTTGGTCCGTCAGGTAAAAATTGTCTTGGGGCTTTTAGAGGTTCTGCTGGTTCTAATGGCTTCCTGAATTCCATCGATCCATACAACAGATCATTACCTGTTGGAAATGGTATTCTAGTTTTATTGATATTGCCATTATGATACTCGTCGAGAAATACTGATATATTTTCGAACGTTTGGTTTGCATACCACACAGTTTCAATCCTCCATTTCTCAGTGTGAACTGAAGTGGTGTCAACAAGAAACTGAAAATCCAGAGGGCGAACTGTGGGGAATTCAATGTCATACTGAAACCAGAACCACCCTTTCCTGGTCCCCGCGGGAATAAATGAACTGGAAATTGGACACATTGCTATCTTTAAGCATTTATTGCCACATTTAAACGGCATGGCGTCGTAGCTTTCCTTCAAGACATCGCCAGCAAGCTTGACTATATTTGGAAGTATATTCTTAAAAATAGCCATAAACTCAGCTACAGAAAAGGGTCTTAGTTCAAACGGAATTTGCGTTTTGCGTTTTGATGTACGCACACGATGAGCATATAGGATGCTATTGATTCCTCCCACAACATACTCTTCAACAGCAGGTGGATCGGCTGCCCCCATGAATATATACACTGTCGCCATTTTTTCCGGTTTCTGAGAATCGCCACGCAGATAAGCAAGAACTTCGTTTTTATTTGGCATTTTCATTTCAATAGAATGTATGAAGTTAGAGTTCACCCTTGCATTTTGAGGTTCGACTAACTGTAGATGATTTTGAGCGTTTAAGAAATTTAGCACTAGTTGTATTTCGTGTTTTGAAAGCTCCTCGAAAACGTCACTTCCGTTTGTGCGCGTGAATTGTAATTCAATAGATCGTTTGGTTCGAAGTTGGTCAGCTTTCTTTGGGCTACTGCACGTTTGTGAAACAGCTAGTTTCTGTCTCACTCCGATCAAACTGAGGCACAATGTTATAAATAGAATAGTGGAAATCGTGCCAAAAACAAATGTCAAGATGACCCAAACACTTCTAATCTTACAAGCTTCATCTTTTTCATCATCAATTTTCTGAAAATATTCAAAATAATATTGTATTATACTGAGACTATTCAAAATAGGAACGTGTTATCATTATAACGGTATACTCGTCACGTTGTAATTGAATAGTTTTATCATTATAACGGTATACTCGTCACGTTGTTGTCACGTTGTAATCGGATAGTTTTATCATTATAACAGTATACTGGTCACGTTATCGTCACGTTCTAATTGAATAGTTTTATCATTATAACGGTATACTCGTCACGTTGTCGTCACGTTGTAATTGAATAGTTTTATCATTATAACGGTATACTCGTCACGTTGTTGTCACGTTGTAATTGGATAGTTTATCATTATAACGGTATACTGGTCACGTTGTCGTCACGTTGTAATTGGATAGTTTATCATTATAACGATATATACTCGTCACGTTGAAATGAGATAGTTTTCTCGCTATAACGATATACGCGTCACGTTGCAATGAGATAGTTTTCTCGCTATAACGATATACCCGTCACGTTGCAATGAGATAGTTTTCTCGCTATATATAATATTGTATTGCTCTATATACATGTATATTTCATATTATAATATTGTATTGCTCTATATACATGTATATTTCATATTATAGTATTGTATTGCTCTATATACATGTATATTTCATATTATAATATTGTATTGCTCTATATACATGTATATTTCATATTATAATATTGTATTGCTCTATATACATGTATATTTCATATTATAGTATTGTATTGCTCTATATACATGTATATTTCATATTATAATATTGTATTGCTCTATATACATGTATATGTCATATTATAATATTGTATTGCTCTATATACATGTATATTTCATATTATAATATTGTATTGCTCTATATACATGTATATTTCATTTTATAATATTGTATTGCTCTATATACATGTATATTTCATTTTATAATATTGTATTGTTCTATATGCATATATATATAACAATTACAACCAATATACAAATATAAAATTAGCAAATTGGTTGGGCCACAAGTTTTAACAACATTAGTGATTGGCCCTCCCGATAAAAGGATTTGAAGTGGCTAGTGAAAGCTGAAAACATGTACATAATGCATTTTACAAGATTTAATATAGTTAATCTGTTGCTTTTTTAAAGTAATGTACTAGTTTGCACAATCCACTGTCCAGTTTCCAAAGCATTGCACCTCAGGACCAAGCCTGCATGAGGACATATGGAGAGTTACTACCTGAAATTAGTTTATACAAATTTATTTGAGCTCGATTGTGAAACAAGTTCTTACAACTTATATTAATCGCTCTCGACACCTCATTCCTGGTGGAATCAATCGCCATGAGTGAGAGAAAAGAGGCAATGTGGAATTTAAATGACTTGGCTAAGGGCACAATCGTAACGGCTCCAGCGGAGGCTCGAACCCCAGGCCTTTCGCACCTGAAGATACTACTACGCTATCAAAACTTCCACAAACTGAATAGCGTACGCATAAAATTAATATAAAATTTATCCGTTAAAACCATTGTGGATTTCAAACTATGGCACACAAATAAAATATCTGCATAAGGACCACTAAGTCGTGGAAGACGTGATAGCGCAGTGGATGCGCGTTCGCTTCAGGTGCGAAAGGTCCGGAGTTCGAGCCCATCTGGAGCCGTTACGATTGTGCCCTTATTAGGCAAGGCATTTAATTTCCACGTTGCCTCTTCTCTTTCCCTCGTGGCGATGGATGCCATCAGGAATGAGGTCTCGAGAGTGATCAATATAAGTTGTAAGAACTTGTTTCCCAATCGAGCTAAAATAAATGTGTATCAACTAAGACCACTAGGATCTGCTAGTATCAATTCCACGCATAATTTGCATATTATGATTTGCGTTACGTACCTTGTTATGTCCACCAACGTCCAAGCTGACGTGACTTGGTAAATCTTCCCCGTTCATCACACCTACACCACTCGCCTGATTTACCCTGCCTTTCATTGTTTAACAGAAATGTAATACAATATACAGTAAATAGTTTTCACTTCTCTTTTTATCTTGTTGAATAAGTTTCACCTGTTCGTGTATGACTTTTTTACTTCTTCACTTTTTCTTAATGTGTTTGTAAATATTTTTCTCTCGTGTTTATTGTGTGTCAGAAACAAAGCTACCTACCATCTATTGAGAAAAATACCGTTTCGTAGTAAATAGATTCTCAAAAGTTTATGCTTCATATTTTTTAAAATTTATATTAAAGAAAAGTTATATACTTATGAATGACTTTTGATACGCTATTCTACTGCATGTATATCCAGTTCTATATTCTCAATCGATAAAAAGTGAATGGAATAAATAAGAGTGTTCAGTTTACGGAATGCCTGGAGGTGTGCGTCTTTTAAACGAGCCTTTTTGAACACTTTCCAGAAATGTTCCAAAAACGTATCGTTCATGTCGCGCAACAAAGCTATCAACCAATCATATAATAGTTGCTCGTGAATATTCATAATGTTGTTATAAACATACACCATTGAGTTACTCATACATTAATATTTTGGATATTTCTCAAATATCACATGTTAACAATTTCGATGGTTTTAAATGCGACATGACCAAACTCTACGATATAATACATACATTATTACGCAGTGCAAATTATATGATCTACATTAAATGTTTAAATGCGCAGAGAAATCCAATTATCGCCGGGTAAAATTACTTGTAGACTGTAATGAAAGGGAACCAGAATGGATAGAGTACGGCATTGTGCCAACTATCTACTACGGTAGTACAAGTCACGTGTGTTTTGTTTGTAAACACGCATTTGGTCAGTGGCCAAGATAGATTCCAGGGGCTACTTAGTTGGAACATTTTATCTTATATACCAGAGATAAACACGGAACCAGTGCGCACGTTGTACGCAGTTTCCAAGAGGTAAGTAAGCTGGCAATGATGATGCAATTCTTACACTATCAAATGAGGGGCGTTCAATAAGTTATTGCTGAATAAACCTTGTGTTTACTCTGCAGATGATCCATTATTCAATCGTAAACTGATTCCTCTTGATGTTACACTTTCCACTGTACATACTAGCGGCACATTGTCCACTGTTACACTTTCCACTGTACATAATAGCGTCCCATTGTCCACTGTTACACCTTCCACTGTACATAATAGCGTCACATTGTCCACTGTTACACTTTCCACTGTACATACTAGCGTCACATTGTCCACTGTTACACTTTCCACTGTACATAATTGCGTCACATTGTCCACTGTTACACCTTCCACTGTACATAATAGCGTCACACTGTCCACTGTTACACTTTCCACTGTACATAATTGCGTCACATTGTCCACTGTTACACCTTCCACTGTACATAATAGCGTCACACTGTCCACTGTTACACTTTCCACTGTACATAATTGCGTCACATTGTCCACTGTTACACCTTCCACTGTACATAATAGCGTCACACTGTCCACTGTTACACTTTCCACTGTACATAATTGCGTCACATTGTCCACTGTTACACCTTCCACTGTACATAATAGCGTCACACTGTCCACTGTTACACTTTCCACTGTACATAATTGCGTCACATTGTCCACTGTTACACCTTCCACTGTACATAATAGCGTCACACTGTCCACTGTTACACTTTCCACTGTACATAATTGCGTCACATTGTCCACTGTTACACCTTCCACTGTACATAATAGCGTCACATTGTCCACTGTTACACTTTCCACTGTACATAATAGCGTCACATTGTCCACTGTTACACTTTCCACTGTACATAATAGCGTCACATTGTCCACTGTTACACTTTCCACTGTACATACTAGCGTCACATTGTCCACTGTTACTGAGAAATTCTAAGACAGGGATGTACACTGAGATATTCTAAGAAAGTGATGTACACTGAGATATTCTAAGACAGGGATGTACACTGAGATATTCTAAGAAAGTGATGTACACTGAGATATTCTAAGACAGGGATGTACACTGAGATATTCTAAGACAGGGATGTACACCGAGATAGCCGATGATTATACAAATACCTATAGTACTAGATATCTGACATTAAAACACTGTCGTAACGTCATACCTTTGTACTAGCAGTATACTATTATTAATGTTGTACTGCTTTCAAAAGGCCAGACTATTATATTAAATACTCTGCGTAATGTACGAAATTAACAATTTTAATTAGTAAGACTTTGTTATATAGGTGTGTGTCTTAAGTAAGATATAAGCCTCAAACGGATCCAATATGTAAACTATTTTCACTGTGTTCTGCCCTACGCTACGCGCCTCGCACAGTCCAATATGTTACATTTACATTTTTTGGCTTATATCCTATACATATATAACATGTTTAGACATTGTGATAATACTTACGGAAATACACTGAACAAAACTTATAAACCGACACTAGATAGTTTGAGGTATTCAAAGAGTAATTTCTATGAAAAACAAAAAATAATCATATGCATGGTTAATACAATTTATTGCAAACACGCCATTTATCACGCTAAATTTCATTAAAAACAAAGAATGTTTGATAACAAAACAGATAGTTTGAAATATTCACCATCAAAACAAAAAGTCACAAACTTAGTTATTCCGACATGTCCTTGATTTCAGTATTGTGTGTGTCCTCCATTTTCAGCAATAATGGCACGACACCTCTCTCTCTCTCGCGCGCTCTCGCGCTCTCATAGACAAAATGTAATTACGAATGTCATGGTGCGGTAATATTTGCCCAAACAGTAGTAAATCACTAGAGAGTTCGGCGAGATTGTGCTGCTGTGGCAAATCCCTGACCCTTCTCTTCAGTAAGTCCCACACATGTTCTATGTGGTTTGAGATCAGGACTTTTCGCTTGCCATGGCAGAATGATCACGTTATTTTGAACGAGCATGTCTCGGGTACCCCGGGCAGTATGGCAAGGAGCGTTATCCTGGGCTAAAATCATTCCACGATTGGCACGGATGTGCGGAACAAGCACAGGTTGGTTAACGTCATCCTGGTATTTTCGTGCATTGAGATTTCCTTGGATATGGACTATCAGGGTCTTAGTATGGAAAGAAACCCCTGCCCACATCATAACTGATCCGCCCCCAAAATGATCAATTTCTACAAGACAGTTTTCGCTATTCCGTTCTCCTCGTCTGCGATAGATGCGCGTTCGGCCTTCAGCACCACCCAGTTTGATCCGAACCTCATCAACAAACAAGACATTTGCCCAGTCAGCCCTGGTAAACCTTAAATGGCGCCTTGCCCATGCTAATCTTGCTTGTCGGTGTCTAGGGGTGAGACATGGAACATTACGTGGACGACGGCATCGCACACCAACGGTGAGGCGATTACGAATGTTCTGTGGGGCGACAGAACGGTTGTGAGTTCCTATGGTATGCCTCGCCGACACGGTTGCAGGTATAAAACGGTTTCGTAAATGTGATAAGACAATGTACCTATCTTGGCGGAGCGTCGTTACTCGCCCTCGAGGACGGCGTGGTTCATTGGCAACACTTCCGGTTCTTTGAAATTTCGCCCATAACTGAACGATACTGGTATGATGCCTATTGAAGAATCTTGCAACCTGAAATAAGTTTAAGAAAACTCTTAAAAAACTAGACAAAAACAAGAAATACACAAACTCGCTAAAAGAAAGATAATTCACAATTAAAAAAAAAATGGATACATTATTTACATAAATAAAAATAGCGTCTTTGAAGAATATAAAAACAGTGTTTGGCAACAATTCTAATCAGAGGTATAGTAGTGAAAAGAATTCATGTCAAATACCCTGCACATACGGTTATTCATTTTATGTCATTTAAGCATTTTGATGAAACCCAATTTATCAGTGATTTATCTGATCACCATTGGTCAATACGTGACATACTTGATAACACAGGTGACTCTGTAGACCTATTCTATATACTCAACAAAATGGATAATCGGTCACCTGGTGTTTTACAGTATTTGGAGCTAACTAATAATCATGTACTATCAATATATTACAGATCTCTATGCTGTATAATAATCTGCAATAAAATGCATAGTGTTATATTGTATGAATATATTACTTATTTATTATGTTTATTATTACTATGCGGAATGTCGTGATGGCTCCGTGGTAGTGCGTTCGCTTCAGGTACGAATGCCCGGAGTTCGAGTCCCGATGGAGCCGTTACGATTGTACCCTTAGGCAAGGCACTTAAATTCCACATGCCTCTTCTCTCTCCCTCGTGGTGATGGTTTCCATCAGGAATGAGGTCTCGAGAGTGATTAATATTAGTTGTAAGAACTTATTTCGTAATCGAAATAAACTACATTTGCATAAACTAACTGTCTGGTTTCAAGTCCAAGCTTCAAACCAACTACACAGATGATGAAGAAGGTCATCCATTTACCACAGTCAACATGTTGTAATGCTCATCTTGTTTCTGTATATGACACTTTCCAAAGAAATAACCTGAGTCATTTGTAGACAGTCAACTAAAGTCCTCTACAGGTTATGATGGCCTTAGTGCTAGATTGCTACGGTTATTCGCTTCTGTTATTGCTCCTGTGCTACCGTCTCCGTGGCCTAGTGGTTAAGGCGTCCGCCTACGGATCGGGAGGTCGAAGGATCGAATCTCGTCAGGGATTCGTTCTGATATGGCCGGTTGGTGAGCCGCCAGTTAGTTAAATAATGGTTACCGATTGCCTACCAGCCTGGCGCCTGACATAGTAGTAGAACAGCCAACACATTCCAACAGGTATTCAAGAAGGCTAGGGTTATTCCCATTCATAAAAATGGCCGACAAATTCAATTCAACAAGGTTATTTGCATAAAACATGAATACATATATATGTTTATAGCAATTTATACAAACATTTTCAACATCCTCCAATGCGAATCATTTCTACAACTAGGAGGGGGGGGGGTATTTGATACCAATAACATTAAACACGTTGTGAAGGAGGCCCGCTACGACATATTATATTTTTGTAAGATAAACTTATTGAATGCCCCTCTCTTGTGGGCGAGAGGAATGAGAAACTGAGATGTATAATGGACAAGAAAAATGAAATATGTGCTGGAAAAGAAATTAGTATGTATTTGTGATTACAATGTGTCTAGATGTAAGGCATTGTACGCATTCTAATCCTGGCATTATATGTCAATTGTTTAAGGTTAGTTCGTTCAAATCGATTTACTGGAATGCCGACGTTATATTATATGGTATTGTAATCATGGTACGTGTATGCTAACTAGACAGTAACGGACGTCGGCTACATCTAACAGTTCTTATATCAAAAATAATATGTTAGTCATGATTAATGACATATCTAATAATCCTCAATTCAATCACATGACATACCGCCTCCGTGGTCGAGTGATTAAGGTTGCTGACTTGTATGCCATTGTAACCTATCATCACTGATGGTTTACGGGTTCGAGCCTCGCTCAGACCATGTCTCTTTATGTGAAAATAATGGCAGTTTCTTACGGAGGTTGGTGTAACAACTGGTCAACAGCTGGGGTCTGCCCAGGGAATGTGTTGTTAGGTAAACTGCCCGTCGCTAAAATTGGCAATCGGTAGCGACGTTAAATGAACATAAATTTTAAAAAATCACATGTCTATGATTTCTTTCTGTTATGCTTTCCAATGAATGATAGAGTTTTCTCAGTGAAAGAAAACTCCATCTTCCACTTCTTTGAAACAGTGGAAGATGGCATTTTCTCTGTCACTGCTTGAGTTTCGTATTCCTCCGCGGTTGGGTGTACTTTAATATGTTAGCGATTTTCTGACAATTATGAATTGTTAATTATAAAGTAATCTATTCTGTAGCTTTTAATTTTGACAGAAGACAGTAACTAACATATACTGGAACTGTTTCGTATTACGGACGTTAACTCTAACATAAATGGTTGTGCGGTTGTGTATTGTAGTGCAACGAGGCTCCGCAGGGCAGTTAAATGTATAAAATTCGAAAACAAATATTATATTAGCCAACATCATTGGACACCATAAAAGTAAAAGATTTGTGTTTATTAGTGTAAGATAGGATTTTATTACATCCCGTGATCAGCGAAATATGTATTTCCACTGGTGGCTAACGGCACTCGTGGACATACACATTTCGGTGATTACTGGATGAAATAAAATCCTATCTTACACTTAGTCTAATAAACACAAATAGCATCTACATCTTATATAAGAATCACTATTATTGTTATTATAATTATTACTAGTTTCAATCGGAGAGTACCTAAGAATTGTTACGTCGTGTATTATGATGATATACCACTCACGTATAGGAAATAATATATGCATATTTAATGCTAAAAGGCTTTATAGTACTCAATGTCGGCCTCATGCAGGCCAACCAGAATTAATTATGGTCTGTGCTAAGCTATATCAGTTACCTACCTTGGGAACGTGTATGTATGGGGTGTGCTAAGCTAGACCAGTTTCCTACCTTGGACATGTGTATATATGGGGTGTGCTACGCTAGATCGGTTACCTACCTTGGAACTATGTATGTATGTATGTATGGGGTGTGCTACGCTAGATCGGTTACCTACCTTGGAACTATGTATGTATGGGGTGTGCTACGCTAGATCGGTTACCTACCTTGGAACTATGCATGTATAGGGTGTGCTAAGCTAGACCAGTTTCCTACCTTGGGAGATGTGTATGTATGTGGTGTGCTAAGCTAGACCAGTTTCCTACCTTGGGAGATGTGTATGTATGTGGTGTGCTAAGCTAGACCAGTTTCCTACCTTGGGACATGTGCATGTATAGGGTGTGCTAAGCTAGATCAGTTTCCTACCTTGGGAGATGTGTATGTATGGGATGTGCTAAGCTAGACCAGTTTCCTACCTTGGGAGATGTGTATGTATGGGGCGTACAAAGCTAGATCAGTTTCCTACATTGGGAGATGTGTATGTATGTGGTGTGCTAAGCTAGACCAGTTTCCTACCTTGGGAGATGTGTATGTATGTGGTGTGCTAAGCTAGACCAGTTTCCTACCTTGGAAATGTTTATGTATAGGGTGTGCTACGCTAGATCAGTTTCCTACCTTGGAAATGTTTATGTATAGGGTGTGCTACACTAGATCAGTTTCCTACCTTGGGACATGTGTATATACGGGGTGTGCTACGCTAGATCAGTTATCTACCTTGGAACTATGTATGTATGGGGTGTGGTAAGCTAGATCAGTGTCCTACCTTGGGACATGTGTATGTATGGGGTGTGCTAAGCTAGATCAGTTTCCTACCTTGGGACATGTGCATGTATAGGGTGTGCTAATCTAGATCAGTTTCCTACCTTGGGACATGTGTATGTATGGGGTGTGCTAAGCTAGATCAGTTACCTACCTTGGGACATGTGTATGTATGGGGTGTGCTAAGCTAGATCAGTTTCCTACCTTGGGACATGTGTATGTATGGGGTGTGCTAAGCTAGATCAGTTTCCTACCTTGGGACATGTGTATGTATAGGGTGTGCTAATCTAGATCAGTTTCCTACCTTGGGACATGTGTATGTATGGGGTGTACAAAGCTAGATCAGTTTCCTACCTTGGAAATGTTTATGTATAGGGTGTGCTACGCTAGATCAGTTTCCTACCTTGGAAATGTTTATGTATAGGGTGTGCTACACTAGATCAGTTTCCTACCTTGGGACATGTGTATATACGGGGTGTGCTACGCTAGATCAGTTACCTACCTTGGAACTATGTATGTATGTATGTATGTATGTATGGGGTGTGGTAAGCTAGATCAGTTACCTACCTTGGGACATGTGTATGTATGGGGTGTGCTAAGCTAGATCAGTTTCCTACCTTGGGAGATGTGTATGTATGGGGTGTGCTAAGCTAGATCAGTTACCTACCTTGGGACATGTGTATGTATGGGGTGTGCTAAGCTAGACCAGTTTCCTACCTTGGGAGATGTGTATGTATGTGGTGTGCTAAGCTAGACCAGTTTCCTACCTTGGAAATGTTTATGTATAGGGTGTGCTACGCTAGATCAGTTTCCTACCTTGGAAATGTTTATGTATAGGGTGTGCTACACTAGATCAGTTTCCTACCTTGGGACATGTGTATATACGGGGTGTGCTACGCTAGATCAGTTACCTACCTTGGAACTATGTATGTATGGGGTGTGGTAAGCTAGATCAGTTTCCTACCTTGGGACATGTGTATGTATGGGGTGTGCTAAGCTAGATCAGTTTCCTACCTTGGGACATGTGCATGTATAGGGTGTGCTAATCTAGATCAGTTTCCTACCTTGGGACATGTGTATGTATGGGGTGTGCTAAGCTAGATCAGTTACCTACCTTGGGACATGTGTATGTATGGGGTGTGCTAAGCTAGATCAGTTTCCTACCTTGGGACATGTGTATGTATGGGGTGTGCTAAGCTAGATCAGTTTCCTACCTTGGGACATGTGTATGTATAGGGTGTGCTAATCTAGATCAGTTTCCTACCTTGGGACATGTGTATGTATGGGGTGTACAAAGCTAGATCAGTTTCCTACCTTGGAAATGTTTATGTATAGGGTGTGCTACGCTAGATCAGTTTCCTACCTTGGAAATGTTTATGTATAGGGTGTGCTACACTAGATCAGTTTCCTACCTTGGGACATGTGTATATACGGGGTGTGCTACGCTAGATCAGTTACCTACCTTGGAACTATGTATGTATGTATGTATGTATGTATGTATGTATGTATGTATGTATGTATGGGGTGTGGTAAGCTAGATCAGTTACCTACCTTGGGACATGTGTATGTATGGGGTGTGCTAAGCTAGATCAGTTTCCTACCTTGGGAACGTGTATGTATGGGGTGTGCTAAGCTAGACCAGTTTCCTACCTTGGACATGTGTATATATGGGGTGTGCTACGCTAGATCGGTTACCTACCTTGGAACTATGTATGTATGGGGTGTGCTACGCTAGATCGGTTACCTACCTTGGAACTATGTATGTATGGGGTGTGCTACGCTAGATCGGTTACCTACCTTGGAACTATGCATGTATAGGGTGTGCTAAGCTAGACCAGTTTCCTACCTTGGGAGATGTGTATGTATGTGGTGTGCTAAGCTAGACCAGTTTCCTACCTTGGGAGATGTGTATGTATGTGGTGTGCTAAGCTAGACCAGTTTCCTACCTTGGGACATGTGCATGTATAGGGTGTGCTAAGCTAGATCAGTTTCCTACCTTGGGAGATGTGTATGTATGGGATGTGCTAAGCTAGACCAGTTTCCTACCTTGGGAGATGTGTATGTATGGGGCGTACAAAGCTAGATCAGTTTCCTACATTGGGAGATGTGTATGTATGTGGTGTGCTAAGCTAGACCAGTTTCCTACCTTGGGAGATGTGTATGTATGTGGTGTGCTAAGCTAGACCAGTTTCCTACCTTGGAAATGTTTATGTATAGGGTGTGCTACGCTAGATCAGTTTCCTACCTTGGAAATGTTTATGTATAGGGTGTGCTACACTAGATCAGTTTCCTACCTTGGGACATGTGTATATACGGGGTGTGCTACGCTAGATCAGT
>CM026399.1:65205243-65243272 GCA_014843695.1 Archivesica marissinica | reverse complement strand
AGAAATGAACACCCAGGCTTCCTACCACACCGGCAAGTATGTGAGAACAGAACACCCCGGCTTCCTACCACACCGGTAAGTATGTGAGAACAGAACACCCCGGCTTCCTACCACACCGGTAAGTATGTGAGAACAGAACACCCCGGCTTCCTCCCACACCGGCAAGTATGTGAGAACAGAACCCCCGGCTTCCTACCACACCGGTAAGTATGTGAGAACAGAACACCCCGGCTTCCTCCCACACCGGCAAGTATGTGAGAACAGAACACCCCGGCTTCCTCCCATACCGGCAAGTATGTGAGAACAGAACACCCCGGCTTCCTCCCACACCGGCAAGTATGTGAGAACAGAACACCCCGGCTTCCTACCACACCGGTAAGCATGTGAGAACATAACATCCCGGCTTCCTACCACACCGGTAAGCATGTGAGAACAGAACAGAACACACCGGCTTCCTCCCACACCGGTAAGTATGTGAGAACAGAACACCCCGGCTTCCTCCCACACGGCAAGTATGTGAGAACAGAACAGAACACCCCGGCTTCCTCCCACACGAATGATCACATTGAGGCTGTCACCCATATATTCAGAATTAATTGTTTACAATATGTGGTCTAATATATCCAGCATTAATTGTTTACAAGATGTGACCTAACATATCCAGCATTAATTGTTTACAAGATGTGACCTAACATATTCAGCATTAATTGTTTACAAGATGTGGTCTAACATATTCAAAATTAATTGTTTACAATAAATTATATGACCTAACATATTCGGAATTAATTGCTTACAATATGTGACCTAACATATTCGGAATTAATTATTTACAATATGTGACCGAACATATTCAGAATTAATTGTTTACAAGATGTGGTCTAATATATTCAGAATTAATTGTTTACAATATATGACCTAACATATTCAGATTTAATTGTTTACAATATGTGACCTAACATATTCAGAATTAATGGTTTACAATATGTGGTCTATATAATATATTCAGAATTAATTGTTTACAAGATGTCTAACATATTCAAAATTAATTGTTTACCATATATGACCTAACATATTCGGAATTAATTGTTTACAATATGTGACCTAACATATTCGGAATTAATTGCTTACAATATATGACCTAACATATTCGGAATTAATTGTTTACAATATGTGACTTAACATATTCGGAATTAATTGTTTACAATATGTGATCTAACATATTCAGAATTAATTGTTTACAAGATGTGGCCTAACATATTCAAAATTAATGGTTAACAATATGTGGTCTATAGAATATACTCAGAATTAATTGTTTACAAGATGTGGTCTAACATATTCAAAATTAATTGTTTACCATATATGACCTAACATATTCGGAATTAATTGTTTACAATATGTGACCTAACATATTCAGAATTAATTGTTTACACTATGTGACATAACATATTCGGAATTAATTGTTTACAAGATGTGGTCTAATATATTCAGAATTAATTGTTTACAATATGTGACCTAACATATTCAGAATTAATTGTTTCCAATATGTTTACGTAACATATTCAGAATTAATTGTTTACAATATGTGACCTAACATATTCAGAATTAATTGACATTTTGTTTGCCCAAACAGACAGTTTCATGTATTACTGTAGCATATACCTACATATATTCTGTTTTCTCTAATCTGATTCCGATATTTATTTTTTGGCAAAATAGATCAATAAGAAATAATGAAAGGATATGTTTTGTAGGAGTCTATCCATGGGTCAAGCTGGAGAAGGACCGAACTAGTCGGATACAACGTAAATGTGAGCCCACATACTACTGTCAGGACAAATACTGCTGTCAGGACAAATACTGCTGTCAGGACAAATACTGCTGTCAGGACAAATAATACTGCCAGGACAAATACTACTGTCAGGACAAATAATACTGCCAGGACAAATACTACTGTCATGACAAATACTGCTGTCACTACTACTACTACTGCCAGGACAAATACTACTGACTGTACAAATACTACTGCCAGGACAAATACTACTACTACTACTGCCAGGACAAATACTACTGTCACTACTACTACTACTGTCATGACAAATACTGCTGTCACTACTAGTACTACTGTCAGGACAAATACTACTAGTACTACTGTCATGACAAATACTGCTGTCACTACTACTACTACTGTCAGGACAAATACTACTAGTACTACTGTCATGACAAATACTGCTGTCACTACTACTACTACTGTCATGACAAATACTGCTGTCACTACTAGTACTACTGTCAGGACAAATACTACTAGTACTACTGTCAGGACAAATACTACTAGTACTACTACCAGGACAAATACTACTGACAGGACAAATACTACTGCCAGGAAAAATACTACTAGTACTACTGTCAGGACAAATACTACTAGTACTACTGCCAGGACAAATACTACTAGTACTACTGCCAGGACAAATACTACTAGTACTACTGTCAGGACAAATACTACTAGTACTACTACCAGGACAAATACTACTGACAGGACAAATACTACTGACAGGACAAATACTACTAGTACTACTACCAGGACAAATACTACTAGTACTACTGTCAGGACAAATACTACTAGTACTACTGTCAGGACAAATACTACTAGTACTACTACCAGGACAAATACTACTAGTACTACTGTCAGGACAAATACTACTGGCAGGAAAAATACTACTAGTACTACTGTCAGGACAAATATTACTAGTACTACTGTCAGGACAAATACTACTGGCAGGACAAATATTACTACTAGTACTACTGTCAGGACAAATACTACTAGTACTACTGTCAGGACAAATACTACTAGTACTACTACCAGGACAAATACTACTGGCAGGACAAATACTACTAGTACTACTGCCAGGACAAATACTACTGGCAGGACAAATACTACTGGCAGGACAAATACTACTAGTACTACTGACAGGACAAATACTACTAGTACTACTACCAGGACAAATACTACTGCCAGGACAAATACTACTGGCAGGACAAATACTACTGACAGGACAAATACTACTAGTACTACTGCCAGGACAAATACTACTGACAGGACAAATACTACTGACAGGACAAATACTACTGACAGGACAAATACTACTGGCATGACAAATACTACTACTACTACTGTCAGGACAAATACTACTACTAGTACTACTGACAGGACAAATACTACTAGTACTACTGCCAGGACAAATACTACTACTACTACTGCCAGGACAAATACTACTACTACTACTACTGTCAGGACAAATACTACTAGTACTACTGTCAGGACAAATACTACTGCCAGGACAAAAACTACTGACAGGACAAATACTACTAGTACTACTGTCAGGACAAATACTACTAGTACTACTGCCAGGACAAATACTACTAGTACTACTGCCAGGACAAATACTACTGTCAGGACAAATACTACTAGTACTACTGCCAGGACAAATACTACTAGTACTACTGTCAGGACAAATACTACTGCCAGGACAAATACTACTAGTACTACTGTCAGGACAAATACTACTTCCGGGACAAATACTACTAGTACTACTGCCAGGACAAATACTACTGCCAGGACAAATGCTACTACTACTACTGCCAGGACAAATACTACTAGTACTACTGCCAGGACAAATACTACTGACAGGACAAATACTACTAGTACTACTGCCAGGACAAATACTACTAGTACTACTGCCAGGACAAATACTACTGACAGGACAAATACTACTACTACTACTGTCAGGACAAATACTACTAGTACTACTGTCAGGACAAATACTACTGACAGGACAAATACTACTACTAGTACTACTGTCAGGACAAATACTACTACTAGTACTACTGTCAGGACAAATACTACTGACAGGACAAATACTACTACTAGTACTACTGTCAGGACAAATACTACTAGTACTACTGCCAGAACAAATACTACTGTCAGGACAAATACTACTAGTACTACTGCCAGGACAAATACTACTACTACTACTACTGCCAGGAAAAATACTACTAGTACTACTGCCAGGACAAATACTACTAGTACTACTGCCAGGACAAATACTACTAGTACTACTGTCAGGACAAATACTACTAGTACTACTGCCAGGACAAATACTACTAGTACTACTGCCAGGACAAATACTACTAGTACTACTGGCAGGACAAATACTACTGGCAGGACAAATACTACTGGCAGGACAAATACTACTGGCAGGACAAATACTACTAGTACTACTGCCAGGACAAATACTACTAGTACTACTGCCAGGACAAATACTACTGGCAGGACAAATACTACTACTACTACTGCCAGGACAAATACTACTAGTACTACTGCCAGGACAAATACTACTAGTACTACTGCCAGGACAAATACTACTAGTACTACTGTCAGGACAAATACTACTGCCAGGACAAATACTACTAGTACTACTGTCAGGACAAATACTACTGACAGGACAAATACTACTAGTACTACTGTCAGGACAAATACTACTAGTACTACTGCCAGGACAAATACTACTGTCAGGACAAATACTACTAGTACTACTGCCAGGACAAATACTACTAGTACTACTGTCAGGACAAATACTACTGCCAGGACAAATACTACTAGTACTACTGTCAGGACAAATACTACTGCCAGGACAAATACTACTAGTACTACTGCCAGGACAAATACTACTGCCAGGACAAATGCTACTACTACTACTGCCAGGACAAATACTACTAGTACTACTGCCAGGACAAATACTACTGACAGGACAAATACTACTAGTACTACTGCCAGGACAAATACTACTAGTACTACTGCCAGGACAAATACTACTGACAGGACAAATACTACTACTACTACTGTCAGGACAAATACTACTAGTACTACTGTCAGGACAAATACTACTGACAGGACAAATACTACTACTAGTACTACTGTCAGGACAAATACTACTGACAGGACAAATACTACTACTAGTACTACTGTCAGGACAAATACTACTAGTACTACTGTCAGGACAAATACTACTAGTACTACTGCCAGAACAAATACTACTGTCAGGACAAATACTACTAGTACTACTGCCAGGACAAATACTACTACTACTACTGCCAGGAAAAATACTACTAGTACTACTGTCAGGACAAATACTACTAGTACTACTGCCAGGACAAATACTACTAGTACTACTGTCAGGACAAATACTACTAGTACTACTGCCAGGACAAATACTACTAGTACTACTGCCAGGACAAATACTACTAGTACTACTGGCAGGACAAATACTACTGGCAGGACAAATACTACTGGCAGGACAAATACTACTGGCAGGACAAATACTACTAGTACTACTGCCAGGACAAATACTACTAGTACTACTGCCAGGACAAATACTACTGGCAGGACAAATACTACTACTACTACTGCCAGGACAAATACTACTAGTACTACTGCCAGGACAAATACTACTAGTACTACTGCCAGGACAAATACTACTAGTACTACTGTCAGGACAAATACTACTGCCAGGACAAATACTACTAGTACTACTGTCAGGACAAATACTACTGACAGGACAAATACTACTAGTACTACTGTCAGGACAAATACTACTAGTACTACTGCCAGGACAAATACTACTGTCAGGACAAATACTACTAGTACTACTGCCAGGACAAATACTACTAGTACTACTGTCAGGACAAATACTACTGCCAGGACAAATACTACTAGTACTACTGTCAGGACAAATACTACTGACAGGACAAATACTACTACTAGTACTACTGTCAGGACAAATACTACTAGTACTACTGTCAGGACAAATACTACTAGTACTACTGCCAGAACAAATACTACTGTCAGGACAAATACTACTAGTACTACTGCCAGGACAAATACTACTACTACTACTACTGCCAGGAAAAATACTACTAGTACTACTGTCAGGACAAATACTACTAGTACTACTGCAGGACAAATACTACTAGTACTACTGTCAGGACAAATACTACTAGTACTACTGCCAGGACAAATACTACTAGTACTACTGCCAGGACAAATACTACTAGTACTACTGGCAGGACAAATACTACTGGCAGACAAATACTACTGGCAGGACAAATACTACTGGCAGGACAAATACTACTAGTACTACTGCCAGGACAAATACTACTAGTACTACTGCCAGGACAAATACTACTGGCAGGACAAATACTACTACTACTACTGCCAGGACAAATACTACTAGTACTACTGCCAGGACAAATACTACTAGTACTACTGCCAGGACAAATACTACTAGTACTACTGTCAGGACAAATACTACTGCCAGGACAAATACTACTAGTACTACTGTCAGGACAAATACTACTGACAGGACAAATACTACTAGTACTACTGTCAGGACAAATACTACTAGTACTACTGCCAGGACAAATACTACTGACAGGACAAATACTACTAGTACTACTGTCAGGACAAATACTACTAGTACTACTGCCAGGACAAATACTACTGTCAGGACAAATACTACTAGTACTACTGCCAGGACAAATACTACTAGTACTACTGTCAGGACAAATACTACTAGTACTACTGTCAGGACAAATACTACTGACAGGACAAATACTACTAGTACTACTGTCAGGACAAATACTACTAGTACTACTGCCAGGACAAATACTACTGTCAGGACAAATACTACTAGTACTACTGCCAGGACAAATACTACTAGTACTACTGTCAGGACAAATACTACTGCCAGGACAAATACTACTAGTACTACTGTCAGGACAAATACTACTGCCAGGACAAATACTACTAGTACTACTGCCAGGACAAACACTACTGCCAGGACAAATGCTACTACTACTACTGCCAGGACAAATACTACTAGTACTACTGTCAGGACAAATACTACTGACAGGACAAATACTACTAGTACTACTGCCAGGACAAATACTACTAGTACTACTGCCAGGACAAATACTACTGACAGGACAAATACTACTACTACTACTGTCAGGACAAATACTACTAGTACTACTGTCAGGACAAATACTACTGACAGGACAAATACTACTACTAGTACTACTGTCAGGACAAATACTACTACTAGTACTACTGTCAGGACAAATACTACTAGTACTACTGTCAGGACAAATACTACTAGTACTACTGCCATAACAAATACTACTGTCAGGACAAATACTACTAGTACTACTGCCAGGACAAATACTACTACTACTGCCAGGAAAAATACTACTAGTACTACTGTCAGAACAAATACTACTAGTACTACTGTCAGGACAAATACTACTAGTACTACTGCCAGGACAAATACTACTAGTACTACTGCCAGGACAAATACTATTAGTACTACTGGCAGGACAAATACTACTGGCAGGACAAATACTACTGGCAGGACAAATACTACTGGCAGGACAAATACTACTAGTACTACTGCCAGGACAAATACTACTAGTACTACTGCCAGGACAAATACTACTGGCAGGACAAATACTACTAGTACTACTGCCAGGACAAATACTACTAGTACTACTGCCAGGACAAATACTACTGGCAGGACAAATACTACTAGTACTACTGCCAGGACAAATACTACTGGCAGGACAAATACTACTAGTACTACTGCCAGGACAAATACTACTGGCAGGACAAATACTACTACTACTGTCAGGACAAATACTACTAGTACTACTGACAGGACAAATACTACTAGTACTACTGTCAGGACAAATACTACTAGTACTACTGACAGGACAAATACTACTAGTACTACTGTCAGGACAAATACTACTAGTACTACTGACAGGACACATACTACTAGTACTACTGTCAGGACAAATACTACTACTACATCTGTCAGGACAAATACTACTAGTACTACTGTCAGGACAAATACTACTACTACTACTGTCAGGACAAATACTACTAGTACTACTGTCAGGACAAATACTACTACTGTCAGGACAAATACTACTAGTACTACTGTCAGGACATATACTACTACTACTACTGTCAGGACAAATACTACTAGTACTACTGTCAGGACAAATACTACTACTACTACTGTCAGGACAAGTCTGTTATTCAATAGTAAGCTCTAGTTGCAGTGGGAAAGTCGTGATAGCGCAGTGGTAGAGCGTTCGCTTCATGTACGAACGGCTCGGAGTTCGCGCCAGCTGGAACCATTACGTGTGTGCCCTAAGGCAGCAAGGCATTTAAATTCCACGTGCCTCTTCTCTCCCCCTGGTGGCGATGGATTCCATCAGAAATGAGGTCTCGAGAGTGATTAATATAGTTGTACGAACTTGTTTCGCAATCGAGCTCAACTGAATTTGTTTAAACTAAGCTAGCTGTAATTATATGAGAATGAGTTGTCATGGCCGAGAATTGTAAGTACCAGTGTACTGGTAGGGGAATAAAACTTGTTGTGTACAGTATACATTTGAAAATCACATAAGACATGTAGGCGTGGTCATGATAATTTAGAAGCCGAGCCAATAGTTCAGAAAGTTCAAGAAATGCATACATACAGTCAAACCGGTCTTAAGCATCCAGCCCAGGGAATCACATAAAGTGGCTGCTTAGCGCAGGTGGCTGCTTAATAGAGGTCAAATGTATAATAAAAACAATATATTGGGAATCTAGAAACTGTATTACAGATTGGCTGCTTAATGTAGGTGACCACTAACACCGGTTTGGCTGTATTTGTAAACTGTTCAAGGAATGCATACATATTTGTAAACTCTTCTAGTAATAATGTATGTCTCTAGAGCGTGTTCTACATTTCAAATCAAGTACTAGGTCAATGGGACAACAAGTATCTGGAATCTCTTGCCAGACCGGTCTGTAATGTATCATGTACTAAGCCTGTAGTGCAGTCAGATATCTATACACCTGGGTGGGCTAGATATCATGTCAGGCAATATTGAGTATACTAGTCAAAATACACACAGAAAGAGCGGCCGGTGGAAAATACAAAAATACCCCCACACAACTAAAGAGTTTAGTATTTGGTTTAAACAGTATTTATTCCAATAAATTTACATGTATAACACAAAAAATGTTACAAATTACATAAATTGTGAATGGTTTGGATTGTAAAACAAATTTTCAGAAAACTTATATTAATTCCTCTCCAAGAGTCTGTTCAATAATTAATCATAACGAGTATACAACAGTTGAATTCCAGTATGCGGGATTGCTATGTATCCACGTATCTGGAAAATGCTTATTGTATGATGGAAAATGCTTGATCTAAGATGGAAAGTGTTTGTTGTACGATGGAAAATGCCTGTTGTACGATGGAAAATGCTTGTTGTACGATGGAAAATGCTTGTTGTATGATGGAAAATGCTTGTTGTACCATGGAAAATGCCTGTTGTACCATGGAAAATGCTTGTTGTACGATGGCAAATGCTTGTTGTACCATGGAAAATGCTTGTTGTACGATGGAAAATGCTTATTGTACCATGGAAAATGCTTGTTGTATGATGGAAAATGCTTATTGTATGATGGAAAATGCTTGTTGTACGATGGAAAATGCTTGTTGTATGATGGAAAATGCTTGATCTAAGATGGAAAGTGTTTGTTGTACGATGGAAAATGCTTGTTGTACGATGAAACCTGCATGTTGTACGATGGAAAATGCTTGTTGTACGATGGAAAATGCTTATTGTACCATGGAAAATGCTTGTTGTACGATGGAAAATGCTTATTGTACCATGGAAAATGCTTGTTGTACGATGGAAAATACTTGTTGTACCAAAAACAATGGAAAATGCTTGTTGTATGATGGAAAATGCTTGTTGTACGATGGAAAATGCTTGTTGTACGATGGAAAATGCTTGTTGTACGATGGAAAATGCCTGTTGTACGATGGAAAAAGCCTGTTGTACGATGGAAAATGCTTGTTGTACGATGAAAAATGCTTATTGTACGATGGAAAATGCTTATTGTACGATGGAAAATGCTTGTTGTACGATGGAAAGTGTTTGTTGTACGATGGAAAATGCCTGTTGTACGATGGAAACAGCCTGTTGTACGATGGAAAATGCTTGTTGTACGATGGAAAATGCTTGTTGTACGATGAAAAATGCTTATTGTACGATGGAAAATGCTTATTGTACGATGGAAAATGCTTATTGTACGATGGAAAATGCTTATTGTACGATGGAAAATGCTTGTTGTACGATGGAAAGTGTTTGTTGTACGATGGAAAATGCCTGTTGTACGATGGAAAAAGCCTGTTGTACGATGGAAAATGCTTGTTGTACGATGGAAAATGCTTGTTGTACGATGAAAAATGCTTATTGTATGATGGAAAATGCTTATTGTACGATGGAAAATGCTTATTGTACGATGGAAAAAGCCTGTTGTACGATGAAAAATGCTTGTTGTACGATGGAAAATGCTTGTTGTACCATGGAAAATGCTTATTGTACGATGAAAAATGCTTATTGTACGATGGAAAATGCTTGTTGTACGATGGAAAATGCTTGTTGTACGATGAAAAATGCTTGTTGTACGATGAAAAATGCTTATTGTACGATGGAAAATGCTTATTGTACGATGGAAAATGCTTATTGTACGATGAAAAATGCTTGTTGTACGATGGAAAATGCTTGTTGTACGATGGAAAATGCTTATTGTACCATGGCACATGCTTCAGTGCTTATTGTACCATGGACAATGTTTCAGTGCTTATTGTACGATATAAATATGGTTATATCTATGTTTGAGTGTTGTGTCAAAAAGTTATATATCGATGTAAAGAGATGCAAAACTGCACGATTCCGTCCTGTTTAATACTGTATAGCTTGCATTATATTGCACACAACTCAACATCAACACAAACAATTCTGATTCAACACCTGATATATAGCTTCATGCTTTCTTCTTGTCTGCCTTATTTCCACAAGCGTTGAAACATACTATACTGCTGCAGTACAAAGTGGAGATACGCTTATTGACGTCGTTGACGTTACGGGAACGCTAAAATAATGGTTACATAGTGGTGATACGCTTATTGACGTTGTTAACGTTACGGGAACGTTGAAACAATGGTTGCATAGTGGGGATACGCTTATTGACGTCGTTGACGTTACGGGAACGCTAACATAATGGTTACAAAGTGGAGATACGCTTATTGACGTCGTTGACGTTGCGGGGACGCTAAAATAATGGTTACAAAGTGGAGATACGCTTATTGACGTCGTTGCCGTTGTGGGAACTCTAAAACAATGGTTACATAGTAGATATACGCTTATTGACGTCGTTGACGTTGCGGGGACGCTAAAATAATGGTTACAAAGTGGAGATACGCTTATTAATGTTGACGTTGCGGGAACGCTAAAACAACGGTTGCATAGTGGAGATACGCTTATTGACGTCGTTGACGTTGCGGGAACTCTAAAACAATGGTTGCATAGTGGAGATACGCTTATTGGCGTCGTTAACGTTGTGAGAACGCTAAAACAATGGTTGCATAGTGGGGATACTGTTATTGACGTCGTTAACGTTGCGGGAATGCTAAAACAACGGTTGCATAGTGGAGATATGCTTATTGACGTCGTTGACGTTGCGGGAACGCTAAAACAATGGTTACAAAGTGGAGATACGCTTATTGACGTCGTTGACGTTGCGGGAACTCTAAAACAATGGTTACAAAGTGGAGATACGCTTATTGACGTCGTTGACGTTGCGGGAACTCTAAAACAATGGTTACAAAGTGGAGATACGCTTATTGACGTCGTTGACGTTGCGGGAACTCTAAAACAATGGTTACAAAGTGGAGATACGCTTATTGACGTCGTTGACGTTGCGGGAACTCTAAAACAATGGTTACAAAGTGGAGATACGCTTATTGACGTCGTTGACGTTGCGGGAACTCTAAAACAATGGTTACAAAGTGGAGATACGCTTATTGACGTCGTTGACGTTGCGGGAACTCTAAAACAATGGTTACAAAGTGGAGATACGCTTATTGACGTCGTTGACGTTGCGGGAACTCTAAAACAATGGTTACAAAGTGGAGATACGCTTATTGACGTCGTTGACGTTGCGGGAACTCTAAAACAATGGTTGCATAGTGGAGATACTCTTATTGACGTCGTTGACGTTGCGGGAACGCTAAAACAACGGATACAAAACAGACGCTAAATACATTTGGCAATAGATTATTATCAATGTTTCACGTCCGCTTAAACAAATAAATGACCATGTAACATAAAACTCAGAGATATACCTATACGTGTCCATGTGTAGCCTGGAACGTATCTAGCTTACGGAGAGATATATACGTATGCGTGTCCATGTGTAGCCTGGAACGTATCTAGCTGACGAGAGAGATATATACGTATGCGTGTCCATGTGTAGCCTGGAACGTATCTGGCTGACGAGAGAGATATATACGTATACTTGTCCCTGTGTAGCCTGGAACGTATCTAGCTGACGAGAGAGATATATACGTATACTTGTCCCTGTGTAGCCTGGAACGTATCTAGCTGACGGGAGAGATATATACGTATACTTGTCCCTGTGTAGCCTGGAACGTATCTAGCTGACGAGAGAGCTATATACATATCCATGTGTAGCCTGGAACGTATCTAGCTTACGGAGAGATATATACGTATACGTGATCATGTGTAGCCTGGAACGTATCTAGCTGACGGGAGATATATATATATATACGTGTCCATGTGTAGCCTGGCACGTACCTAGCTGACGGAGAGATATATACGTATACGTGATCATGTGTAGCCTGGCACGTACCTAGCTGACGGGAGATATATACGTATACGTGTCCATGTATAGCCTGGCATGTACCTAGCTTACGGAGAGATATATACGTATACGTGATCATGTGTAGCCTGGCATGTACCTAGCTGACGGGAGATATATACGTATACGTGATCATGTGTAGCCTGGCATGTACCTAGCTTACGGAGAGATATATACGTATACGTGATCATGTGTAGCCTGGCACGTACCTAGCTGACGGGAGATATATACGTATACG
Source organism: Archivesica marissinica (assembly GCA_014843695.1). Taxonomy (NCBI): domain Eukaryota; kingdom Metazoa; phylum Mollusca; class Bivalvia; order Venerida; family Vesicomyidae; genus Archivesica; species Archivesica marissinica. The sequence continues at coordinate 65,230,187 of CM026399.1, read as the reverse complement.
TGATCATGTGTAGCCTGACATGTACCTAGCTTACGGAGAGATATATACGTATACGTGATCATGTGTAGCCTGGCATGTACCTAGCTGACGGGAGATATATGTATACGTGATCATGTGTAGCCTGGCACGTACCTAGCCGACGGGAGATATATGTATATGTATACGTGATCATGTGTAGCCTGGCATGTACCTAGCTTACGGAGAGATATATACGTATACGTGTCCATGTGTAGCCTGGCACGTACCTAGTTGACGGGAGATATATATACGTATGCGTGTCCATGTATAGCCTGGCACGTACCTATCTGACGGGAGATATATATATATATGTATACGTGATCATGTGTAGCCTGGCACGTACCTAGCTGACGGGAGATATATATATATACGTATACGTGATCATGTGTAGTCTGGTATGTACCTAGCTTACGGAGAGATATATACGTATACGTGTCCATGTATAGCCTGGCATGTACCTAGCTTATGGAGAGATGTATACGTATACGTGTCCATGTGTAGCCTGGCACGTACCTAGCTTACGGAGAGATATATACGTATACGTGTCCATGTATAGCCTGGCACGTACCTAGCTGACGGGAGATATATATACGTATACGTGTCCATGTGTAGCCTGGCACGTACCTAGCTTACGGAGAGATATATACGTATACGTGATCATGTGTAGCCTGGCATGTACCTAGCTGACGAGAGAGATATATACGTATACGTGATCATGTGTAGCCTGGCACGTACCTAGCTGACGAGAGAGATATATACGTATACGTGATCATGTGTAGCCTGGCACGTACCTAGCTGACGGGAGATATATATATATATACGTATACGTATCCATGTGTAGCCTGGCATGTACCTAGCTTACGGAGAGATATATACGTATACGTGATCATGTGTAGCCTGGCATGAACCTAGCTTACGGAGAGATATATACGTATACGTGATCATGTGTAGTCTGGTATGTACCTAGCTTACGGAGAGATATATACGTATACGTGATCATGTGTAGTCTGGTATGTACCTAGCTGACGGGAGATATATACGTATACGTGATCATGTGTAGTCTGGTATGTACCTAGCTTACGGAGAGATATATACGTATACGTGATCATGTGTAGCCTGGCATGTACCTAGTTTACGGAGAGATATATACGTATACGTGATCATGTGTAGCCTGGCACGTACCTAGCTGACGGAGAGATATATACGTATACGTGATCATGTGTTGCCTGGCATGTACCTAGCTGACGAGAGAGATATATACGTATACGTGATCATGTATAGCCTGGCATGTACCTAGCTGACGGAGAGATATACGTATACGTGATCATGTGTAGCCTGGCATGTACCTAGCTGACGGGAGATATATACGTATACGTGTCCATGTATAGCCTGGCATGTACCTAGCTGACGGAGAGATATATACGTGAGCATGTGTAGCCTGGCATGTACCTAGCTTACGGAGAGATATATACGTATACGTGTCCATGTATAGCCTGGCATGTACCTAGCTTACGGAGATATATATATATACGTATACGTATACGTGTCCATGTGTAGCCTGGCACGTACCTAGCTTACGGAGAGATGTATATGTATACGTGATCATGTATAGCCTGGCATGTACCTAGCTTACGGAGAGATGTATACGTATACGTGATCATGTATAGCCTGGCACGTACCTAGCTTACGGAGAGATGTATACGTATACGTGATCATGTATAGCCTGGCATGTACCTAGCTGACGGGAGATATATACGTATACGTGATCATGTGTAGCCTGGTACGTACCTAGCTGACGGGAGATATATACGTATACGTGTCCATGTATAGCCTGGCATGTACCTAGCTTACGGAGAGATATATACGTATACGTGATCATATGTAGCCTGGCATGTACCTAGCTTACGGAGAGATATATACGTTTACGTGATCATGTGTAGCCTGGCACGTACCTAGCTGACGGAGAGATGTATACGTATACGTGTCCATGTGTAGCCTGGCACGTACCTAGCTTACGGAGAGATATATACGTATACGTGATCATGTGTAGCCTGGCATGTACCTAGCTTACGGAGAGATATATACGTTTACGTGATCATGTGTAGCCTGGCACGTACCTAGCTTACGGAGAGATATATACGTATACGTGATCATGTATAGCCTGGCATGTACCTAGCTTACGGAGAGATATATACGTATACGTGATCATGTATAGCCTGGCACGTACCTAGCTTACGGAGAGATATATACGTATACGTGATCATGTATAGCCTGGCATGTACCTAGCTTACGGAGAGATATATACGTATACGTGATCATGTGTAGCCTGGCACGTACCTAGCTGACGGGAGATATATACGTATACGTGTCCATGTATAGCCTGGTATGTACCTAGCTGACGGAGAGATATATACGTGAGCATGTGTAACCTGGCATGTACCTAGCTTACGGAGAGATATATACGTATACGTGTCCATGTATAGCCTGGCATGTACCTAGCTTACGGAGATATATATACGTATACGTGTCCATGTATAGCCTGGCATGTACCTAGCTTACGGAGATATATATACGTATACGTGTCCATGTGTAGCCTGGCACGTACCTAGCTGACGGAGAGATATATACGTATACGTGATCATGTGTAGCCTGGCATGTACCTAGCTTACGGAGAGATGTATACGTATACGTGTCCATGTGTAGCCTGGCACGTACCTAGCTGACGGGAGATATATATATATATATATACGTGTCCATGTATAGCCTGGCATGTACCTAGCTTACGGAGAGATATATACGTATACGTGATCATGTATAGCCTGGCATGCACCTAGCTTACGGAGAGATATATACGTATACGTGATCATGTGTAGCCTGGCACGTACCTAGCTGACGGGAGATATATACGTATACGTGTCCATGTATATCCTGGCATGTACCTAGCTGACGGAGAGATATATATGTGATCATGTGTAGCCTGGCACGTACCTAGCTAACGTGAGAATATATATATATATATATATATATATATATATATATATACATACACGTATACGTGATCATGTGTAGCCTGGCAATGCTATATACACATTCCCGAGTGATTCATTCACCTGTGGGATATTGGTAAGCAATTTTCATTCATAAAGTAGATAATGCTATCTGTCAATAGAGATGACAGACATACATATATACACAGGGGTCTGAGTTGCTCACCGTCATCGGCAATTATAGTAAGTCCAGTTTTACCTGTCCCTCAAAGGGCACTTCCATTCAGTCGATGGTACAGTTTAATCGTAATAGTCCGTGAATCTTTTATATATGTATATATACCCGTATCAATAATGTACATAATCTATGCATATAACATGGTCGGGGTTGCACGTGCTAAAGCAGCCGGGGTTGCACGACACTTATTAAATCAGCCGGGGTTTACACACACATATTAACATACAGACGGGCTAGTATAGTATCGTAGGTTCGATCCCCCGTCTGACTCTAATAACATTAACAGTGTTTCAGATGGGACTTTAAACCGAGGTCTCGTGTCGGTGCCTTACACCGTGCACGTATAAGAACCAGAGGAGACTCTGGAATGGGTCTCTGTCTGTATCATTGCACTATCCTCCAAAAATCTAAAATGACTAATATCTTCAGAAGGAGTCGCTCATATGGACAACCGGTAACGACGATAAATAAACGTAAAGCACACACATATTAAAATACTAATACGATCATCCGGGGTGTTCACGTCGATTGACTAGGTACTGTGAAGATAATGGAGACAGGCTTACCACAACATACATTTACTTCGTTGACAAACATCGGGGGTGTAGCTGTGTACGTATAGGATTGGTCGACGAGAACAGTACTAGAGTCGCTACGCTTCGTATCAACTCTCCTTCGTAAGGAATATCTATATAATACAACATAACACAATGGTCAGGAGGAAAGTGGTATCAGGGTGAATACGGGCGACACAACATAACACAATGGTCAGGAGGAAAGGGGTATCAGGGTGAATACGGGCGACACAACATAACACTATGGTCAGGAGGAAAGTGGTATCAGGGTGAATACGGGCGACACAACATAACACAATGGTCAGGAGGAAAGGGGTATCAGGGTGAATACGGGCGACTCAGCATAACAAAATGGTCAGGATTAAAGGGGTATCAGGGTGAATACGGGAGAAACAACATAACACAAGGACCAGGAGGAAGGGGGTATCAGGGTGAATACGGGCGACACAGCATAACACTATGGTCAGGAGGAAAGGGGTATCAGGGTGAATACGGGCGACACATCATAACACAATGGTCAGGAGGAAAGGGGTATCAGGGTGAATCCGGGCGATACAACATAACACAATGGTCAGGAGGAAGGGGTATCAGGGTGAATATGGGTGACACAACATAACACAATGGTCAGGAGGAAGGGGTATCAGGGTGAACACGGGGGACACAGCATAACACAAGGATCAGGAGGAAATGGGTATCAGGGTGAATATGGGCGACACAACATAACACAATGGTCAGGAGGAAGGGGTATCAGGGTGAAGACGGGCGACACAACATAATACAAGGATCAGGAGGAAAGGGGTATCAGGGTGAATACGGGGGACACAACATAACACAATGGTCAGGAGGAAGGGGTTTCAGGGTGAATACGGGGGACACAGCATAACACAAGGATCAGGAGGAAAGGGGTATCAGGGTGAATACGGGCGACACAGCATAACACAAGGATCAGGAGGAAAGGGGTAGCAGGGTGAATACGGGCGACACAACATAACACAAAGAATCGGAGGAGACTCTGGAATGGGTATCTGTATCTTTGCACTATCCTCCAAAATCTAACATGACTAATCTCTTCAGGAGGCGTCGCTCATATGGGCAACCAGTAGCGACGATAAATAACCGTAAAACACACACTTGTACTATCGATATATTGTGTTTTGACAAAGCGGACTGTAACATATTTTACTCAAATTACATTTGTGATACAGTTATTATGTAAATCATTTATATAAATTTATTTTAGCTCGATTGTGAAACAAGTTCTTACCACTTATGTTGATCGCTCTCGAGACCTCATTCCTGATGGAATCCATCGCCACGAGGGAGCGAAAAGAGGCAACGTGGAAATTAAATGACTTGTCTAAGGGCACGCGAAATAAGCGTATCAAACAAATACAAAATAACACGGTAACTCGCCCACGATGATAAAACAGTAAAGGCCATCAGGTGAGCTCAGTCTAGGTGAGCTAATATAAGAGTCGGAAAGCAATCCCGCAATTTCTAATCTCTGCTTATTACCAGCTCTGTATGTCCGTGATAAGCCGTATCGCAAGAATGTGGCGGGAAGAAAATGTGAGAACCGGAATGGAAACATGTGTAGATAAGAATCATTTACGAAAATAGTACAACACGACTAGGTCATGTTTACATTTCGTCTTGTAGGATGATGCAATATTTCGTGACTGGGAACATGTTGAATGTTCGGTGTCCTCTAAACGTCATTTCGTTATATCGAATCCACTCTTTACTAAATGTGGATTAATCCCATCCCAAACCAATACGTTATCGTTTCTTTGTTTGTTTGTTTTTGTGGCTTAGTTTCTACAGATTTATTTTAGCTCGATTGCGAAACAAGTTCTTACAACTTATATTAATCATTCTCGAGACCCCATTCCTGATGGAATCCATCGCCACGGGCGAGAGAGAAGAGACAACGAGGAATTGAAATGCCTTGTCTAAGGGTACAATCGTAACGGCTACAGCTGGGCGCGAACTGCGAGCCTTTTCGCACCTGAAGCGAACGCGCTACCACAGCGCTATATAACGACTTCGACGACTTGTTGTGGTTTAAAGTCGCATCTTCTACAGCTTCTAAGCGTCATATGTCGACTCTCCAGCTATTCTTGGCGGAGGGAGATATTATTATAAGATAGAATTGTATTTCCATGAGTAACGTTAACTAATAAGCACAAATCTTCTCTTTCTTTTATGATTTCCAATGTTTTTGGGTAATATAATATTTCCTATCAAATTTAATTCATTTTAATTGTCCCTCATTTCACTACATTCCACATCCGCACAACCACTTATGTTAGTGTGAACTGCCATAAGTAAGAAATAGTTCCGGTATAATTTTCAATAAGTTTCTGTTTGCTGTCAAAATTAAAAACTACAGACAAAACAAATTCATTAGATTTGATTTAACCATATTTTATTGCATATGCATATTAAACAGTACAGTTGACATACATGCCCCCATGATACAGAATAGAAATTAACAATGTATAAGATGCATACATACATTTGTGTAACATTGCAAAAGGGTCGGGCCACAAGTTATAACCAACATTAGAAAACGGCCCTTCCCAATAATCAAACTTTATTAAACAAAAGGTGCGATATCATCTCAGTACTGTCAATTTTACTCTATGTTGATTTGTATAAACGGAAAAAAACATTATTAATATAAACAGAAATGTTGGAATTTAGATAGACATACATATGATGGAAACAATAATGTATGGACGCAAAATAGAATCAGACAAAAAACAATCTGAGAAGGAAATCTATTTTCATAAATCCATCAACACTTCAAAGAAAAGAAGATACTAATAATTAAACAAAAAGGAAAAACAAAAATTCCCACGCTGTCTTAACGCAGTCCTAGCCCCCTCTGGTTTGTTCCCACTTTCCCAACCTTTTATTTTCACACATACTAATTATCCCCAATTATCTCTTCGCCCCTCAAACTTACCTGTATTTTCTATACTGTTCAAAAAATAAATGAAAGGCACACATAAACTTGTACTTGCAGTGTACTATTTCAATATTATTTATCTTGTTCCATCTGTTGAAAATACTTACTTATTCTAGAATAAACTATTTTTTTGTTATTTTTGTTTCCAGTGCATATGCATATCTTTAAGGAGAAAAGTGTTCCTTTAATTGTGTATAAATTAAAATTGTCAATATGTACGTTTAACATTAATAATTCAGATAAAGGTTCATAATAATAAATAGCAGACATATTTTGGGGATATAAAGCGTTTTCATGCATTAATGCAATCCACAATCGTGCCATGCGTTTCTTTCTTGGTGTTGGGAAATATTCTCCCAATGCAGCTGTCTCCGGGGAAATGGGTTGGCAGCGGCCAGTTGTGCGACAATGGAAGCACATATCTGGGTTTTGGGCACGCTTAGCTAATACCGACAATTCCAGATTAAATAAGCGAGTTGCACTATGGGCGAATGCTAAATCTACAAGTTATAAAAACTGGTTTTATTATGTCAAGAGACAGTTTGCAGACATTACTTTGATGGATTACTGTAACCTATCTATACCTATACATAAGCACAATTTAGTAGATAGTGTGGAAAATGCGGTAATGGAGAAATATGTTACTGACTGGTCCACCTCTATTAACAGTGTGATAGGTGTTTCTGGACGTGGTCGCAATAAGCTTAGAACCTACTGTACATTTAAATTTAAATTTCAAACAGAAGTATATTGTAAAATGATTTTACCCACACGTCACAGATCAGCATTATGTAAATTTAGATGTGGAGTTGCTCCATTACGTATAGAAACCGGAAGGTATGAGAATTTACCACTTGATGAACGTAAGTGCCCTTTCTGTAATGTATTAGAAGACGAAAGTCATGTATTATTAGAATGTTCACTGTATGATGATTTGAGAGCTGTTCTCTTAGAGAAAGCCTCATTATATGAAAATGACTTTCGGAACAAACCTGTATCCGACCAGCTTAGAATTATTTTTACTACTATACCTCTGATTAGAATTGTTGCCAAAACCTGTTTTTATATTCTTCAAAGACGATCCTTTTATTTATGTAAATAATGTATCCATTTGATTTATTGATTGTGTGTCTCTTATCCATTCCGAGAAACAGCTGCTAATTAGTTCAACCGCGATCTGATCGAGGTTGATAACTGATATTTTAAAACATTTCTTAATTGCGCATTAGTGCTTTTTTTCCATTTCAGTATTTCAAAATTTCTGGTTTTAGTAAGTATTTAATTTTCAATTAGCGACTGTTCCTCGGTTTTAATATGTAAATATAATAATATGTCGTTAGACTGTGATAGTTTGATTATCTGTGATTACATTAGTCTCTTATAATTCTTTTATAATGAATGGTGTTGTACTATGCCACGATAATTTGTTGTGTATATTTTATGTATTGTACAACGATGAGACTGAAATAAAGAATAAATCTCTATGATAATGCTATTTTAATTTTGAAATGTGAACTATAAAGATACAAACAATTAACAATATGTATCTATTATTTATTTATGATTATAACAGTTATACTAGGTAATTACATACTTATATATCAACACTATTTTTTAATTAGCAATTATGAACTGATTGCAAATTAGTCTGAGAACAACAATAATGATTAATGAAATTAACAATTTACTTATAACTAACTGTTGAAAACTAAGAAAAACAGGTCACTAACTGTAAGTCATTCTTTAACATAGTATAAAATGAAGGTCAGTTTCCTCTGTAATCATAAATCTCTAAAATGGCAAATGCGCTAGTCAATATACGGTTCATAGAGAATAGCAGAGGAAGTCAGACTCTAGTTCTAAATGGTTACATGTACAGCCTGAAAACCAGAAAACGGGAGTGTCGCTACTGGAACTGTGTCAACAAAGCATGCAATGCTAAAATTAACACTAAGAATGAGCTTCCTACCAAAATCGCTGATGAACACAATCACCCAAGAGATGACAGCAGAATTGTTGCTGCGGACATCATGAGTGGTGTCCGAAAGCAGGTCCGAGGGTCAACACAGCCGGTGCCCTCCATCTATAACGATATGCTGGCAGACACAAGATCGATCGAATGGGACAATTCCACCCAAGAGGTGGCTAATCTACCCACTTTCTACGAAGCCAAATCCAGTTTATATAGACAGCGGTCTAAGACTAGACCAGTTCTGCCAAAGACAAGGGCGGATGTCAACTTGGAAGGGAAGTGGATAGAGTCACTTGCAGGGGAGTCATTCCTAATCGCCAATGGTGATGTGGCGCGAATGCTCATATTCGCCACCGTTGACAACTTGGCCCAGCTGTCTACAGCCGAGACCTGGTATATGGACGGTACCTTCTACGCTTCGCCGTCATATTTCTACCAGCTATACACCATCCACGCCATGATCGACGGGTATATGTGTCCCCTAGTGTATGGACTACTCCCAAATAAACAACAGACAATGTACACCAGATTCTTCACACTCATCCAGAATTTCGCCCGTGAACATAACATTCCTCTGTCCCCAGAAACGATAATGATGGACTTCGAAACAGCAGCGTGGCGTGCTGTCAGTATCGTATTTGTTGGTGTTCAAGTCCGTGGTTGTTTCTTTCACTTCACACAGTGTATGTGGAGAAAAGTACAATATTGTGGTCTTGTAGCTGACTTCAAGGACAATAAAGAAGTGAAGAAACTTGTGCTACGTGCTTCGGTACTGCCACTTGTCCCCCTAGCCTCTGTCGAAGATGTGTGGTTCCAAACTCTGGAAGAATGTGACAATGACTCAGTGCCGGTGTCTAAGTTTAAGGACTATGTGACTGAGCAGTGGGTAGAGGGAGACCGCCGCTCCTGGAATCATTACGAGAATGATGGTCCACGCACTACCAATCATGTTGAGGGTTGGCACCATAAAATAAACAACCAACTACGACACTGCCATCCTAATATTTATACATTGATAGACCTGGTCCAGAAAGAGCAGGCTGCTAACGAGGCGAAGCTGTTTCAGCACGCCAACGGTGGAAAGCAGCGACCAAGGAAGCGGGTATACCGTGAGCGTGAGCAAATGCTCATCAGACTGAAGCACCAACTGCGAACTGGCGACATGGACATCATGACGTATGTTGATGCTGCTTCTCACTTAGTCAAATTAAAGTGAATATGTACAATACAAATATTTCAAGATTTATATCTATTATGTGCTATGCATGTTCATGTGTTTGTCTTATCCATGTAAATATCTATGTTTTCGATTTAATGCTTATAACTCAAAATAAAGAATATCTATCTATATGAAACTTATATTTATGAACAACTTTCCCAAATTTAGAAACACAAATTTTCAGTACAGTATAGCAATTTTCGCCAATTATCACCTTTCAACTCTATTGTTACACCGAACAATACATTCACCCAACACCTACCTCAATTTCTATAGGACTAATAAAAGGTTGGGATGCTTGCATGTATGTATGTATGTATGTATGTGTATATATGCATGATGGGTATATGTAGGTACAGTATATGTGTGTATGCATGCTTGCATGCATGTATGTATGTATGTATGTATGTATGTGTATATATGCATGATGGGTATATGTAGGTACAGTATATGTGTGTATGCATGCTTGCATGCATGTATGTATGTATGTATGTGTATATATGCATGATGGGTATATGTAGGTACAGTATATGTGTGTATGCATGCTTGCATGCATGTATGTATGTGTGTGTGTGTGTGGTGTGTGTGTGTGTGTGTGTGTGTGTGTGTGTGTGTGTGTGTGTGTGTGTGTGTGTGTGTGTGTGTGTGTGTGTGTGTGTGTGTGTGTGTGTGTGTGTGTGTGTGTGTGTGTGTGTGTGTGTGTGTGTGTGTGTGTGTGTGTGTGTGTGTGTGTGTGTGTGTGTGTGTGTGTGTGTGTGTGTGTGTGTGTGTGTGTGTGTGTGTGTGTGTGTGTGTGTGTGTGTGTGTGTGTGTGTGTGTGTGTGTGTGTGTGTGTGTGTGTGTGTGTGTGTGTGTGTGTGTGTGTGTGTGTGTGTGTGTGTGTGTGTGTGTGTGTGTGTGTGTGTGTGTGTGTGTGTGTGTGTGTGTGTGTGTGTGTGTGTGTGTGTGTGTGTGTGTGTGTGTGTGTGTGTGTGTGTGTGTGTGTGTGTGTGTGTGTGTGTGTGTGTGTGTGTGTGTGTGTGTGTGTGTGTGTGTGTGTGTGTGTGTGTGTGTGTGTGTGTGTGTGTGTGTGTGTGTGTGTGTGTGTGTGTGTGTGTGTGTGTGTGTGTGTGTGTGTGTGTGTGTGTGTGTGTGTGTGTGTGTGTGTGTGTGTGTGTGTGTGTGTGTGTGTGTGTGTGTGTGTGTGTGTGTGTGTGTGTGTGTGTGTGTGTGTGTGTGTGTGTGTGTGTGTGTGTGTGTGTGTGTGTGTGTGTGTGTGTGTGTGTGTGTGTGTGTGTGTGTGTGTGTGTGTGTGTGTGTGTGTGTGTGTGTGTGTGTGTGTGTGTGTGTGTGTGTGTGTGTGTGTGTGTGTGTGTGTGTGTGTGTGTGTGTGTGTGTGTGTGTGTGTGTGTGTGTGTGTGTGTGTGTGTGTGTGTGTGTGTGTGTGTGTGTGTGTGTGTGTGTGTGTGTGTGTGTGTGTGTGTGTGTGTGTGTGTGTGTGTGTGTGTGGTGTGTGTGTGTGTGTGTGTGTGTGTGTGTGTGTGTGTGTGTGTGTGTGTGTGTGTGTGTGTGTGTGTGTGTGTGTGTGTGTGTGTGTGTGTGTGTGTGTGTGTGTGTGTGTGTGTGTGTGTGTGTGTGTGTGTGTGTGTGTGTGTGTGTGTGTGTGTGTGTGTGTGTGTGTTGTGTGCGTGGATGGGTATATATATGTACGGTATATGTGTGTATGCGTGCATGCATGTGTGTATGTATGTGTATGTGTGCATGATGGGTATATATATGTACGGTATATGTGTGTATGCGTGCGTGCATGCATGTATGTATGTATGTAGGTGTATATGTGCATGATGGGTAAATATATGTACGGTATATGTGTGCATACATGCGTGCATGCATGTGTATGTGTGCATGATGGGTATATATATATGTACGGTATATGTGTGTATGCATGTATGCATGCATGCATGCGTGTATGTGCATAGATGTGTATATATATATATATGTATGTACGTGTGTATATGTGTATATATATGTATGTGTGTGTATATATACACATGTATTTGAAATAGTCTGGTGGAATAAGTAAAATTAAGGGATTTGTGCCGAGAGATATTTCTCCTTGTATTCAATTTGTTCTCTACAGTTAAACCTGTGTTAGTGATCACCTCCATTAAGCAGTCAACCTGTATTAAGCAGCCAGTTTCGAGATTCCCATTGTGTTGTTTTATTATATATTTGGCCTCTGTTGGGCAGTCGCCTGTGCTGAGCGGCCGCTTTCTGTGGTTCCCTTGGCTGGCTGCTTGAGGCGGGTTTGACTGTATATTACTGGATACATGCGTAACTATATATATGTCAGGAAAACCAATACATCCTTAGATAAACTTAGTCATCATTACAAACTTAAAGTTATATTACTGTTCAAACTGACTATCACAAGTTTAGACAAATTGCTATCCTGCGGTTGTGTACGTTGCAGGACCAGTGCTGCTCTCATTATGTGTAGGGGAAGTCCATCCGCTGTGCTTTGACGTGCTTGGGCACGGTTGGGTTACATGTAGTCCGGTTTTTGACTGGGTTGGGGGTTTTGGTTTTGTTTGGTCGGCACTATGACACCATGAACTTAATATGTGTACATGACTTTTAGCTGGTTTTGGTGAAACAAGTGTCATGTAGTACAGGAAACTCGTTTACACCCCAACCTCTCTTTAACAGTAATACAGCTTTAAGCCAAACATAACATGACGACTTAGCATTGGACATCCTTAAATAATGGAAGGATATTTTGTATTGCAACTGTCCGGTGCACTATATGCCAGTCGTTTATATTGTTTTCTAATTATACTCCATTTGTTAATGCAATGTATTGTTACTGCATCGGACAGTCGAGAGCGATATTTCCTAATAGCTCTTGTGATAACAAAACTGCAAAAATGATATAAACATACATACATCAGTCTACGTGGACCTTCTATTACATACTATGTATATAAAAAGTATATACTTAACTTACATTATCATGCATTCTGGTAGGAGGCTTCTTTTTTCACAAAAATTGTTGAAATACCTAAAAACAGCTATAACATGAGTTTGAAAATTTGCACGTTTAATGTTAGGGGATTAGGGAATATTTTAAAGCGAAAACAAATTTTTGCATGGTTGAAAGACAATAATTTTGATATTTGTATTTTACAAGAAACACATTACAATCCAAATGATGCTAAAAAATGGAAAGACGACTGGGGTACGGAAGCATATTTTAGTGGCAACAAAAGCAACAGCGCAGGCGTATGCATTCTAGTGGCCGAACAACTCAATCTTAAATCTATAAAGTACACTGAAATAATATGTGGAAGGCTAATAACAATGGAATTTGAATATCACGATGAATCTTTTCTTATGATGAATATGTATGGTCCAAACAAAGATGAAACAATATTTTTTGAAAAATTAAACCAGTTTCTAAAGGAAAACGAAGAAAAAAATCTAATAATTGGAGGCGATTATAATGTAGTTCTGGACCCAGCTATTGATAAGAAAAACGGACAGAAAAACATACATACAAAATGTAGAAATAAATTACAGTCAATAATAAACCAATTTCAACTAGTAGATGCATGGCGAGTACTTAATAATGAGAACTCACAATTTACTTGGCATTCAAACGATAAACCTCCTATATTTTGTAGACTAGATCTGTTTTTAATATCTGATAACCTTTTAAATAAAACTACCAATTGTAAAATTAAAGTAGGTATAAAGTCGGACCATTCTATCGTAATTATAAATCTCAATATGTCTAATCAACCAAAAGGAAGAGGATATTTCAAATTAAATAATAGTCTTATCCTTCAGAAAGATTACCAAGAAATAATAAGGAAAATTATTATTGAAACTGCCAATATCAATAAAGGAGCTAATCCAAATACAATTTGGGAAGTTATTAAAGGTAACATACGGAATGAAACAATCAAATATGCATCGAAACAGAAAAAGGAAGAAACTAAAAGTGAAAATGATATAAAAAATCATATAAATGAAATAGAAAATGAAATATCGAAAGAAACTGAAGAAAATAAATTACATAAGCTTAAGACAACATTTGATACTATACTATCTAATACAAAAAAAAACCTAGACAATATATATGAACATAGACTAAATGGAATAATTATACGATCAAAGGCCTCACAAGTTGAATTTGGTGAAAAAAACAGTAAATTATTTGCAAACCTAGAAAAACGAAACTCACAAAAAAAAGTTATGTCGCAGCTAATTGTCAACGGAATTATTATAAATAATCAACCGGAAATTATAGAGAAACAAAAGCAAATTTTTGAAAAATTATACAGATATGTAGACCAACAACCATCTTATTACAACTTCATGGACATACATATGAATATTTTGGATGAAGAAGAAACACTAATATGTAAAGGTGATACTATTAAAGAAGATGAATGTGCTATAGCGCTAAAAAGCATGAACAATAATAAAAGTCCTGGCTCGGACGGTCTGACTGCAGAATTTTTCAAGATATTCTGGAATGATCTTAAGCAATATTACATAAACTCAATTAACTTTTCATATGTAAACCTACAACTTACAGAACTTCAAAAACAAGGTATAATTACAATGTTGCCAAAAGGAAATAAAGATACAAAATACATAGAAAACTGGAGACCAATTAGTTTATTGAACATCGATTACAAAATTGCTACCAAAGTTATTGCAAACCGAATTAAAAAAGTACTTCCAAAAATTATTCATCAATCTCAAACAGGATTTGTGAAAGGCCGCTATATAGGTGAAAATATTCGTCTAATTATAGAACTTCTTGAACAATTAGAGAATAAACCGGACGAATCAATATTATTCTTCTCATATTTTGAAAAAGCCTTTGATAGCTTAAATCATAACTTCTTATTCGACACTCTAAAACACTTTAACTTTGATGACACTTTAATACAATGGATCAAACTATTTTACGAGGATGCTAAGAGCTGTGTCATTAGTAATGGCCATATGTCCAATTTTTTCAGCATTAAAAAGGGCGTACGTCAAGGATGTCCTTTATCGCCGTATTTATTCATTATATGCATCGAATTATTGTCTAACTGTATTACTAATAATAAGGATGTAAAAGGTATAAAGATTAATAACTTGGAAATAAAAAATATTCTTTTTGCAGACGATGCTACCTTTGTTACGGATGGCTCGAGAAAATCATTTGAAACACTTATACACATTCTGGACAATTACAGCTATATTTCTGGTCTAAAATTAAACAATAAAAAATGCACAGCTCTAAGAGCTGGTTCATTAAAAGAAACAGACATACAATTTCTAAAAGGTAAAAAGTTCACCTGGACATCAGAAAGTGCACATTCTTTAGGAATAACATTTTATACAGAAACACGATATTGTTACACAAAAAACATAGAATCGAAAATCAGGGATTTTGAAAACTGTTTGAAGCAATGGCATCATCGTAAACTAACGTTACTGGGAAAGGTCACTGTAATTAAATCGTTTGCACTCCCAAAATTAATCTACCCTATGTCAATGTTGCCAAATTTACACAAGTCTGAAATTAAACATATAGAAAAAGTAACACACACATTCCTTTGGGACGGAAAACCGGATAAGATTAAAAGAGAAACACTCAAACAAGACTACTGTAAAGGGGGACTTAAAATGATCGATTTTGAAAAGTTTATGCACGCCACAAAAGGCAGTTGGGTACAACGTTTATTAGAAACTAATAACAGATCGTTATATACAGTTAGATAAAGCAGATATACAGTTCACAACTACTGTCTTTCGGGGGAAATTTAATCTTTGAATGTAATATAAATGAAAATGATGTCAAAAATAAACTTAAAGGGAAACCGTTTTTGACAGATATCATACTGTCATGGAATAAGATAAAACTTGTAAGCAACCAAGCAAACACGAACAAAGAAATATTATGGAATAATCGTTTAATTCAAAATAATAATAACACATTTTACTATAAAACATGGTACAACAAGGGAATTAAATACCTAGAACACTTATATGATTTCAGAAAAAATACATTCTACTCGTTTACGGACCTAACAAACATATATGATATACATATAAATGATTTTCTTAAATATAATTCACTAATAGCAAGCATACCTAACCATTTCAAAATTAAAATATCTCTGGAACAAGTATACATCGAACCTCAACATGCAAGAACACTAAATGAATTCATAAACAAACTGAGAGTAAACAAATACCTATATCAGTTCCAATTGAAACATGATGCAACTAGTCCAGTAACATCGCATAGTAAATGGGAAACAGTCATATCAAACAGTACATTTAATTGGACAACTATTTACAGCAACACATTTACATCTACTATTGACACAAAACTTAGGAACTTTCAGTTCAAATTTCTACATAGAGCGATTCCAACAAACAAGTTATTAATGAAACAACATATAGTAAATTGCAATCTATGTGACTTTTGTTCTATGTATACCGAAAGCATAGAGCATTTGTTTTGGGAGTGCTTGCCAATCCAAACATTTTGGAATGATTTGTGTAACTATTTCAAGCAACACGGATTTGATTTCTGTATAAATTATGAATTAGTTTGTTTCTTACACACAGACAAGACAAATCACGCTGATGCCAAAAACTTTATATTGCTCTTAGCAAAGTATTATATCTTCATAAATAAGTTTAGAAAAACGTTACCAATTGTACCAGTCTTTAAAAATTACTTAAAGAGTAGAATAAACATAGAACAACATATCGCCTTTACAGGAGATAAAATAGAAAAACATAATAAAAAATGGAAAAATATACCCCTAACATAACTGACAAATACCAACAATGATAACACACAAACAGTGAGTGAAAAAAGATGCCTCCTATCCAACATGCATATTTATTACTTAAAAAATATATACAGCTACGTCCTATATTTCTGTACTTGCTGGGTTTGAATGCGTGCGTGGGTGTTGGTTGTGTGAGTGAATGGGGGATGTAAGTGTGAATACGAGGCTATGTATGTGAGGGAGAAAGAGAGAATGATAGATTTAAATAATTTTGTAACTTGACCACATTTGATAAATATGTACACATTTGCAAATAATTTCTGTTATTATCAAACTGTTAAATGTATAATTTTGTGAAATGTGTTTAAATAACAAAATAAATATATTCAATAATAAAAAAAAAAATAAAAGGTTGGGTAAGTGGGAACATAAAGGTTGGGAAAGTGGGAACACCCCCCCCCCCTCTAGCCCCCCCCCCCCCCCCGCCTGAGGTAGTCGCTACCGTATATATAATTATATGGTGTGTCAGGCAGATTCTAAATTAGCGATCAGTTTATAAGTAACTGTTCATGATTGTCAGAAACTAGCTAAAGTACAAAATTACATCCAACTGTGGAGGAATATGAAACCGCACCAATGGCAGGTTTATTATGATATAATAACTCTGATGTATAGCATGGGTAGACGGATCTGTAGTCCAGTGGTAAAGGGAGGCAATATAAATCATAGCCGACAAGTGGAATATTATGCATTCAGTCCCCTTATTGTATTTGTTTGCTTCTGTGTTTCAAGTCGCACCAACAGCTTATGTCGTTTGGCGACTATCCAGCTATTACTGTGGAGGAAATGCCCGGGTACCCCTCCGAGCAGTAGTCCAGATACGGACGGATACCCGGGTAGAACCACCGACCTTCTGTCATCTGCAATCCAGCTGGTAATGTACTTACACTGATGAATTCGGCATCCCCTGCCCAGTAGAATTCGAACCAATAGCGGCGAGGGGTAAGTGATTTGAAGTCAATGATCGTACCCACACGGCAACGGCGGAGGCACAGTATCACTATGGCTGAAACCAAATGAAGTGTGTGGTAGTGATGACGAGGGCAGGTATTGCTTAATCCAAGGCTCGCAGGTTCCATGCCACGTAACACAATATTAAAATGACTAATATCATAGACCTTCTGATGAAACCATGCATCGAGTTCCCGTGCACATAACAGAACAATGTGAAAGTCAAAGGAACTAAATATAAGCCTGTAGACTTGGGTTATGTCTGTATCATTGTACTATCCATCACAATTTTAAATGACTTCGGAAACCGTCGCTCATGTTTTAAACCAGTAGTGACTATAAATAAACGCAAAATACACGACTCTTTCAAATTTGAACCATTTCATAATATGTCACCAAACTGTAGGCCTTACATTAGTTTATACACATTTATTTTATCTTGATTGTGAAACAAGTTCTACAACTTATATTAATCACTCTCGATACCTCATTTCTGATGGAATCCATCGTAGAGAGAAAATACATGCGGACTTTAAATGCTTTGCCTAAAGGCACAGTCGTATCGGCTCCAGCGGTGCTCGAACTTCGCACCTGAAGCGAAAGCGCTACCACTGCTCTATCACGACTTCCACAAGACCGCCTTGCCGTAGGTCGATATATTTTCATTGGCCATTCTGTGTATTCAGGGAACACTGTAGTAACGCCAAGATCATCTTGTTCAAGCAATTAAACTACCCCAATTGCAAAGCAAATGATACATTTTTTTACGTTTATTTATCGTCGCTACCGGTTGCCCATATGAGCGACGCCTCCTGAAGATATTAGTCATTTTAGATGATACATTAATTAATATAGCTGCATTTTTAAAGCAGTTTTATTTGGCACGCCGCCCTACATTCCAGGCACCAACCCATATCCGTATGATCGTCTACCAATGATAATAACACATAATTATAAGGTATATATATTCATGCTTTATTAAATAATATATTATCACAGTTTGTCTGTTACTGTTACGTCACCATTCATTTGTAGATTCTAATACTAAATAACTATAAATAATAAATAAAACTAAAATATTTAAACGTAAGTCACTATTCAAACCCACCCTCACATACCGCGACAACGTCGAACCCACCCTCACATACCGCGACAACGTCGAACCCACCCTCACATACAGCGACAACGTCGAACCCACCCTCACATACCGCGACAACGTCGAACCTACACCCACAACCACCCACTCACATACCGCGACAACGTCGAACCCACCCTCACATACCGCGACAACGTCGAACCTACCCTCACATACCGCGACAACGTCGAACCCACCCTCCATACCGCGACAACGTCGAACAACCTCGCATACCGCCCACGTCACCCTCCCACAACCGCGACAACATCGAACCCACCCTCACATACCGCACCACGTCGAACCCACCCTCACATACCGCGACAACGTCGAACCCACCCCTCGCATACCGCATCCACGTCGAACCCCCCTCACATACCGCGACAACGTCGAACCACCCTCACATACCGCACAACGTCAACACCCCTCTCGCAACCACGCGAACCCTCACATACCGCGACACATCGAACCCACCCTCACATACCGCAACCACGTCGAACCACCCTCACATACCGCGACAACGTCGAACACACCCTCGCATACCGCACCCCGAACCCACCCTCACATACCTACACGTCGAACCCACCCTCACATACCGCAACAACGCGAACACCCCTCGCTCCGCAACCCGAACCATCCTCACATACCGCGACAACGTCGAACCCACCCTCACATACCGCAACCACGTCGAACCCACCCTCACATACCGCGACAACGTCGAACACACCCTCGCATACCGCATCCACGTCGAACCCATCCTCACATACCGCGACAACGTCGAACACACCCTCACATACCGCGACAACGTCGAACCCACACTCACATACCGCGACAACGTCGAACCCACATTGCTACATACCGCGACAACGTCGATCCCACATCACTACATATCGCGACCACGTCAAACCCACATCGCTACATACCACAACCACGTCAAACCAGCATCGCTACATACCGCGACCATGTTGAACCGACATCGCTACATACCGCGATCACATTGAACCCACATCGATACATACCGCGACCGCATTGAACCAACATCGATACATACGCGACCGCGTTGAACCCACATCGATACATACGCGACTGCGTTGAACCCACATCGCTACATACCGCGATCACGTTGAACCCACATCGATACATACCGAGACTGCATTGAACCAACATCGATACATACGCGACCGCGTTGAACCCACATCGATACATACGCGACCACGTTGAACCAGCATTGCTACATACCGCGACCACATCAAACCCACATCGTTACATACGCGACCATATTGAACCGACATCGCTACATACCGCGACCACGTTGAACCCGCATCGATACATACACGACCATGTTGAACCGACATCGCTACATACCGCGACCACGTTGAACCCGCATCGATACATACACGACCATGTTGAACCGACATCGCTACATACCGCGACCACGTTGAACCCGCATCGATACATACACGACCATGTTGAACCGACATCGCTACATACACGACCACGTTGAACCCACATCGCTACAGAAAAAATCCCCTAAAAATAACAAATCTGACTAGTCACAGATTGCACCACCACAATACTCAAACATAAACAACCGAGTATAGGACTTCATGTACATACATGCATATGGTTAGAACCACCGACCTACCACAAACAAGGTTACGTGGATAGCCTCCGCATATGATATAATTCGACATCCCCAGTAGGTCTAACTAACTTCTGGCTATAATTTGGGTAATATGAAAATAATTATACTTTCTTAATCCCTGTCCGCCTCCGTGGTCGAGTGGTTAAGGTCGCTGACTTGTATACCACTGTAACCTATACTCACTGATGGTCACTGGTTCGAGCCACGCTCAGATCGTGTCTCATTTATATGAACAAAGTTGGCAGTTTCTTACAGATGTACAGATGCACCAAGTACTGGTTAACCTCTGGAGTCTGCCCAGGAAAGGTGTTGTTAGGTAAACTGCCCGTCGCGCACATGGGCAACAGGTAGCGCCGTTAAAAAACCATGACGGTGACTGGCAAATTCCCGTTCAACTTAGCTGTACCATTATCTGTCTAATACTGAAGTGATCACATGCTAATTAACGAATCTTTTGTCATACAATAAAACAATATCCAACGAAATCTTAACGTGTACATATGTATCTATAAATCTTGTCACATATAATATTAAAGTTCCAGTAAATGCTCTGTATTTGAGACCTTCGCCATAATATAGCACAAACTTGTCTCCAGTTGGCATGTTTTTAACGTGTATATATGACATTATACTAATTAATTCTATCCACTTACAAAACCCAATTCCTAGTAACCCGATCGACTTATGTCTAAAATTCAAAACAAATGAAGTCATTTCCAACAATTATCTACCCCTAAGATCGCATGATAAATGCGGTGGTGCCTAAAATAAACTACAGTCAAACCTGTGTTAGTGGTCACCTGTACTAAGCAGCCAACCTGTATTAAGCAGCCAGTTTCCAAATATGTTGTTTTATTATACATTTGACCTCTATTAAGCAGCCACCTGTGTTAAGCAGCCACTTTCTGTGACTCCCTTGGCTGGCTGCTTAAGACAGGTTTGACTGTATACACATACTAATTATATATGACTTAAAACCTACTACCTAGCCTAGGTTCCAGTATAGATTTTTCACTTTATAACTTCTGGCAAAATTAATAGTCTCGGTGTTAAAATATATGTATTTGACTGACCAGGCAAACTATATCGACGCCTGTTCCCAGGCTACCTACTACTCATCAGCTTTAAATGAAATATAAAAATGCAAGATAAAATAATACCAATTACTATTAGTTTCATTTTGTATGTTTGTTACTGGGGGTTAAAGTCGACCAACAGCTTATGTCACGTGGCGACTATCCTGCTATTATTGGTGGAGGAAGACTCCAGCTGCCCCTCCTGGCAGTATTTCAAACACGGACCCGGGTAGAACCACCGACCTGTTCTAAGTCAACTGGATAGCTTCTTTACTTGAACTAATTCGACACCAGCAGTTGGATTCGAACATACGGTGAGCGGCACGTTAATTGAATTGGGTATGACTAACTGTTTACGCAAGGCAATAAGAGGCATTTTGGGGAGCAAGGTTAGCTAATTATGTGGTATTAAATTGGTGGAAATCGTGATAGCGCAGTCGTAGAGCTTTCGCTTCAGGTGCAAAAGACCCGCAGTTCGCGCCCAGCTGTAGCCGTTACGATTGTGTCCTTAGGTAACGCATTTAAATTCCACGTTGCCTCTTATCTCTACCTCGTGGCGATGGATTCCATCAGGCATGAGGTCTCGAGAGTGATTAATATAAGTTGTAAGAAATTGTTTCGCAATCGAGCTAAAATAAATTTGTATAAACTAATTATGTGGTCATGCTTGCAAATTAATTGGTACAATATCTAGCACTGTGTACTGTAACATTGTACTCGTTGATTGTATTGCCAGGCACAATCACACCACTACACAGGACAAGCTTCTGACCTCTTTCTTTCGTTGACGTCCATCTGTTATTTGCATATCATTCATGCTTATGTCGTTGTCGTCGTCGTCGTTCAGGGTTAAGTGTTTGATCTGTTGCGATTTTGTATTCTCCTTTAATGTCTCCCGTACTTTCACTGGTAATTCAAATCTTGATACATCTCTGGCAGATTGGGCGCCAAGAATTTGAGCAAGTCTGTCGGTCCTGGTCGTATAGGCATATCTCCGATCGTTGTCTCGTAATGCAAGGACGAACAATTTCTTGTTGTCTTTGCCAATGACAACAATCAGGTTCATCACCGGAACAACCTCGAGGAACTCTGGGATACTGTGTAGAAAGCAGCTGGATATTAACTGGCTGTCGTCCACACGACACACTTTAACACAAGGTGCGGGCAAGGTGTCAATATACACGGCGTGCTCTCCCTTACGAGCCAGACGTACTGACTTGATGTCACCCTTGGGTTTGCCCGACAGCAATTTCTTAATACGTTTGCACCGTTCAAGTTCATACACCTGAAATAAAAACAATCGGCCATTAATTGATTCATTAATTTAAGATCTATATAACACGAAACATTTTGTTGTGAAAAGCGTATGTCTACCATATGAATTCATTCAATGCAAGGTCCATGTGAGCTTTAAATTTGACCCACTAATCCTAAGTTAAAATCAATGTTTCTATATATACTTAAACGCAATAGAAACACAACCATATACATTAGAATATTTAATAATCAATTTATTAATTTCAACCCATATAATTATTAATTTCATTAAGCCAGTCTATGCACTACATACTAAAATAATACATTTCTCATAGTTGCATGTAATAATTCTCAGTTAAAGTGTATCGCTAGAAAAGAGTATGTACATAGAAAATAAAATTCTAAAATGTTGCGTTTTTAATTCCGTCAAGTACAGTTTGGAGAGAAACTGTATTTCGGACTCCTAATGGTTGATATTTTAATGAGCAAAGATTTAAATTTTAATTCTATGTCCTTATGACCTTTGACCTACTGATCAAAAACCAATAGGATTCATCTCCTGACTAGGACGAATATATCTAAAACGTTTGAGAACAGCAAGTACATTACGTCGAGAATCTATACCCTCACTCAGTAGATGTAGTTAGTGAACGTTAGGGAACAGCAAGTACATTACGTCGAGAATCTATACCCTCACTCAGTAGATGTAGTTAGTGAACGTTAGGGAACAGCAAGTACATTACGTCGAGAATCTATACCCTCACTCAGTAGATGTAGTTAGTGAACGTTAGGGAACAGCAAGTACATTACGTCGAGAATCTATACCCTCACTCAGTAGATGTAGTTAGTGAACGTTAGGGAACAGCAAGTACATTACGTCGAGAATCTATACCCTCACTCAGTAGATGTAGTTAGTGAACGTTAGGGAACAGCAAGTACATTACGTCGAGAATCTATACCCTCACTCAGTAGATGTAGTTAGTGAACGTTAGGGAACAGCAAGTACATTACGTCGAGAATCTATACCCTCACTCAGTAGATGTAGTTGACGAGTATCTCGTTGAAGTTGAAGTTATGTTTAATGCAATATCACTATGCACTTTGATAGATCAACTGTTGATATGCCCAATGCTCACGATAAGCTTGCAGAACTGTATACCGAATCCTTCACGGGCTAATGGGCACACGTGCTTTTATTTAATTCGAGGCCTCCGTAACTTTTACTTTTGACTCCGATATTAACAGGGATTTTATACTCATACAGAAGATTGCGGGAGATACGATTCTAATGTTAGTGAGCGGAAATAAGTATGAGAAACTATACAGAGGGACGGATATGGCAATAGGAAATGACTCACCCATGGCTGATGGGAGACATAATATACAAACTAACTAGCTGTATCAATAGGTGCTTCATATGTTTGACTTCCGATATATCCAGGTCGTTTGCAAGGAGCAATGTAAATAAGGTATTATTACTGGTAACCTACACGTGTCCATTTGATTCTGGTAACCTACACGTGTCAATTTGCTTCTGGTAACCTACACGTGTCCATTTGATTCTGGTAACCTACACGTGTCCATTTGCTTCTGGTAACCTACACGTGTCCATTTGCTTCTGGTAACCTACACGTGTCCATTTGCTTCTGGTAACATACACTTGTCCATTTGCTTCTGGTAACCTACACGTGTCCATTTGATTCTGGTAACCTACACGTGTCCATTTGCTTCTGGTAACCTACACGTGTCCATTTGCTTCTGGTAACCTACACGTGTCCATTTGCTTCTGGTAACCTACACGTGTCCATTTGATTCTGGTAACCTACACGTGTCCATTTGCTTCTGGTAACCTACACGTGTCCATTTGATTCTGGTAACCTACACGTGTCCATTTGCTTCTGGTAACCTACACGTGTCCATTTGCTTCTGGTAACATACACGTGTCCATTTGCTTCTGGTAACCTACACGTGTCCATTTGCTTCTGGTAACCTACACGTGTCCATTTGATTCTGGTAACCTACACGTGTCCATTTGCTTCTGGTAACCTA
>CM026399.1:65182849-65204243 GCA_014843695.1 Archivesica marissinica | reverse complement strand
ACACGTGTCCATTTGCTTCTGGTAACCTACACGTGTCCATTTGCTTCTGGTAACATACACGTGTCCATTTGCTTCTGGTAACCTACACGTGTCCATTTGATTATGGTAACCTACACGTGTCCATTTGCTTCTGGTAACCTACACGTGTCCATTTGCTTCTGGTAACCTACACGTGTCCATTTGCTTCTGGTAACCTACACGTGTCCATTTGCTTCTGGTAACCTACACGTGTCCATTTGCTTCTGGTAACCTACACGTGTCCATTTGCTTCTGGTAACCTACACGTGTCCATTTGATTCTGGTAACATACACGTGTCCATTTGATTCTGGTAACATACACGTGTCCATTTGCTTCTGGTAACCTACACGTGTCCATTTGCTTCTGGTAACCTACACGTGTCCATTTGCTTCTGGTAACATACACGTGTCCATTTGCTTCTGGTAACATACACGTGTCCATTTGATTCTGGTAACATACACGTGTCCATTTGATTCTGGTAACATACACGTGTCCATTTGATTCTGGTAACATACACGTGTCCATTTGATTCTGGTAACCTACACGTGTCCATTTGATTCTGGTAACCTACACGTGTTCATTTGCTTCTGGTAACCTACACGTGTCCATTTGATTCTGGTAACATACACGTGTCCATTTGATTCTGGTAACATACACGTGTCCATTTGCTTCTGGTAACCTACACGTGTCCATTTGCTTCTGGTAACATACACGTGTCCATTTGCTTCTGGTAACCTACACGTGTCCATTTGATTCTGGTAACCTACACGTGTCCATTTGCTTCTGGTAACCTACACGTGTCCATTTGATTCTGGTAACCTACACGTGTCCATTTGCTTCTGGTAACCTACACGTGTCCATTTGCTTCTGGTAACATACACGTGTCCATTTGCTTCTGGTAACCTACACGTGTCCATTTGCTTCTGGTAACATACACGTGTCCATTTGCTTCTGGTAACCTACACGTGTCCATTTGCTTCTGGTAACCTACACGTGTCCATTTGATTCGTTCATACTTGACGCCATGACATTAGTGTGAAATACGGCGAGAACCATGTATTTGAAAAAAAGTCAACGATTCGGTGCGAAACAAGCACAGGTTTTTTTACATGTGACAAAACACGTAACACACACCTGTAAATCAGCATCGATGCAGATTGACCCGTCGTTAGCAATGTCACTTATTCCCCCGCGACTGACTTCTATTAGAGTTCCACGTGCACCAAATCCTTCTGTTTTGAACGCTGTCACGACAACCTGTGGGAAAATAGTTAGCAGGGGACATTACATTACAAACCTAGATCATTAAATATTAAATTCCTTATTTATATTGATTCACAATTCACTAAATACATGTATACAAAAGTATTACGTAGAACAGTAAAAATATTGAGCAATATATTAGATCTTTTCATATTAATTATTAATGAATATATGCAGAAAAAGAATCACTTCTGTAGATTAAATACGTAGATTAGACTAGTGTTAGGTTGTGTACACGTACATATGCGGATGTAGTCCTAATAACTAATATAGTAATATAGCGTTCGCTTCAGGTGCGAAAGGTCCGGAGTTCGAGCCCCACTGGAGCCGTTACGATTGTGCCCTTAGGCAAGGCATTTAAATCCCACGTTGCCTCTTCTCTCTCCCTCGTGGCGATGGATTCCATCAGGAATGAGGTCTCGAGAGTGATTTATATAAGTTGAAATAACTTGTTTCGCAATCGAGCTAAAATAAATTTGTATAAACTAGCTAATATAGTACATTTTTCTCTTTGGTAAAAAAAAGCATTTTCGTGACAGCCAGTGGATAGTTTTTGTGTTTTTTGAGAAATTATGTGACTTCAATAGAAATGATCAGAAAATCAGGCCTTTGCAAACTAAAGACAGGGTATACTGTTAAATGTGGTGTAAACACAGTGACATCATTCCAAGGTAATCGGTGTTACGTAATATCAGTCATTTTGTAATATTTTGCTGTTTTTCAGTTCCGATTTGAATACCTCTACACAAGCATTATAAATCAATACCTCTACACAAGCATTATAAATCAATACCTCTACACAAGCATTATAAATCAATACCTCTACACAAGCATTATAAATCAATACCTCTACACAAGCATTATAAATCAATACCTCTACACAAGCATTATAAATCAATACCTCTACACAAGCATTATAAATCAATACCTCTACACAAGCATTATAAATCAATACCTCTACACAAGCATTATAAATCAATACCTCTACACAAGCATTATAAATCAATACCTCTACACAAGCATTATAAATCAATACCTCTACACAAGCATTATAAATCAATACCTCTACACAAGCATTATAAATCAATACCTCTACACAAGCATTATAAATCAATACCTCTACACAAGCATTATAAATCAATACCTCTACACAAGCATTATAAATCAATACCTCTACACAAGCATTATAAATCAGTACCTCTACACAAGCATTATAAATCAATACCTCTACACAAGCATTATAAATCAATACCTCTACACAAGCATTATAAATCAATACCTCTACACAAGCATTATAAATCAGTACCTCTACACAAGCATTATAAATCAATACCTCTACACAAGCATTATAAATCAAAATACTACATGTGTTTACTTTTTACTATGTATTTAATAGGCAATGTATGTGTTGTATTACAACCTGCTACGCATATAGTATAGCATATATAGTATAGCATATATATAGTATAGCATATATAGTATAGCATATATAGTATAGGTCAAAACTAGATAAACTGCATTTCAGTTTTTTATTTAACCATATGTTATTGCAAATCAATAGTACATATGTCATACACATAAAGTATTTCAGTAGCGGGTATATCACGTATATGAATTAGTTATGTGTGTTTTGATCACAATTGTAGAATAGATTATAGTTCATCAAACTGATAATTAATGAAATATGATTTAATGTAACCATATCAGAAATGCTATATAATTCCAAGTAAATAATTGAATATAACCTGAAATCCATCATCCACGGTAACCAGTATCAAGTCGATCACCTCGGAGTAGTGTATGGCAATGATCTCTCCTGTGAGGTCAATTGTAAGTGTTTCGTCATCATCCATCGACTCCCGCACCAGTAGCTGAGCATTTGCCACACCTACAAAAGCATTCGTCTTTGTGAACATTCCATTTGTGCAGCCATTGAATTTACCAAGACTTTTGAATTCTGGAACAGAATATAGTTCTGCTTTTTCCTCAGTAAGAATGCACAGAAAGTCTCCCTTGTTTGACAGTTTCATGTTTTTACAACCAGGTACAGCCATGTTCGTTAGTAACTTTCCACGCGCTACGTCAATAACGGCAATAGTGTTTGACTGGGCGTTTCCCGTGTTGACGACAACAATAGAAGCATCTTTCGAGTTGGTAATATTTTGCACATGGCCGTATCTATCAAACGGAAGCAAGGTTCCTGTTTTTCCCGTTGCGAGGTTGAGTATATCAATTCCATAATAGTCAATGTATCGGTACGCTTTACTGCTTTTTGGCGGTTGGACACGCGTCAAAAATATTGTGTTACTTTGATTTGAGAACGAAATATTTTTAACCGAAAATTCTTGCTGCTTTATGGATGACATTTTTTCCATTGTAAGGACCTTTTGAAGATCCCAGATGTTGATGAATGGTCCGTTCTGTTTCGATGTAATTGCAATGTTACTGTGTTTACCAACTACAAGGTCATGAATGTCGTTATCGTGGGCTTGGAAAATGGCAACCATATCGCCAGTGATCGTATCCCACATCATGATGTTTGGAGACAACTCTGCAGCCAATATATACTTATCATCATATGAAAACTGGACTCTGAAAAGGTATCGAAATGGCCCTGGACCTTTTGATATTCGCAACAACCTTGGTTTTGTGCTGACATTTTTAAGGCTCCAAATAATAGGATATTTCCGTCTAACCAAGCTCACGAACGCACCTTCTTTGTTGGACAAATTTAGTTCAGACACCTCTTGTGATGCATAGCTGTCGGCGGTCATCACTTCCTCGGGGAATGAGCTTTGTGGATCGTAGGTGACTACCTCTTGTCCAAACGTTGGAGACAAGTCGTTCACATCAAATATTTTGATTGCACAATCTTGAGTTGAACCAACAATCGCCAGTCGTCCATCGGTTGTCATCTTGATGCAACTGACATAGTTTGATACCGGAAGCTGCTTTACCCGTTTTTTGCTCTCTATTTTGAACATTTCAACACATTTGTCACCACCTATCAGAATGTATTTTTCACACATCGTAAATGCAATCTCCACGTACGCATTAACTTTCCTGTAACTATTAAGGTCGCGTATTTTCTTTCCAGTGTGAATACTAAACACAGCGTTGTCCATGCACACATAATTCCGACTGACTGTCGTATCATGATGCGGATTCACCGTTGTTAATTTGTGTTGGCTAACTATTTGCAAACTATCCGTTTCCAAGGTGTACACATAAGAACTTCCTGGGCGGCACTCACATACAATATACCTCTCATCTCGACTAGGATATAACCCGTAATGCTGAAAAGACAATGACTTCATTTTGGGAAGCCACATTTCGCCCACGAGAGAGGCCTTGGCAGTGTCCCATGTCTGAACACTGCCGTCCAAGGAAATAGAGATGATCCTCGTATCTTTCCTCACTAACAAATTGTCCCCGTTATCAGCTGGAGTACTTTCGATTGACCTGGTAAGAGCACTGATTGGCACTTCGTGCATTTGGAACGGGGACACAACCGAAGAATGTTTGATTCCATACTCATCACATTTTTGAACAAGAGCGCGTACGTTTGGCATTGTATCGAACAGATCCAGGAGTCGTCCTGTTATCTCCAACCCAAGATTTTCCGGGTAGTCGTTCAATGTGCATCCTGCAATCCGTAAAGTATCCGCAATAGCCTGCACTTCATTGTCATGTAGCACCGATAATGCAAGTTCAAAGTCTTCCACAACAAACTGCAATCCACACGCTGTTATCTTGGTCCATAGCCAATAATAATTGAAAAAACATTTTTCATATAGAGCCTCTTTGTTTCCAGAGCGGATCAGATGATATGGCAGTTCTGTTAATTTACGCAGGTTAAACATGGCACCAACCACGCTGTGACACAGCACTAGCGGGTGTAACGGAACATTCCTGTCTTCGGCACCGTCATCTGTTGTAAGAGCCAATCTTGATTTCAGAAAGGAACTATACTTAAACGCTTTCTCTTTGCCACTCCAAACACCCATGAAATAGCTCGCCAAATTCGTATGCATTTCCATTTTTATCTCTTCGTCAGCCAGGTATCTCTCCGCTGCAGCTTCTTTGAACATTCTATGATACCAACTAAGCACCTCAACATCCCCTGCGTCACGCTCCACAAGGAAAACGTCCAAATCAAGTCTCAGTCTAGTCCATAGAAAGGGAGGTAACCTGCGTATAGGTGGCAACCAGAATAGGAAAATTGAGTTCAGGACGTCATCGTCCAATGATAACAAATCCAGAAGTTCCATTTCGGAAATGCCCTCTCGTGCAACTGTGATGTAAGCGAGTGCATGCCGAACCAAGACACGTCCGTGGTGCATTTCGAGACGATGAAAGAAGTTGTTGAGCGATTGTTTCAATGAACACGACACCATATTGCTGTTGATAGATGAATATGACTTCCAAGTGAGAATTTCCTCTAGCATCACGCGCGAGAACAATGGCAGACTACACATGGAGAACAATTCATGTATAATCGTACGCTGTGCTGGTGTAACAGTTCGTTCAGACTCAGATAGTCTGGCCGTTATAATATCCATGCTATGCATATCACCAAGTATTGGAAGTGGCTCCATATTCGACACTTTGTCACCAAGGTGAAGTTGGAATCGTTTCAGTAAGTTAGACACGGATGGAACAAATGACAATATGACCTTGACATTTTGTGGAAGATATTTTGGCAGCCATTGGAATGAGTAAGGCTCAAATGAAGCTGACAGTTGATCAACTGAGTCTAGGAAAATAATTAGTGTCCTCGACGACGCTGATATTTTCTGAAAAAGACAACCGAAAGCAAGAATTGAACAACACACTTTATTGAGGATTGTTGTGCCATTGATTAGGCATGGACACAAATGAATGACAGCATCCAGTTCCCTATACATTTGTTAATGAGTTATCTTGTAAATAAAACGTTTATTATTATTATTATTTATTATTATTATTATCATCATGTTTGTTTGTTTTGGGGGTTCAAGTCGCACCAACATCTTAGGTCATATGGCAAATCTCCAGCTAGTATTGGTGGAGGAAGACACCTGGCGTCCCTCTGAACAGTATTTTAGACACCGTCGGGTACCCGGGAAAACCACTGACCCGTTGACCTTCCGTATGCCAGCTGGTTCGTTGCCTCACATGAAAGATTGCGAGACAATGTTGACATTTATCACAAGCCCAACAATTGTAGCATAATAATACACATGCTGTCATTTTCTTTCTTTGTACTTATAAACGATTTATAAATTTTGCACCCCACTTACCCGCAAAACATCGTTGTAAAATGCAACAACTTCCCTGAATTCTGCAGGAATACGGGATTTACTGAATCCATATGCGTCACAGATTTGCTTGCACAAGCTGATTAATGTCAGTAGAATATTGGAACTTTGTGGACTTGTTCCTGCAATAATTAATCATACACATTTTATACAAAACTAGTATGTATTAGTATAAAGGATGGTATTTATCCTCAATATATAATGAGTAACATGCAATACATTCCTATGTTCTTCCAGCGATGAACATACTATACAGATAACATAAATTATGCGATGATTTAATATGACTAATAAATACATTCAATATACCTTAGAACACTATTTATATTTATTTCGCGAGATTTTATATTTCTATATATAATGTTCGCGAATTCATGATTCTCGTGAATAATAATGTATCCGAATGTAGAGCTATATCCGCAAATATGTACATTTTATCAAAATGTTGAAAAGTCAATACAACATAAACAGCCACCTTTATTGTTCGCAATACATCACGATACATCAAAACTCCGTGAACTAATTGAGAAAAATGTACACAATCGTGAAAATCGCGTGAAAATAAAGTGTTCCCGAAATTATGGTATTTTACAGTATATGAACTATGTGCTTACCAAGAAATCTCATTATTATCACAGGCTTAGCTACCGACGTCCATTTCCGTGCTTCCTTTGCACACATGGCTATCACAGCTGTTTTGCCAGTACCACTTTCACCATATACCGCAATAGGTTTTCTATTTGATGCATCCTTTATGTAGTTTTCCATGACTTTCAGAACATCACTTCTCCCAAAGAATATACTACTCCACCTATTTCGGATAAGGATACTTTGCCTTATTTCTTTCGTCTGATCATCTTCGTTGAGATTTTTATCTTCCAGATTGCAGTCAATCAACCATATCATTTTATTGTAGAATGTCTGCGCCAATTTCTCCAAGTATTCGTTGTTGTCAGCTAGGTTAATCCCACCACTATCGCTCCACTGTGTTGAAAGACGAACTATATTATCATTGCTAAGTTTCTGTGGAATATCATTGTCTCTTAGCAATTTTAACCTATCATGCGCATCAGTGTCAATTTCTGCAGGGCTGCCATTTTCAACCGGAAGCAAGTCAACAAACTTTAACGCTCTGTGATGGTGGATGTTTTGTTGAAGATTCTCAATATCTCGAAAGAAACACAAACATTTCTTGTTGTTATCTTGTGAATTCTGCGACAGTCCTAACTCAATTTCTTCTTGTGTTACTGAAAATAGAATAAAAGGTTGTCATATTAGCTAGTACAACATCTGTATGTGTTTTGATATCAGAACAAAGAGTAAGCGATGATAGACAGATATCTTTCTCTAATGCAATTTCTGCCAACTTCCAATTGGTAATACAGTCTACATCCGTTATGTCAAAGTCGGTTATGTCGAATTATCCGGTATATCTCGAAGTCGGTTCAGAGTCACTATCATTTTACATATAACTGGATCTGTTATAAATATCGAATTTTGTTAAGTCAAACTTCGGCTATGTCGAAGTATTTTGTTCGGTCCGACGGAATTCGACATAACGGATGTCGACTGTAGTTTAGTTTAATCATATTATATTGCAAATCAATAGTAAATATGTCATACACATAAAGATATATACCATGACTTGTTTGGGCCACAAGTTTTAACAACATCAACATTAACGACCCACATCAGAAAGTCAGCTAACGTTTGATTAAACTAAATGCGTTTCTTTCCTGAAAAGAGTACGCAAAATAGAATGAAAATAACAATGATTCAACGGATTAGAGAGAGAGAGGGGGGGGGGGGGAGAAAGACAAACATATAAAAAGAAAAACAGTTGCTTAGATTGGTGATAATTGGTAATATAACACTACACAATCAGTGGTGCACGAGTGGTTCGAGTGGTTAATCCTGATGAATTCAAATCGCTAGACAATCACAGATATGTGTCTGATTCACACCAGCTTTGTCGGATTCTATCATGTTTATATATCTAGACGGCTTCGATGGTTCCACTTGGGTTGACTACCCGTCCGTTCCTGAAATTCTGAATACAGGTAGGCAGGAATGTCGCCATATGACTTATTTGGTTGTAAGCACAAATGAAATGAACGTGAGCATAATATGACCATCATGTTCAATTACAACGTGGACCCGGTAGTGTGCAGGATTTACCTGAGTTGAAGTATTTCTCCTTTGTTTGTCCACCAATTTGACCATTATCAAACGCTGCCTCAGCGCCGATCATCAGCAGATCTCGGATTTCATCGAATGTATCCGTCCACTCGTCTCGTGAAGCTTTTTTGAGATCATCATTCTGTATGAATATTGCAATTTGTTATGCATACATCTAATTATAAATAGATGTCCATCCACTCGTCGCGAGTTATGCATACATCTAATTATAAATAGATGTACATCCACTCATCGCGAGTTATGCATACATCTAATTATAAATAGATGTCCATCCACTCGTCGCGAGTTATGCATACATCTAATTATAAATAGATGTCCATCCACTCGTCGCGAGTTATGCATACATCTAATTATAAATAGATGTCCATTCACTCATCGCGAGTTATGCATACATCTAGTTCTAAATAGATGTCCATCCACTCATCGCGAGTTATGCATACAAAAAAGTAAAGTGTTTGTTTATTATAGTGTCACCCCTATTTAAAGGGCCAGTCATTTCTGACTTATGAGCCACCTCTTTTTTATGAACATCAGTACTTCCCGAATCCTATGCGTGTGTGCCAGACGTCAGGCTGATAGGCAATCGGTAACCATTATTTAACTAGCTGGCGGCTCACCAACCGGCCATATCAGAACGAACCCCTGACGAGATTCGAACCTTCGACCTCCCGCTCCGTAGGCAGACGCCTTAACCACTAGGCCACGGAGACGGTTCATCTAGTTCTAAATAGATGCCCATTCACTCATCGCGAGTTATGCATACATCTAGTTCTAAATAGATGTCCATCCACTCCTCGCGAGTTATGCATACATCTAGTTCTAAATAGATGTCCATTCACTCATCGCGAGTTATGCATACATCTAGTTCTAAATAGATGTCCATCCACTCCTCGCGAGTTATGCATACATCTAGTTCTAAATATACGTCCATTCACTCGTCGCGAGTTATGCATACATCAAGTTCTAAATATACGTCCATTCACTCGTCGTGAGTTATGCATACATCTAGTTCTAAATATACGTCCATTCACTCGTCGCGAGTTATGCATACATCTAGTTCTAAATATACGTCCATTCACTCATCGCGAGTTATGCATACATCTAGTTCTAAATATACGTCCATTCACTCATCGCGAGTTACGCATACATCTAGTTCTAAATATACGTCCATTCACTCGTCGCGAGTTATGCATACATCTAGTTCTAAATATACGTCCATTCACTCATCGCGAGTTATGCATACATCTAGTTCTAAATATACGTCCATTCACTTGTCGCGAGAAGCTTTTCAATGTAGACATTTATCAACATGAATATTATGAATATGCTAAATGTCCTTTATGTGAGGGTACATACACATAATTCAGACATTTATTAACATAAAGTATAATAATAATAATAATAATAATAATAAAGACTTTATTTAACGAGAGAACTCATTTGAACAATTAAGTCAATCTACCATGAGGCCCTCAACAAATTAAAACATGAAATAGCGCAATGAAACATGTAAACAGTAACCAGTAAAACATCCATAGGAAATAAGATATAAGCTGCAAGAACGAATACAAATGTACTATTAACATAAACTATTATGCTGGTTATATACGTAATGTAGATGCTTTTAATGCCTATGAAAACAATAAAAGAAGCTAACGTACACCATATCGATAGAATCTCCCGTATGATGCAAAAACATCCATGAATTAGCATCGTTTCATTTCAAACCTCATCGATTATTTAAATACATTATGTCTCTTCTCGGTAATTCTTGAGTAAATATTTGTTGTAAAAGTGTTTATTTGTTTTATTATAGTGTCGCCCCTATTTAAAGGGCCAACCATTTCTGACATATAAGACACCTCTTTTTAAGAACATCAGTCCTTCCCGAATCCTATGCTTGCATGCCAGGCGCCAGGCAATCGGTAACCATTATTTAAATAGCTGGCGGCTCACCAACCGGCCATATCCTATGCTTGTATGCCAGGCGCCAGGCAATCGGTAACCATTATTTAACTAGCTGGCGGCTCACCAACCGGCCATATCCTATGCTTGTATGCCAGGCGCCAGGCAATCGGTAACCATTATTTAACTAGCTGGCGGCTCACCAACCTGCCATATCCTATGCTTGTATGCCAGGCGCCAGGCAATCGGTAACCATTATTTAACTAGCTGGCGGCTCACCAACCGGCCATATCAGAACGAACCCCTGACGAGGGTCGAACCTTCGACCTCCCACTCCGTAGGCGGACGGCTTAACAACTAGGCCACAAAGAAGTTATATTTAATATACAGTCTACAACCGCTATGTCAAAGTCGGTTATGTCGAATTCTCCGGTTAGTTAGATAGATTTATTTATTTATAGAGGGTGACCTAATTAGTTCTGAACTAATCTTCCTTAGGGCTCTCTTAAATTCCATAACACTATAGCATTAATGCACGTACACACTAATTATAACCAAAGTGCACAGTTACGCCTTGCAATATACATGTATAATGTTGTACGATGTAAGTTAAGTTACATGCAATATACATGTAATGTTGTACGATGTAAGTTAAGTTACATGCAATATACATGTATAATGTTGTACGATGTAAGTTAAGTTACATGCAATATACATGTATAATGTTGTACGATGTAAGTTAAGTTACATGCAATATACATGTATAATGTTGTACGATGTAAGTTAAGTTACATGCAATATACATGTATAATGTTGTACGATGTAAGTTAAGTTACATGCAATATACACGTATAATGTTGTACGATGTATGTTAAGTTACATGCAATATACATGTATAATGTTGTACGATGTATGTTAAGTTACATGCAATATACATGTATAATGTTATACGATGTAAATTAAACTCGAAGTCGGTCCGACGGAATTCGACATACCGGATGTAGACTGTAGATAAGTTAAAACAGTTAAAACGTATGTCAAATCTGACGAATTAAGTAGATAGAAATAACATACGTCACTATCGTAGTTCTTGAGTATACTACTGATAGGCTGCAGTACGTATTGTGGGGGTACGCTGTTGTCATCTCGTATATACCAAATGTCTAGAATGCTCGCTTCTTCATCTTGCCGTTCCAACTGTCTGCGTATGGTTTCGTATTCTTCGGCATCAACAGACGCGGGAATCGGACGGTAGCCGTACTTCTGTCCGATTAGCATCTGAATCGAGGAAACAAGAATTAATGTGGTAGAATCGGGAAGATGGATACAACGTGATTGGTTTAAATATGACTGGATTAACGGATACAGTGCACCTCGTCACCGGGGTGTTATGTGTTCGAGACGTCCGCCACAACCACGATGGTCGTTGGTATCATTCGGCGAGAAAACTAAATTTACAATGCATCTGCTCTCTAACTCATGGCGTGGAATTAATTACTTTGGAGGATGTAAGAACATGTTTATACATACGTATGTATAAATGATATCACAGCCGGAATACTGACCCTTAATCAGCCTTATTACAATGCAATGGTACTAGATATACTCACAGCTGACGGACGTGGATTGTCTGTTCACATTTATATACACACAGCTGACGGCCGTGGATTGTCTGTTCACATTTATATACACACAGCTGACGGCCGTGGATTGTCTGTTCACATTTATATACACACAGCTGACGGCCGTGGATTGTCTGTTCACGTTTATATACTCACAGCTGACGGACGTGGATTATCTGTTCACATTTATATACACACAGCTGACGGCCGTGGATTGTCTGTTCACATGTATATACTCACAGCTGACGGCCGTGGATTGTCTGTTCACAGTTATATACACACAACTGACGGCCGTGGATTGTCTGTTCACAGTTATATACACACAACTGACGGCCGTGGATTGTCTGTTCACGTTTATATACTCACAACTGACGGCCGTGGATTGTCTGTTTACATTTATATACTCACAACAAAGTTTGGTCCCACAGATACATTTTGACAGTTACGTATTTCTTTGAGACAGCAAGCTGACGTCATGTGATCATTCTGAGCCTCGTTTGTGACACCCCATCTCATGTCAACCATCTACAATATAACTGACTAACATAAGCTATGATTCAATGTGACCAAGTGTGACATTCGTGACAGCTTCACGAATTCACGATTTCAACCTCACGAATTCATGAGGGCCTCATGGTAGATGAGTTCTCTCGTAAAATAAAGTCTTTATTATTATTATTACTATTATAATAATCATCATTATTATTATACGAATTCACGGTCACGATTATCAACATCACGAGTTCACGATTTCAGCATCGCGAATTCACACTTTCAACGTGAATTCATGAGAGTTGAAATCGTGAAATGAAGAATTTAGATTAATCATATTTGATATATTATTGCTTGATTCATTTTACGTAATATATAATTATATGATATAAAACATGACAATTACAAGAAAAGCAATGGCGTCGGTCTACAAGTTCTAGCAACACTAGTTACGGCCCTTCCCGACGATGAATGTTAACCACCCATCGTCCGTACATATGCCTTGTGCTATTGGTGGTACAAGAATGTTTCTTTTTTTTAAATAATCTGTATGGTTGACACGTGACAACATGTTAACAACTTCGTAACATTCATACTACTGGGTTGTGAGAGGGAAGTGTTCACATGTTCTTTAAGTTGACATATCCACTTCGTTCCTTACCATTATTTATACACATCTATTTAGCTCGATTGCGAAACAAGTTCTTACAACTTATATTAATCGCTCTCGAAACCTCATTCCTGATTGAATCCATCGCCACGAGGGAAAGAGAAGAGGCAGCGTGGAATTTAAATGCCATGCCTAAGGGCACAATCGTAACGGCTTCAGCGGGGCTCGAACTCCGGGCCGTTCGCACCTGAAGCGAACGCGCTACCACTGCGTTATCACGACTTCCACGTTACGATAGTGCCCGCATTACTTGGTCGTGTAATAATATGCTGTTAAATAGCTATACACTAAGTGTTTGACACATATTTTGAATACGTTTATCTTTCGTCGCACCCTTGTTAATCCGGGCGACGCCTCCAGAAGTATATGGAGGATAGTGCAAGACGCCCCAATTCCAAAATTATCCCTGGTTCTTGTACAGACCCGGTGTATATCACCATTACGATTTCCCCCCATCTGATATAATTAGGGTCAGATGGGGGATCGTATATACACATTTATTTTAGCTCGATTGCGAAACAAGTTCTTACAACTTATATTAATCACTCTCGAGACCTCATTCCTGGTGGAATCCATCGCCACGAGGGAGAGAGAAGAGGCAACGTGGACTTTAAATGCCTTGTCTAAGGGCACACTCGTAACGGTTCTAGTGGGGCTTGAATTCCGGACCTTTCGCATGTGGGATCAAACCTGCTATTCCCTGGATTCGCTGTTCAACGTGTTAACCAATAGATCACCGACCAGTCTATAATACCCATTAGATCTATTCAATACACCTTTAAACATGTTCTGTATCCGATGGATTGTAATTTATTTATTCGATAGCATATATACTCTATTATTTACAACATATTTGTAATACACAAAATAAACATGTTTTATTGTTGACGTTATTAGGTGTAAACCGCGCCGCTAATATGTGGCTTCGAATTGTATGCTGGTGAGGAGAGAATGGGTATTTGAACAACAAGCTTAGTTAACAATTAATCTGAATTCCACCAGGAATGAGGTCTCGAGAGTGATTACTATAAGTTTTAAGAACGTGTTTCGCAATCGAGCTAAAACAAATGTGTATAAACTAACCATTAACCATTATTATAATATAATTATACAAGTACAACAAGAGTAAACCACATGAACAAACCTCCATCATTTTGCTAACTGCTTACTTTGCCATATAACCAAATGGTAAAGGCCCCTATCTCGCAATGGTAAAGACCCCTATCTCGCAATGGTGAAGGCCCCTATCTCGCAATGGTGAAGGCCCCTATCTCGCAATGGTGAAGGCCCCTATCTCGCAATGGTGAAGGCCCCTATCTCGCAATGGTGAAGACCCTATCTCGCAATGGTGAAGACCCTATCTCGCAATGGTAAGCCCTATCTCGCAATGGTGAAGGCCCCTATCTCGCAATGGTAAGACCCTATCTCGCAATGGTGAAGACCCTATCTCGCAATGGTGAAGACCCTATCTCGCAATGGTGAAGGCCCCTATCTCGCAATGGTGAAGACCCTATCTCGCAATGGTGAAGACCCTATCTCGCAATGGTGAAGACCCTATCTCGCAATGGTGAAGGCCCCTATCTCGCAATGGTGAAGACCCTATCTCGCAATGGTGAAGACCATATCGCACAATGTAGAAGGCCTTATGAATCATTTTTTAAAAATGTTGCCCGGATCCAGTTCCGGATTACCTCCTTATTCTAATGGTTTCGTCCTTGACCCGAGGCCACCTGCCATTTCACTCAATTTAACTTAAAATCCGCCCGTACTGTTTTGCTCAATCCTGCTAACAGATAAACGAAGACAAAAACATGACCCCCTTAGTGGATGTAATTACATGCTAGACGCGGAGGTAATTACGTGCAAGATGTTATGTTAGCACATATAAATCAGTGCACGAGAGAGTATGTATTATCCAGTGGTCCTTACATAAACTTACTTGAAAGTTGACGCCGTATTTCCTCTTTGCATACTGCGTGATCCTCGGGTAAACGTCATGTAGCAACATGTTCCGCTCCTCAGCCATATCTACAGGCACATATTGCATGGGTATAAGTCTCCAGCTAGACCATTACACACTACCTATTTGGACAGGTGCTAGATCTACATATACAACAGCATAAGCACAAGGCCTCCCTGGCCGTGTGGTTAAGGTGGCTCCAAACCATTTGCCGTTCACCGCTGCAGGATCGCATCCCATCGGAAATGTCGAATTCTTACATGTGAGGAAGCTATCCAGCTGGTTTGCGGACGGTTGATGGTTCTACCCGGGTGCCTGTCCGAGCATGAAATAAATCTCGTAGGAGCATCTGGGTTTTCCTTCACCACTAATAGCTGGAGTGTCGCCATATGACCTAAGCTGTTGGCATTAACCCCCCCCCCCTCCCAAAACAAACAGCATAAATCTCGAGCGAAATGATACAGGTAAATTCGGATTACATCGTCATACATCTGGTATGCGTGGATACACATGTATAGTTTGGAACATAGATCAGTATGTTTGTACCTGTATATAACAATTTAACAAACATAAACGCATTTTACGATTTAGTTGAGGATTATCTTGGACGAAAATAAAACCTGTTAGTGTGGAGTTACACAATTATTTTTTTGTCGGTAGCTTGTTTGACCTGGTACATTTGCCCAACAGGACACCATT
Organism: Archivesica marissinica; assembly: GCA_014843695.1. NCBI lineage: Eukaryota > Metazoa > Mollusca > Bivalvia > Venerida > Vesicomyidae > Archivesica > Archivesica marissinica. The sequence goes on along the minus strand of CM026399.1, from coordinate 65,188,114 downwards.
CAACAGATCTAAATTTCAATTCGTACATAACTGTAGATCTATCTAACTTGAGCAACTAAGTGATGAAGGAATTTAAGATTTGCTACAACTGGTATTACCTATTTTATTTACAAACCGAGATAACATAGGATTAGATTAGAGGTCAAAGCTAAATGCCTGCTTGCATGTAAGAAAGCAATCACGTACGGACATCATATATAGCCAGAGATCAAACACGGGTAGATATTGCTTGACATGTCCAGTATTGAACCAATTGTAAAAAACAATCAACATTAAACAATTAATGCGCATATTATCAGTTTGTGTTTTTGAATGTGAAGTATTCATGTTCAAAGCCTACTGAATTTGTTTCTCCATTTGTAGCAGAGCATATCGATGCGACATCAAAACCCACACTTTGGATAATTCTCTATAAGCCGTAGACCAAAGCAACGCCATGGTGGTAATGGTTCGACCACACGAGTGGTAGGTTCGAGCCCATATTTGTATAAACTAACAATTCAATCCGTGAACATTGTGAAAACTAGACTGCCATCCCCATGCCACACCGATAGCCTTTGCTATAAATCACTATTTTAGTGCCATTTAAGACGATACTACATGTATACTCACATATACACAGGCACATAGTGTGTGCCCGTTGGTCATGTAGTGTGTAATGTTGACAGTAATGGTTACTTTGTGACCCAACCCATTTGCTTCTTATAAATTATAACAGTTTCACTCGTATACTATTCATTACATTTCATTTGTTGAACAATTATTGTGCAGTCTGTGTATAAAACGTTTAAGCTTGATTCTAACAACTTATATTAATCACTCTCGTTGGCGCGGATGAAAGCGTATATGTGGTCATTCGTGTGGGAGGAAACCAGAGTACATGGAGAAAACCCACCTGTCCGATCTGGTGACCACCGTACCATCTCACATACTTCCCGGTCCGATGATCGAACCCGGGTTGCATTGGTGAGAAGCGAGCGCGCTAACCACTGCACTAATCGGACAGCCAAAGTATGTGTATATGTATGCTATTTGAAAGCAATACAATATGTTTAAGCTAAGCTTACTATATGGCCATAGGGCAAAACAAAAATGTGTGTGTCTTGTGCCTGTGCACACATATACATGAGCAGTTTTGTAAGTATATATTTGAAAGCAAGTAGTATTTTATATAGTTACAGACGGATCTGTAGTCCAGTGGTTAACACGTTGGACTGCTAATCCAGGGATCGCAGGTTCGATCCCCCGCCTGACCCTAATAAAATGAACAGTCTTTCAGATGGGACATTAAACCGAGGTCTCGTGTCGGTGCTTTACACCGTGCACGTAAAAGAACCAGAGGAGACTCTGGAATAGGTCTCTGTCTGTATCATTGCATTATCCTCCAACAATCTAAAATGACTAATCTCTTCAGGAGGCGTTGCACATATGGGCAACCGGTAGCGACGATAAATAAATGTAAAACACGCATTTTATATAGATGTCCATATTGTGCATATATCACGTGCAGCGGCTGATTCCTTTGAAATCAAGATATAAATAGCTATGTGATAGTCATTTTACGATCTATCGACATTATTTTCGGCTATTAAAGACGCATCAGTGAGACTTAATGAATCATTGACACGAACTGTGTGAAGATGTTTGGTACTGTTGAAAGTTACATGGACAATAAAATATACGTGGACCAATCTCCCGATACCATTAACACGTAAAACATCAATACAACAAAACACGAACATCGATTTAAATTCTTATTTTATACAATTATATATGCTCGAACTCCGGCCGTTCGCACCTGAAGCGAACGTGCATCCACAGCGCTATCACGACTTCCATTTATATTTAAATTCCTAATAATTATGTCAATCTGATTGCATCGCGTTCTTGCGTCTGTCTATTGGAGGATATAGTTTATTATAATTTATTTTCGCTCGATTGGGAAACAAGTTATTATACTAATTGATCGTCTGTCTGTCTGTCTGTCTGTCTGTCTGTCTGTCTGTCTGTCTGTCTGTCTGTCTGTCTGTCTGTCTGTCTGTCTGTCTGTCTGTCTGTCTGTCTGTCTGTCTGTCTGTCTGTCTGTCTGTCTGTCTGTCTGTCTGTCTGTCTGTCTGTCTGTCTGTCTGTCTGTCTGTCTGTCTGTCTGTCTGTCTGTCTGTCTGTCTGTCTGTCTGTCTGTCTGTCTGTCTGTCTGTCTGTCTGTCTGTCTGTCTGTCTGTCTGTCTGTCTGTCTGTCTGTCTGTCTGTCTGTCTGTCTGTCTGTCTGTCTGTCTGTCTGTCTGTCTGTCTGTCTGTCTGTCTGTCTGTCTGTCTGTCTGTCTGTCTGTCTGTCTGTCTGTCTGTCTGTCTGTCTGTCTGTCTGTCTGTCTGTCTGTCTGTCTGTCTGTCTGTCTGTCTGTCTGTCTGTCTGTCTGTCTGTCTGTCTGTCTGTCTGTCTGTCTGTCTGTCTGTCTGTCTGTCTGTCTGTCTGTCTGTCTGTCTGTCTGTCTGTCTGTCTGTCTGTCTGTCTGTCTGTCTGTCTGTCTGTCTGTCTGTCTGTATGTCTGTATGTCTGTCTGAATTAAATTAGTGCACACTTGCAACGCTTAATATGTTCACGAGCGTACACACGTACACGCGTACACTCCTACTCACAAACACATACATACACACACGTATACATGATTAATAGTACCTCATTGCTGTAAGCAAGTGCAACATGTATGCATATAACATATCTACTAAACGTTAAAAAACAAGCACATGGTTTGTAGATTGTTATTACTGCCATAAATACCACTCCGTCAAAGTACTTAAGACGTTGGAGGAGAGCTTGTACAAACAACATAGATATTTACACGAATATCGCCAGCTACTGTTCATTCACCCTGTTCATTTATACTTCATACAGTTTACAGGTATAGAGGAAATCACCCCCCCCCCCAAAGATATTTAACCATTTGCCATCTGAATAAATATAATTACATTTGCAAACAACATAGATCCAGATCAGCCGCGGTGTAACGCCGCGTCTGATCAGGATCGATAATAATAATAGTAACTTTTATTTCCTCCAATTATAGGAGAGCACAACAGTAAATATTTACATATACGAATATACAAATTACACAGGAGCGCACACATTTACAGAATATACAATGCGTTATATATATATATGTGTGTATGTATATATGTATATATATATATATAGCAGTACACACACACATATGCACATACATACACACATACATACACGTATACATACAAGGAACATAATTATACATGATGTTGAGGACTGCATCTATATCACGAGTCTGCAGACTGATCCAGTTATACAACATATAATTATTATGACATTAACATGTATTCGCACAGTACCACGGATACCGTGTTTAAGGAGTCTATGGTGTTTGCTATTCAGTCAAGTATTTTAGATCCACTATCTGAATAGCAAACACCATAGGTCGTGATCAGACGGCACGTCTGTGCTGTAGTGCCGTCTGATCTGGCTCTATGCTGTTTGTAAACGTGATTTTATCTAGTGTGCAAAGGGTTAAGAGTTAAGAGAGAGAAAAATCGCTCGTTATACATAATTAGTCGCCCGAAGCGGCGTGCAGGACCATTCAACCATGTTCATATTCGATATGCATATAATAGGTATCTATCAAAGTTATATATGTATACGGCACGTCTTACAACACGGAAATTAAGTGACATTAAACCAGCAACACTATTTTAAAATTTTAAATATTGCATGTGTAAATAAATATATGTCTGCACAAAATACGTTGTTGTGACTTAAGGAAGGTTTGTGCCATAACATGAAACAATATCTTGGGTATTATGTAAGTGTGTAGGTATGACATTACCTAACAAAACAACGGTGTCTTGTTTCCTCAGGGATACGTTACATAGCATGTCTGTGAAGTACTTGTAGTTCATATATATACATGTAGTTGATGTTTTATTTTGTTGAGGGTCTCATGATAGATTGACTTATCTGTTCAAATGAGTTACCTCGTTAAGTAAAGATTTTATTATTATTATATATGTATGATATACTGAAGTATGTTATGTAATGCTGGCAGGTTTTAACTATTTTAAGAATGATTAAGCATGACACGTGTGTTTGTGTGTGCAATGAAGTAGTTTAGCTTCAGCTGCATTTGGTTTAGGAATGCGGCTATGCTGTTTACATATACTAGATGTGTTTTACTATAGTGTTTCTAGTATACCAATAATCCACGGTCACACAGATACGTGCAATACAACAATCTACTTATAACCACAAGCATTTTTAAAAAAAATGTACTTATTTAAGTTTATTAACGTCGCTACCGGTTGCCCATTTGAGCGACGGGCAGTTTACCTAACAATACCTTTACTGTCAGGCTACAGCGGTTAACTTGGTGCATCAACCGTAAGTAACTAACCAATACGTTTATTTATAGTCGCCACCGCATAAATGCATTTGGGCGACTGATAAGAAACTGCTAACTTTTTTATATAAAGTGACAGGGTCTGAGCGGGGCTCGAACCTGCCTGTGATGATAGGTTACAGTGGTATGCAAGTCAGCGACATTAACCACTCGACCATGGAGGCGGTCGCACTAACATTACATCTTTAGATATAGTTTTATGTGCCGTATATTCTGGGTAGCAGTACGTTAAGACAGACAGACAGACAGACAGACAGACAGACAGACAGACAGACAGACAGACAGACAGACAGACAGACAGACAGACAGACAGACAGACAGACAGACAGACAGACAGACAGACAGACAGACAGACAGACAGACAGACAGACAGACAGACAGACAGACAGACAGACAGACAGACAGACAGACAGACAGACAGACAGACAGACAGACAGACAGACAGACAGACAGACAGACAGACAGACAGACAGACAGACAGACAGACAGACAGACAGACAGACAGACAGACAGACAGACAGACAGACAGACAGACAGACAGACAGACAGACAGACATACAGACAGACAGACAGACAGACAGACAGACAGACAGACAGACAGACAGACAGACAGACAGACAGACAGACAGACAGACAGACAGACAGACAGACAGACAGACATACAGACCTACAGACAGACAGACAGACAGACAGACAGACAGACAGACAGACAGACAGACAGACAGACAGACAGACAGACAGACAGACAGACAGACAGACAGACAGACAGACAGACAGACAGACAGACAGACCGACATACAGACAGACAGACAGACAGACAGACAGACAGACAGACAGACAGACA
>CM026399.1:65116929-65171128 GCA_014843695.1 Archivesica marissinica | reverse complement strand
ACGCATAAATAATAACACCGCACAAGTGACGTATTTGAGAGATTCAGGTGCGACAATTAGTTTATTGTCGGCTACTGATCAGACCGCTGATCATTTAGAATACACAGGTGAACGGGTAACAATCCGCGGTGTCAATTATATCCCTGGTAATTATCCGATAGCAAAGATTAGCGTCGATTGTCCAATATACCAAGGAACATTGAAGGTGGCTGTATTAAAACACAGATGCACCGCGGGGGTGGATCTTATAATAGGTAACGACTGTGAAACTGCCCCTGTCACTGATTTGATTACCTGTGGCGTGGTTACACGCTCAAATAAGAAAATTATCCCGTTTGATGAAATTGTCACGTCCAACCCAGACTCAGAAAACACGACCGATACAAATCACAATGTCTTACCTTTTCGGAATACAATTGAGATCAATTCCCCCTCTGAGAAAGCCAGTACAGTTAAACCCCAAAATATTCCCTCTATTGACGATTTGAGTCCTGATAAATTATTGCAAGAACAGAATAATGACCCGACCTTAGCACCCCTCTGGGAAATGGCTCAAGAAGGAACACCTATTCGGCAAGGATATTACATCCAGCTCGAACCCCGACTACTTATGAGGAGAGAACAACCTCAAGACACGTCCAAAGTTCGACCCTGGAAAATATATGATCAGGTGGTAGTTCCACGGGGATTCCGTGATCATATAACGGGACTCGCCCATGACAGTTTAAGTACGGGACACCAGGGACCTAGTAAGACCCTGAAGCGCATTAAGCGCCGCTTCTTTTGGCCGGGAATCCGCGCAGATGTTAAACGATTCTGCCATAGCTGTGGGCCGTGCCAGAGAGCGGGTAAGGGACAGAAAGCCACTGTAGCCCCATTGAAACCCCTGCCCATTATATCCCAACCATTCAAATTTATATCCGCTGATTTCGTTGGACCCATGAAGAAAACTATAAATGGGAACCAGTATATCTTGAATTTTATTGATCATGCCACTAAATATACGGAATCTTTCCCATGCGCCGCAGCGACAGCTGTTAATGCACAAAAAGCCCTGATCGAGATAATATCTCGACATGGAAAACCCCAGACCCTGTTGACTGACCGAGGAAGCGCTTTCATAGCTGAAACATTCACACGCTTCCTAGCCGAGCACGATATACGTCACTTAACTAGCACGAGTTACAGGCCTCAAACCAACGGATCAATAGAGAAATATAATGGTACATTGAAAACCATGCTTAGAATCCTTGGGGAGAACTCTTTATCGTCTTGGGATGAGATGCTACCCTGGCTATTATTTGCATATAGAAGTGCAGAGCACTCTAGCACAGGATATTCTCCCTTCTACCTTCTATATGGGCGCGAACCTAGAGATAATCTAGATTCCACTTATGATCTCTGGGCTAGAAATGAGCGGGATGAAGGGATCCCCATAAATAACTATGTACAAGAATTATGTCATAGATTAGCTGAAGCGTTACGTGACGCCAGCGAGAATGCACAACAGGCCGCAGATGGTCGTAAAACAAAGTATGACAGAAGTAAGAAAGCGAAAATGCGTGTATTCCAGCGTGGTGAATTAGTGTTAGTACGATTACCGTTAAAAGGTAATAAGCTGAAAAATGCCCTCCAGGGACCGTATCCGGTACACGAAAAGGTAGCGTCGCATACCTATATTATATACATGCCTGATAAGAGAGTAAAATACCGTGTTATGCATGTAAACCAGTTGAAGCCCTGGACAGGTAGGGAGGAGGGTGCAGCTCTAGCTGATAGTAGTCCGGTGTATGAGTCCCAAGACCCTACCCTATTAGATTACCAAGCCCCTACGGACATTGAGAAAGAATTCGATCCTTGCAGTCCTCTTGAATCTGTACCTAAGAAAACCTGGCCGGATATCAGTCATTTAAACCCAGACCACAGGGACGATATTAGTCAGTTATTTGACCGTTACCCCCGTTTATTCTCTGGACAACTGGGACGTTTCCACGGTGTTACCCATGATATTGATGTGCAAGGTGCTTCACCCGTAATCCAGCCTTACTACCGCATGTCTCCAGAAAAGAAACAAATACTAAAAACTGAGCTAGATCAAATGTTGGAGTTAGGAATTATCCGCCCTAGCAGAAGCCAGTGGGCCTCTCCCATAATATTGGTACGCAAATCAGACTCAGAATGGCGACCATGTATTGATTATCGGAAAATTAATGACCTGACTCGAGGAGAAGCCTTCCCCATCCCGAGATTAGACGATCTCATTGATCAGGTCGCAGGTTCGAGTCTGATATCAATTTTAGATCTTAATAAAGGTTACTGGCAGATTCCGCTAACCCCTCGAGCTAGTGAAATTGCAGCGTTCATAACCCCCTGGGGCTTGTTTGAACCATTAACTCTCCCATTTGGTTTAAAAAACGGTGGAGTTACCTTCCAGAGGGCCATAAACGAGATAATCGCTCAATCCCCGACAGAACCCATCCGTGATAGATTTGCCGACGCATATCTGGATGATATTGCTGTTCGATCCAATTTATGGTCACAGCACATAAATCACTTGGATTGGACATTTCATAGACTAGAGGATAGTGGTGTTACTTTGAATCCGAAGAAGTGTAAAATTGGGTCTGGAACAGTCAAGTACTTGGGACATGAATTAGGGTCGGGAAAAATCAAACCAATTTCCAGCAAGGTTGAGTGTATTAGTAATATCTCTCCCCCACAGACCAAGAAACAATTACGAGGATATCTGGGATCAGTAGGATTTTACAGGAAATTCATTCCCCAGTTCGCTGAGATCGCCGCTCCCCTGACTGACTTATTAAAGGGCAAGCGATCAGGGAACATCATAACTCAGTGGAGCGATAAACATCAACTTGCTTTCGAATCCTTAAAGAAAGCTTTAACCAATAAACCCATACTGAAGGCCCCTGACTTTAACCAAGAGTTCGAACTCTATACTGATGCTTCCGATTTGGGAATTTCGGCTGTACTGACTCAGACCGTTGACCAAGTACCACACCCAGTAGCATTTTATTCCCGAAAACTTATTCCACGAGAGAAAAACTACTCTACAATAGAGAAGGAATTATTAGCTATAGTGGCCGGTATCGAACATTTTCGCATATATGTAAGCACAAGCAAAACAATAATTAATTCAGATCATAATCCCCTTGTATGGTTAAGTAGGTCGAAAACGTCCAATCAACGCCTCTTAAGATGGGCACTGTGTCTCTCAGAATTTAATCTGACCATTAAACATATCAAAGGGACTCAAAATGTTCTAGCAGACTTTCTCAGTAGAGTTCAATGACTGTGATGTTTGACTTAGTAAATGTACTTGGTATTATTTCAGTTGTTCAGTAAATAGTTATTGCCTCTATGATTAGAATGTTGGTACCTAGCGAAAGAAATGCTATTTTAGGACATATGATGTATTGATATTATGATTGTTTTCTACTGTATATTCAAAGGAATGAAGATTTGTAAATCGGCCGATAGCGGGCGATGTCAAACTTCTCCCCGGGTAGGGAGGATTGTGCAAAACCCCAATTTGCACGAAATATTTATTATTGTTATATATAAATAGTAATGTATTATATAAATACATTAAACTGTTTCTATATATGGCCAAATGTTTACCATGTAATATATATATATTTGTTTTATGCATAATCGTCTGCTATTATTTTCGCGCCTAAAATTATCAATCTCGCTTCGCGCGGGAAATGACTTAAGATGTTAGGCCTAATCTCAGTTTATCAAGGCCGTGGTTGCAGGTGTCCAGTTATGTAATACAAAGGCACCGAACTGGTTTGATGGTGTAATATTAGATAACATAACAGATGTTTAGGAATAACAGATGTTTTAGGAATTGTTATATCATATATACACTGATTCAATTATGTATATAAGAAATGGATTTTATTAACATAGATCAGACACACTAGAGCCTAACTCCAGGAGCGAGAAAGGTCGTGATCTCAATCTAGTATATAGAACATATAAACTGTATTTATGATACTTAGATATTATTGACATTATAAGAAATATAACTTATAAAGATTTGTCGAATAATTAAATTGTTCAGCCACAGAAGAAACATAGAGTTTCGGCGAACCATACCAGAAGTTGATTAAAAGTTAATCTAATCAGAAACAGTGATTAGATTATAGTGATATTGAGTAATGACGGATTAGAAAGATTGGATGTTAAATATACTGTGTAAGCGCATATTCGGCTCACACAAATGGATTGTTAAATAAGCTTTTAATGATACGATGTATATATATATATAGATCACTGATTATATATATATGGATATTTCTGATGCCAATATAAACAAGATATTATATAGAAGAAATGTAATACTGTGTTGAGTTATCATTAATACATATAATAACGAAGAAACCCCCTAGACAACTCCAGCGAGTCTACAATAGGATAGACCCTGGTAAGAGCCGTAGCAACCGAGACATATTATTACGAGAAGAAAAAGGAGAGTTTGCGACACCTCCTTCTCCTTTTTACAAAAATCATGTACATTTTTTACAATTTCCTTGGCATCTTCACTATATTGCGATTGTGATTCTTTCGACGGGTGCATACTTAGGAATGTATTCATTTTCATTTCATTCATAAATAAATCAATTATAATGCACATGTCTGTCGATTGCAAGACAAATACATGAAAAACGTGTTGTTTCATATTAAAAAGAAATAATAGAAATAAGAGGAATCTTGGGTCTAACCGGTTACGGCTATTGCCTACTATCTGTATCATATGATATACCGAAGTTATCCTTTATCCATCTACCCTATTTTACGCAATGGAATATACCGTAACCTTTCGTCACGTCTCAATGCTCGATGTCCAACTATACGTACGGTTTCGCGTTTGATTTATCGCCAAAAACACTGTTTACAAAATGAACATAAGCATACAAATTATAATGTTAGAATGTGTAGCAGCATTGCTACCCATATGCAAAAATTGAATTTTTCAAATATCTTTTATTTCATACGATGTAATGCTGCTTTAATTAATGTTGTTAGAACTTGTTGCCCAACCCATTTGCTTTTGTTATGTTGTATTATTAATGTGTAACTATATTCATTCATGTATATATAGGCAATAAAATATGGTAAATTAAAAATTAAATTAATTATGTTTACAGAACGCTTAGCAGCCCCACGCAAATCTGACGTCTACAAGAAAAACATAATCATTGTCGTCAGTCTTCCGTATGTCAAATCCATCTAGGGGATGCAGTCATAGTCCTCATATAATGTTTAGTTCAGTAATGGATTTTGATTTTGTATTGGCTTACCCAGTTGATATGTAGTGCCTATTTATATTACGCGCTACGATATAACCACCCCACATGACTATATGCATATTTGAGCTCGCTTTCAGGCATTACATTATTCATATTAATATCACAAACAAAAGATAACACTGCCTCTTGGACTGGTAATCCAGGGATCGCAGGTTCGATCCCCCGTCTAACCCTAATAAAATAAAACAGTCTTTCAGATTGGACTTTATACCGAGGTCTCGTGTCGGTGCTTTACATCGTGCACGTAAAAGAACCAGAGGAGACTCTGGAATGCGTCTATGTCTGTATCATTGCACTATCCTCCAAACGGTGGTCACCAGATCGGACAGGTTGGTTTTCTCCAGGTAATCCGGTCCCCCCCCCCACACACACTAATGACCACATATACGCTTTCATCCACGCCAACGTGAGTGATTAATATAAATTGTTAGAAATTGCTTGCACAATCGTTGTAAAATATATAACGTTAAAACTTATCCTCCAAATATCTAATATGACTATAATCTATTCAGGAGGCATCCCTCATATGGGCTACCAGTAGCGACGATAAATAAATGTAAAATAGAATATTACTGAAGATGGTTGATTTACATCTGTGAACAAATACCCAGTAAGAGCCTCCTTGGTCTAGCACGCAATTGTTGGAACTCGACCTTCACTTGAACTGTTGTTTCATATTGTACTACTAGCATCATTGAACTGTTGTTTCATATTGTACTACTATCATCATTGAACTGTTGTTTCATATTGTACTACTATCATCATTGAACTGTTGTTTCATATTGTACTACTATCATCATTGAACTGTTCATATTGTACTACTATCATCATTGAACTGTTGTTTCATATTGTACTACTATCATCATTGAACTATTGTTTCATATTGTACTACTATCATCATTGAACTGTTGTTTCATATTGTACTACTATCATCATTGAACTGTTGTTTCATATTGTACTACTAGCATCATTGAACTATTGTTTCATATTGTACTACTATCATCATTGAACTGTTGTTTCATATTGTACTACTATCATCATTGAACTGTTGTTTCATATTGTACTACTATCATCATTGAACTGTTGTTTCATATTGTACTACTATCATCATTGAACTATTGTTTCATATTGTACTACTATCATCATTGAACTATTGTTTCATATTGTACTACTATCATCATTGAACTGTTGTTTCATATTGTACTACTATCATCATTGAACTATTGTTTCATATTGTACTACTATCATCATTGAACTGTTGTTTCATATTGTACTACTATCATCATTGAACTATTGTTTCATATTGTACTACTATCATCATTGAACTATTGTTTCATATTGTACTACTATCATCATTGAACTGTTGTTTCATATTGTACTACTATCATCATTGAACTGTTGTTTCATATTGTACTACTAGCATCATTGAACTGTTGTTTCATAGTGTACTACTAGCATCATTGAACTGTTGTTTCATATTGTACTACTAGCATCATTGAACTGTTGTTTCATAGTGTACTACTAGCATCATTGAACTGTTGTTTCATATTGTACTACTATCATCATTGAACTGTTCATATTGTACTACTATCATCATTGAACTGTTGTTTCATATTGTACTACTATCATCATTGAACTGTTGTTTCATATTGTACATCGACCACTATTTGCATGGTAAGTCAAAAGACGAGATTTGGTCCACTCAATAGTTGTGTTGTCTATAAAACATACCAGTATTAAACTCTCTACAATACATAATAGGTGTAAAGTAAACAACAGGAAAATAGGTCCAACATGTCAATATAAGTTCAGTCTACATAAATAGTTACACATATTATTCGTCGAATGGTTATGCTGCTTTTCAATACAGATGTCGTCCGAAAATCGAGAAGGAGAGAGAGTTTGTACCCTGAGGCAGCTATATACTGTAACACTGCAGGTACATGGGTATGACTACAATAAAGATGATACCTTTCACGGCCAATGTTGTTAAAACATAGGAAAGTATAACAATCGCTACCCACATCCTAAGCCATAACATGTACCCCATGTCCTACGCCATAATATGTACCCCATGTCCTAAGCCATAACATGTACCCCATGTCCTAAGCCATAACATGTACCCCATGTCCTAAGCCATAACATGTACCCCATGTCATAAGCCATAACATGTACCCCATGTCCTAAGCCATAACATGTACCCCATGTCCTAAGCCATAACATGTACCCCATGTCCTAAGCCATAACATGTACCCCATTTCCTAAGCCATAACATGTACCCCATTTCCTAAGCAATAACATGTACCCCATTTCCTAAGCAATAACATGTACCCCATGTCCTAAGCAATAACATGAACCCATACACTAAGCACGTCCCACACAAGACTGTCCGACATGTGGGTGTGTTATTTTTGTGTTTAATCTCGCACTAACATCTTATGGCGACTCCCCAACTATTATAGGCGAAGTAAGACACCGGGTGCTTGTTAGAGCTGTATTTCAGGAACGAACAAGCACCAGGGTAGAACAGCCGACATCCTGCAAGCCAGCTGGATAGCTTCCTCACTTGAAATAATTCAACACCTGCAACGGGATTCGAACCTACATCAGTGAAGGGCCACTCCACCGGAGCGTTTTCTGAACCTCTCAAAAAACAAAATGATTAATATTTATTTTATGATATCCAATAAATGATTTTCTCAGTGAAAGAAGATTCCATCATACACCGCTTTGAAACAGTGAAAGATATCATTTTCTCAGTGAAAGAAGACACCATCATACACCGCTTTGAAACAGTGAAAGATGGCATTTTCTCAGTGAAAGAAGATTCCATCATACACCGCTTTGAAACAGTGAAAGATATCATTTTCTCAGTGAAAGAAGACACCATCATACACCGCTTTGAAACAGTGAAAGATGGCATTTTCTCAGTGAAAGAAGATTCCATCATACACCGCTTTGAAACAGTGAAAGATATCATTTTCTCAGTGAAAGAAGACACCATCATACACCGCTTTGAAACAGTGAAAGATGGCATTTTCTCAGTGAAAGAAGATTCCATCATACACCGCTTTGAAACAGTGAAAGATATCATTTTCTCAGTGAAAGAAGACACCATCATACACCGCTTTGAAACAGTGAAAGATGGCATGTTCTCAGTGAAAGAAGACACCATCATACACCGCTTTGGAACAGTGAAAGGTGGCATTTTCTCAGTGAAAGAAGATTCCATCATACCCCGCTTTGAAACAGTGAAAGATGGCATTTTCTCAGTGAAAGAAGACTCCATCTTACCCCGCTTTGGAACAGTGAAAGATGGCATTTTCTCTGCCACCGGTTGCGTTTTCGCATTCCTGCGCGGTTAGATGCACTTTTGTATGTTTGTTATATTCTGACTATCATGAACAGTTAATTATAAAGTAATATATTCTTATGAATTTGTTTTGTCTGTAGTTTTTAATATTGACAACAAACAAAACAAACTTGACAATTATACAGGAAATATTTCTTATTACTGGCACTAACAGAAGTCGTTGTGCGGTTGTGTCACGTAGTGCAATGGTGCAATGAGTGTTTAAGTTTATTTATCGTCGCTACCAGTTGCCCATATCAGCAACGCCTCCTGAAGAGATTAGTCATTTTAGATTGTTGGATGATAGTGCAATGATACAGACTGAGACCCATTACAGGGTCTCATCTGGTTCAGTTACGTGCACAGTGTAAAGCTCCGACACGAGGCCTCGGTTTAAAGTGCCATCTGAAAGACTATTAATTTTATTAGGGTCAGACGAGGGATACAATGAGATACAATTTAGCAGTATTTAGATAAAGGGAAGTAATAATAATGTTTGTTTCTTTTTTTGGGTTTAAAGTGCACCAACAACATAGGCCATATGTCGACTCTTGATGGTAGAAGACCCCGATTGCCCTCCGAGCAGTATTTCATTCACGAGCAGGCACCCTGGTAGAACCACCGACCATCGCCAAGTAGCTGGATAGCGTCTTCATTTGAAAGAATTCGACATCCATCACATTATATCATTTATTACGCACATGAGTATAGCACCGTTAACAAAACAATATATAACAAACAATTACAACGAGAGACATTGGTCAGTTACTGCCCTTGAATACTCTTAATGGAGGATATGTCCTCTTAGTTATAGACATGTGTCAGTTACTGCCCTTGAATACTCTTAATGGAGCAGATGTGTTCTTAGTTATAGACATTGGTCAGTTACTGCCCTTGAATACTCTGTATGGAGCAGATGTGTTCTTAGCTATAGACATTGGTCAGTTACTGCCCTTGAATACTCTTAATGGAGGATATGTCCTCTTAGTTATAGACATGTGTCAGTTACTGCCCTTGAATACTCTTAATGGAGGAGATGTGTTCTTAGTTATAGACATTGGTCAGTTGCTGTCCTTGAATACTCTTAATGGAGCAGATGTGTTCTTAGTTACAGACATTGGTCAGTTACTGCCCTTGAATACTCTTAATGGAGCAGATGTGTTCTTAATTATAGACGTTGGTCAGTTACTGCCCTTGAATACTTTTAATGGAGCAGATGTGTTCTTAATTATAGACATTGGTCAGTTACTGACCTGGAATACTCTTTATGGAGCAGATGTGTTCTTAGTTATAGACATTGGTCAGTTACTGCCCTTGAATACTCTTAATGGAGCAGATGTGTTCTTAGTTATAGACATATGTCAGTTACTGCCCTTGAATACTCTTTATGGAGGATACCTTATATAGACACTTGTCAGTTACTGCCCTTGAATACTCTTAATGGAGCAAATGTATTCTTAATTATAGACACTTGTCAGTTACTGCCCTTGAATACTCTTAATGGAGCAGATGTCCTCTTAATATATATACACTTGTCAGTTATTGCCCTTGAATACTCTTTATGGAGCATATGTCCACTTAGTTATAGACATTGGTCAGCTACTGCCCTTGAATATTCCTTAAGAAGGACATGTCCTCTTAATATGTTTCCACTGATTTTGTCGATGTTTCCTTTGCACGACATGCTATCAATGTCCATCCACTTTCTCATCTTATGATAATTAAAATTAATATGAAATAGGCATCATTGGGGGAAAGGTAACATCAATTACTGAAATTGACATCATAAGAGGAATATGACTACATCCCCTCGAGGGGATTGTCATCTAAGGAAGATAGATATATAGCTTGATGACAGCGAGTGTGCTTTACGTTAAACTTATTTGCAGAAATCACGGAATACACCGCAGGCAATAGTGCTTTGATAGGAACGTGTATGTTTGGATTATATCTTCCATAAACAATTTTAAACTTTTTTTTTACTTTATTCAGCCCCAATTATCTAATCAAAGCACTGCTACGTCTGCCTGTGGGATACCTCTTTGTTATGTATCTTTAGATTTGAGAATAGTATTATTTCATAGAGCGCCTATAAGTTGTGATCAAGCGGATGCGTGAACAAGTCCATAGCTGTGATATTGTGTAATTTATCAACTGTGATCATTGATTGGTGTAAGGAAAATTATTTGCACGTATAATAAATTTGGACAATTGATTTTTAAGCTTTATGTTTGTTTTTCGTGTATATTTTGCCATACATGTTACGTACATATTATCTATGTATGTGTCATCGTATTCAATTCTGACAGATTTCCTACATAATATACAATGGATATTTCACAATAAAAATGCGAAAAAATCACATTAATCATACAGCAACATTTGGCTATGGAATAACAGTAAACACAAAGAATTCCAACTGGAAGGATCAAAATACATTTCGGGATAAATTTGACTTTATCTACCAAGGGGGGTAATAGAAACATCAGCAATGTCTCTCATTGATATAACAAAAGCAAAATGCAATATAACCACATATAACTTTACAAACAATATTTGATTGTCACTACTTTGATTGTGCCGTGAAATTTGATGCATCTCTAACGAAATCCCGGAGATCACCGGAATCACACGAAGACCATTGGAAATATATTCAGACAACAACGAAACATACAGAATAGTATGATTCGGTCGGAAACTTGGTACGAGTCTAGTCTGGAATCACGAAGTATAGCAACACGGCAGCGTTTGTAGAAAACATACGATCATTCTCCTAATATTGATAGTTCATGATCTGGGGCGACCGGGCTGTATAATATTATTTTCAACTCGTATTTGCGGAGGGCTTGGATTTGATGTGTCCACAGTTGTTGAGTGTTCCTGAGCTTTCAGACGTAATTTATCAATACTTGATCTCCTGAAGTCCAGACCTTGTTCAGGTTCTGTTGAATGGAATCGCCCGCTGATGTGTTGTCCTATACTTGCAGCAGCCGCCGCGTGGGCGGAGGCGAGATCGTGAAGCCCGGGTCGCAAGTATACATTGGGGATAGTAGCGGGAAGAGGTGCACCTGTGTTCATCATATACCCGGGGAAGAGACCGTTGAAATTAATCTTTCCCTGCATATACTGAGCAGCAATGTTTGACAGGGCACTGGGGCCGTGCGGTAGCCCCATCATCGGATTCATACCCGTTAAATGTGGCACACGATTGGACCAGAACGCTTCCATTGGAGAATGAAAGCCTCCGATATGTGCTGATCCATGGGGGAGCTCTGTCAACCCCAGTCCCGAATCCCCGTGTAGAAAATTAGGGCTCTCTCGGCCTAGAACCTTTTCTCGCTTACGCCATTTCGCTCGTCTGTTCTGAAACCACACCTGTAAGTAAAAGTGATTAGGTAAGTAAATGATTTAAGCGTACACATGTATAGTTGTAAAATATTTAACATATACGCAAACTAGAGAATAAATAGCATCATTATTCTCAAAGCTGTATTTCAAAATAACAACAGGACATCTTTAAAGCAGTTGTGTTTCCCCGTTTGAACTTTATATAATGAACCCAACTATTAATAGTCGGTATGAGAAGGATTTAGTGGTATGGCGTTCCCATCAGGTGCGAAAGGCCCCGAGTTCGCTCCCAGTTGTAGCCGTTACGATTGTGTTCTTAGGCAGGCCATTTAAATTCCACATTGCCTCTTCTCCCCCTCATCGCGATGGATTCCACCAGGAATGAGATCTCGAGAGTGATTAATATAAGTTGTAACAAATTGTTTCGCAATCGAACTAAAATAAATTTGTATACACTAACATTATCAGCGTGTGGCCAATTACCATTATACACAATACATAATACAATACGCCATAGCGTAACTTACGAGTTATACAACAGAACAGAACATGTATTCAGACTTGAACATAGTACATCGTCAAATATATATATATATAATTATATAACATATAAATACTAATGCACGTGAATTGGTACAAAACAGCTTACAATATCATAAATAGCAGAGGATGAACACATTACATATACTATTTAAAAGTGAACGTCTAGCTTTCAACGATTCTTTGATAAATTTAACTAGATTAGCTACACAATAGATTTATTTGTAGATTGCATTACGTCAACAAACTTGTACACTGATGGCCTTTGGTAGACACATGTTTTAACCCTGTTAATGTATTGCTTCCTAAGCTCATTAAAACAAGAACATATGCATATAAAATGGTACTCATACACTTATAGAAGCACGTGATTTGAGGGCCACTTCTCGTGCTTAAAACAGACACAATTATATCTGCTCCATTCATCGTGAAGTAGCTACTAGTTGTATACGTATAGGATATAAGCCTCAAACGTTCCAATATGTACAATATTGGACTGTTTAAACTTTATTTATTTTACAACGATTGCGAAGCAAGTTTTAACAACTTATATTAATCACTCTCGTTGGCGCGGATGAAAGCGTAAATGTGGTCATTCGCGTGGGAGGAAACCGGAGTACGCTGAGAAAAAACACCTGTCCGGTCTGGCGACCACCGTACCACCTCACATACTTCCCGGTCCGAGGATCGAACCCGGGTTGCATTGGTGAGAAGCGAGCGCGCTAACCACTGCGCTAATCGGACAGCCATTGGATATTGGATATTGGACTGTGTGACGAAGCGTAGCCAATATTTTACATATTGGATCCGTTTGAGGCTTATATCTTACTTAAATCATATACTAATATAACAAGATCTTATGGACTGCAAGTACAAAGCTATGACGTCACGACAGTGTTTTAATATGGATTACTAATTAAGGATTAGTTTCCGTCTGTTACGTTTTAAAAATCAATCATGACAGGATGCAGCATATTCCTAGTGCTTCTCATTACAGTCAATTAACATACTAATATCTGCATCCATAATGAAATACAGAACACTACTGGTGTACTTTGGCAGGACATGTTTCGCATTGTGATCATGCTGCAGTGAATGCATCCATAATGAAATACAGAACACTACTGGTGTACTTTGGCAGGACATGTTTCGCATTGTGATCATGCTGCAGTGAATGCATCCATAATGAAATACAGAACACTACTGGTGTACTTTGGCAGGACATGTTTCGCATTGTGATCATGCTGCAGTGAATGCATCCATAATGAAATACAGAACACTACTGGTGTACTTTGGCAGGACATGTTTCGCATTGTGATCATGCTGCAGTGAATGCATCCATAATGAAATACAGAACACTACTGGTGTACTTTGGCAGGACATGTTTCGCATTGTGATCATGCTGCAGTGAATGCATCCATAATGAAATACAGAACACTACTGGTGTACTTTGGCAGGACATGTTTCGCATTGTGATCATGCTGCAGTGAATGCATCCATAATGAAATACAGAACACTACTGGTGTACTTTGGCAGGACATGTTTCGCATGGTGATATTGTTCACTCCATGCTGCAGTGAATGCATCCATAATGAAATACAGAACACTACTGGTGTACTTTGGCAGGACATGTTTCGCATGGTGATATTGTTCACTCCATGCTGCAGTGAATGCATCTATAATGAAATACAGAACACTACTGGTGTACTTTGGCAGGACATGTTTCGCATGGTGATATTGTTCACTCCATGCTGCAGTGAAACATGTTTCCCTATTGTTCACTGTTATGCTACAGGATAATATTGTTCTAATGGACACGTAGGAGCAGAATAAACGGATTGGGTTCGTGTTTTTAACAGAAGTTGTTCATACAATGAAGTTTAAGCTTTATTTATTTTACGATTGCGAAACAAGGTTCAACAACTTATATTGATCACTTTCGCTCGTTGGCGCGGATGAAAGCGTATGTGTTGTCATTCGTGTAGGAGAAAACCGGAGTACCCGGAGAATACCCACATGTCCGATATGGCGACCACAGTACCATCTCACATACGTCCGAAGATTGAACCCGGGTTGCATTGGTGAAAAGCGAGCGCGCTGACCATTTCGCTAATCGGACAGCCCGACAATAAATAAAGTTTGAATTGAATTGATATGTGTGGTCTTCTGTTGAGATTAGTCATATTCTAGACACGTCTAAGCATTTTAATAATCAATAATTATTTGTATATGGATATGTTTAACAATGTATATCCAAACCGATGATGCGCATGTAGACCAGTGACAAAGAGTGGCCATCCACCTTAAAGCAGCATTACATCGTATGAAATAAAAGATATTTGAAAAATTCAATTTTTACGTATGGGTAGCAATTCTGCTACACATTCTAACATTATACTTTGTATGATTATGTTCATTTGGTAAACAGTGTTTTTTTGCGATAAAACAAACTCGAAACCGAAAGTAGGACTTTCCGTCCTTATCGTCCGCACTTGTTTGCATTCGGAATGTATCGTCCCCATTTGTCCCACGTTGTCTTTTTTAATTAAATTACTTAATATGTTGATTCATACCCCTGTTAGCTAAGTATCTAGGGACATTTCTACATCCCCGCGAGGGGTTCGACATTAGAGGAAGATAGATAGATAGTATTTCATGTTCAAAATATATACGCTGTTTTCTACATCCTCTGTCGTTTCACGCATGCGCGCTGTGCGTGTTTACATTTCGTATGTTGATAAACAAATTCGCGTATACGACGGTTTAAATTTATTGGAATTGTATCGTTTCTGAGCGACTATTTCGATTTTTGTAAACACACACACATTAGTATTTATATTTTACCCAAAACATCCTTTATTATGATGTAATGCTGCTTTAACTGAAACTATTCAATGAATGTCAAAGCTGAATGTACCTGTACACGGGCCTCGCTGAGATCCAATCTCATCGCCAGTTCCTCTCTTGTGAACACATCCGGATATTGTGTCTTTTCGAATGCGCGCTCGAGTTGATGCAGCTGAAATGTTGTAAAAGTTGTGCGACTTCTGCGCAACTTCCGGGGTTTCGATGACGAATTTCCGGCAGCGTCTTCCTGATCCGAGACTGAAGTATTAAAATCGCTCTGACTGTTGTCCAAACAACTTGGAGACCGATCGCCGTGTTCCGATTTCTCAGGACTCGAGTCGAAGTAGTTTTCGCCATTTCTTGAAGTACCCGGTGACCTCTCAACAACATCTGAGGGACTAGCTACTGTCAGACATCTCGTCTGCTCGCCTGAAAAACATGCATTTGATCATTTATAGAAATATAGTGTAGCTTGATTGCGAAACAGGTTCTTACAACATGACTAAAATATATCGCCATGGGGGAGAGAGATGTGGGGGAGAGAGATGAGGGGGAGAGATGAGGAACTCCATCGCCATTATGGAGAGATATGAGACAATGTTGAATTTAAATGCCTGCCTAATGGCTAAATCGTAACTGCCATACACTGCGCTAACTCCGGACCACGCACACATGAAGCGAACTGGCTACCAATCGACTATGACGACTTCTAAATGAAATTGATATGCATGTATTATAATACTGTTTAAAACAATTTAACACTTACACTGTATTGCAATGCATTTACTTGAGAACAAATACAAACAATGTATCAAGTGGCATAGCATAACACTACATTGTAATAGTTAGTGGTCACCAAAAGGTACATGTTTCTTTTATGTTTTCCAATGATTGATTGAGTTTGCTCAGTGAAAGAAAATGCTATCTTTCACTGGTGTCAATGATGGCATTTTCTCTGTCACCGCTTGAGTTTTGTATTCCTTCGCGGTTGCATATACGTTTGTAGTTATAGATATTTCCTGACAACCACGAACAGTTAATTATAAAGTAATATATGCTAATATATGCTAATTAATTTGCATTGAATATTTTTTACATTTTGACAGCAAACAGAAACTAACTTGAACTATTTCTTATTACAGATGTTCATACTAACATACGTGGTTGTGCGGTTGTGTATTGTAGTGAAATAAGGCTCTCGACAGTGGTAGTTAAATGAATAAAATTTGATAACAAATATTATATTAGCCTAAATCATGGGCAATCATAAACGAAAAAGCAGATTTGTGATTATTAGAAATTTAGAATAGATAGGATTTCATTTGGTGATCACTCGGTAAATCCTATCTTACACTAATAAACACAAATATCCTCTGTATGTGTTTTACATTTATTTATCGTCGCTACCCGTTGTCCATATGAGCGACGCCTCCTGAAGAGATTAGTCATTTTAGATTTGTGGAGGATAGTGCAATGATACACAGAGAGACTCAATCCAGAGTCTCCTCTGGTTCTTTTACGTTTACGGTGTAAAGCACCGACACGAGACCTCGGTTTAACGTCCCATCTGAAAGACTGTTAATTTTATTAGGGTCAGACGGGGGGATCGAACCTGCGATCCCTGGAGTATCAGTCCAGCGTGTTTCAACTGGACTACAGATCCGTATGTACACACATATCCTCTATATCCAAGTTCATTATATATACAACGGCGTTGGACGGCTGCGACGATAGGGCAATTAGCACATACGTGGGATTCACCGGCTATGTTGCTACGTCGTTGTTACTATGTGATGTTCGTGTTACCATGTGACATTATTGTTTGGTTTTGCTTTGTACTACATATGACATATACCATTGTTTTGTTCCAAATCGCTCGCCCACATGGTTCGGTGGTGGCGAGCGTATGCATGAGCTTGCATCACCAATGGTTTCCACTCCAAGTACAGGTCGCCAGTTGTTTACAGGAGCACACAACTAGTCAAATATCGTCACGTTTGTATGCGCGTTGATCGGATATTAAAGTACATTAGTTATACATTTCATGGAGATTTTGTTTCTAAACATATTTTCTTAGTTTATACAAATTTATTTTAGCTCGATTGCGAAACAAGTTATTTCAACTTATATAAATCACTCTCGAGACCTCATTCCTGATGGAATCCATCGCCACGAGGGAGAGAGAAGAGGCAACGTGGAATTTAAATGCCTTGCCTAAGGGCACAATCGTAACGGCTCCAGTGGGGCTCGAACTCCTGACCTTTCGCACCTGAAGCGAACGCGCATCCACTGCGCTATCACGACTTCCATATTTTCTTAGGAAAATGCGTCTCATCTGTGGTCATTAATATGCAATTAAATATAATCCTACTAGTGCCATTGTGGAACGGTACAAGTGGTTAAATCGTAACGAACAATCACAAATAATTCTGATTGAGGCAAATTTCTGAAAGAAAAATATTGCTCCTTATTAAATATTGTAAAAATAATGAGCTTTGCTGATGACTTCTCTAACAGGTTTATTTGTAGGGTCAGTGGTTTGTGGAAGTCGTGATAGCACCGTGGTAGTGAACGGCCTGGCGTGCGAGCCCTGCTGGAGCCGTTACGAGTGTGCCCTTCGGCAACGCATTTAAATTCCACATGTCCTCATCTCTCCCTCGTGGCGATATATTCCACCAGGAATGAGGTCTCGAGAGTGATTAATATAAGTTATAAGAACTTGTTTCATAATGCAGCTAAAATAAATTTGTATAAACTATAAAGTTGCTTTGGATTGACCAGACGGCGGCCACTATAGTTGTATCATAGTGTGTGTGTGTGTTTTGGAGAAAAGAATAGTATTTGTAATATTTTACTTAAAATTCTTACCTTTCAAAAGTGTATTATTTATTGCTTTTAATGGTGAAATAACCAATAATAGTGTCCTTAAATGTGTAAACCAGTCCGATACAATGCTTTCTTGTTTAAAGTATATTCACATTATGTTAATTCTGAAATTAGTTTATACAAATTTATTTTAGCTCGATTGCGAAACAAGTTCTTAAAACTTTTTAATATATATTAATCACTCTTGAGGCCTCGTTCCTGATGGAATCCATCGCCACAAGGGAGAGAGAAGAGGCAACGTGGGATTTAAATGCCTTGCCTAAGCGCACAATCGTAACGGCTCCAGTGGGGCTAGAACTCCGGAACTTTCGCACCTGAAGCGAACGCTCTACCTGTGCGCTATCACGACTTCCACAATTCTGAAATTGATTTATTCTTATAAGATTATGCAATCGAGAGCATCAACGAGTGAGTGAACCGAAGTTATGTGTCTATTAGAATATTGTTGAAATGAAAGTGCGTGTGTGTAAACATGTATATAATAAGTTGGACATCATGTATATCAGGACGTTACAAGTCAATATAATGTTATATTCCGAAAAAATCATATATATTTTATGAATAATTTATTTATTATATATTATGAAGTAGGAATTGAAAAAATATGTGTATCTAGATGTAATTTATGTATATCTAAACGTAGATTGTGTATATATATAAACGTAGATTGTGTATATATCTAAGCGTAGATTGTGTATATATCTAAGCGTAAAATATGTATATATAATCGAAAATATGTATATATAATGGCATAGTATGTGTATCTAAGCGTAAACTATGTATATATAATCGTAAAATATGTATATATAATCGTAAAATATGTATATATAATCGTATAGTATGTATATATAATCGAAAATAGGTATATATAATCGTATAGTGTATATATCTAAACGTAGATTGTGTATATATCTAAGCGTAAAATATGTATATATATAATCGTAAAATAGGTATATATAATGGCATAGTATGTATATCTAAGCGTAAAATATGTATATATAATGGCATAGTATGTATATCTAAGCGTAAAATATGTATATATAATGGCATAGTATGTATATCTAAGCGTAAAATATGTATATATAATGGCATAGTATGTGTATCTAAGCGTAAAATAGGTATATATAATGGCATAGTATGTATATCTAAGCGTAAAATAGGTATATATAATGGCATAGTATGTATATCTAAGCGTAAAATAGGTATATATAATGGCATAGTATGTATATCTAAGCGTAAAATATGTATATATAATGGCATAGTATGTATATCTAAGCGTAAAATAGGTATATATAATGGCATAGTATGTATATCTAAGCGTAAAATATGTATATATATAATCGTAAAATAGGTATATATAATGGCATAGTATGTATATCTAAGCGTAAAATATGTATATATAATGGCATAGTATGTGTATCTAAGCGTAAAATATGTATATATAAAGCGTAAACTGATATAAGAAAGAGAAACTGTGGAACTTTAAATGACTTTTTCTAATATTTTTTGTTAAAAATTGAGATTTACAGACCAGTAATATGTTTGATAAATGAACTTGTGCTTAATTGGTTTAGACATTACTTTCTAAAATTTACATAAAATACAATCGCAGAAATTAAATGCAGGATTGAGCAAAGAGCTGTCGGCATTTATTAACGACGTGTGTTGAATTGTAAATCGATGTGCTATATAACGCTGGTTTAGAAATGAGAATCGCGGTCGGAATATCAAACACAGATCGGAATATCAAACACAGATCGGAATATCAAACACAGATCGGAATATCAAACACAGATCGGAATATCAAACACAGATTTTAACTCCTGGTCGAAGTTTAAAATTTATTTTATGAAATATCAGAAAAAAAGTTTAAAAATATATTATTTTCAAATAAGTCTTAAAAATTATTCTTATGAGTTTTAATAATTAACACATTATTTTAATTATTACCAATAATAAAACCTTTCTTTCCTCCCAATATGGAGAGCAATACAAACATAAATACACAACGACAACAACAACTAGAACAACAACAACAACAACATTTACGTTATTCAACGTCAGGCTACACAGTAGCAACATGACATAAAAGGTAAACAAATTATTATACAGTCAAACCTGTGTTAGTGGTCACCTACACTAAGCAGCCAACCAGTATTAAGCAGCCAGTTTATATATTCCCATAATGTTGTTTTATTATTCATTTGCCCTCTATTAAGTAAACCACATGTACTAAGGCAGCCACTTTCTGTGATTCCCTTTGCTGGCTGCTTAAGACAGGTTTGACTGTACATTATATACATGGGGACATACCATACGCATTGTGAACGAGAATGTATGTGTGTACGCCTGACATATGAAGTATATATATACTGAACTGAACTGAACTGAACTGAGCTGAATGTGTATGTCCTCTTCTCGGGAGATTCACCTATACATTGGCATTACAATTAACAATTACACCTACACCACATTGTATATAAAACAATAATTATAAGATATGGAAACAATAAATAATAATAATTAATAATAATAATAAAGACTTTATTTTACGAGAGAACTCATTTAACAAAAGTTAATCTACCATGAGGCCCTCAACATATATACAAATCAAATGATAGGACTACAAGTGAAAACTGCACATTGGAATTATATAGTAATGTAAAAGCTGACAAGTAGAGAAACAATTCCACCTCCATATATTCAACGTGACTCTTCAAAGTTAATAATATATGTTATAATTGTGCGACTATGATTAAACAGTCTATAATGTCATACGAACTTTCTAAGAACTTTGAGTTACTTTTGATACTGTAGTTTCGGTCATTATCTGACATCCCGACTAACATTAATTTAATAGTACATGATTTTTCATTCAATGCTAGTTGAACAATGCGATGTTACATGTATACGAAGCAGCTATTGTTTAATTTTTAAATATATGATATTTTATAAAAACATTGTATTGTTTACTTGTTATTTATAAATGTGTGTTTTACGTTTATTTATCGTCGCTACCGGTTGCCCATATGAGCGACGCCTCCTGAAGAGATAAGTAATTTTAGATTTTGGAGGATAGTGTAATGATACAGACATAGACCCATTGCAGAGTCACCTCTGGTTCTCTTACGTACAGCACCGACACGAGACCTCTGAAACACTGTTAATATTATTAGGGTCAGACGATGGATCGAACCAGTGACCCCTGCACTCGCATACCAACGTGATAACCACTGGACTACCTACCAGTATGTAATACAGTATGTCTATAAACGACAAGACGACTGGCAAATATTGCGTCAACATTCGTCAAATCCGTCAATTCTAATATTAATAGTTCATATTGCCAATATATTATGCATTATATTATGTTGGTATTTCTATGCACATGCAATATGTGGCATAGTCTAAATATAACGTATACCGTTCAACATTATAGCATTATTACATTTATTCGCGTTGACATACACCCATCAACACATTCAGCAAATGGCATTACGAATACATGACTTGAACTTTATTGAATATTCACATGTTTATTGTTTGTTCGTTCACCGTCAGTGTAGTATATTTTCTGAAGAGAACGGACATTTCTTAACTTAGATAATGTAACTGTGTGCTTAGAGCATGATGTATCCTTGTATGTCACACAATCAAGGGTTTTTATAATAAGGGCGAAGGGAAGGTGGGAGGGAGGAGCGAGGGAGGGAGCCACCGAGGTGGTAGTAGTATTCTGTATTTACATATCATCGGTGTACGTACACTATTTACAATCATATTACAAGTGTAGGTTACATCATAAACGTGTAATGCCACTCCAACACTGAGGTATAAGAGATGAACACACTTGTACACAATAAGGGTTGAGAGATGGGGAGGGGGTAGGCAGGGAGTAATGGATACGGTGTCAACCCCTTTTTATGTTATGTCGCACCAACAGCTCATGTTATACTCTCAGGCTATTATTGGTGGAGGAAGAACCCGGAAACCCACCAGAGCAGTGGTTCATGCACGGACGACACCAGAGCAGTGGTTCATGCACGGACGACACCAGAGCAGTGGTTCATGCACGGACGACACCAGAGCAGTGGTTCATGCACGGACGACACCAGAGCAGTGGTTCATGCACGGACGACACCAGAGCAGTGGTTCATGCACGGACGACACCAGAGCAGTGGTTCATGCACGGACGACACCAGAGCAGTGGTTCATGCACGGACGACACCAGAGCAGTGGTTCATGCACGGACGACACCAGAGCAGTGGTTCATGCACGGACGACACCAGAGCAGTGGTTCATGCACGGACGACACCAGAGCAGTGGTTCATGCACGGACGACACCAGAGCAGTGGTTCATGCACGGACGACACCAGAGCAGTGGTTCATGCACGGACGACACCAGAGCAGTGGTTCATGCACGGACGACACCAGAGCAGTGGTTCATGCACGGACGACACCAGAGCAGTGGTTCATGCACGGACGACACCAGAGCAGTGGTTCATGCACGGACGACACCAGAGCAGTGGTTCATGCACGGACGACACCAGAGCAGTGGTTCATGCACGGACGACACCAGAGCAGTGGTTCATGCACGGACGACACCAGAGCAGTGGTTCATGCACGGACGACACCAGAGCAGTGGTTCATGCACGGACGACACCAGAGCAGTGGTTCATGCACGGACGACACCAGAGCAGTGGTTCATGCACGGACGACACCAGAGCAGTGGTTCATGCACGGACGACACCAGAGCAGTGGTTCATGCACGGACGACACCAGAGCAGTGGTTCATGCACGGACGACACCAGAGCAGTGGTTCATGCACGGACGACACCAGAGCAGTGGTTCATGCACGGACGACACCAGAGCAGTGGTTCATGCACGGACGACACCAGAGCAGTGGTTCATGCACGGACGACACCAGAGCAGTGGTTCATGCACGGACGACACCAGAGCAGTGGTTCATGCACGGACGACACCAGAGCAGTGGTTCATGCACGGACGAACACCCGGGTAGAACCACCGACATCCTTGTAACGGGGAGGTTGTGAGTTCGAACCACGTAAACACAACAGTGGCTGTGGCAGACAAAACACTTAAAATCGTATTGCCTCGTCTCTCTACCTTATCACGATGGGTTCCATTAGGAACCAAAAAGTGTACAAGAATCTGAAAATAACCGAGGCGACCCCCCCCCGGAATTATTGTTGTGTATCCTTGTCTGGGCATTCTGAAGGTGTGCTATCAGAGTTTTTCTATACCTGTCGTTACTTGCCAATTCTAGCCGAGGCGAATGCCTCATTTTCCTCAGTTATTGAATTTGTAAAATGTATGCTAATTTGCATTTTATGTTATAAAATCACGCGAGGGGAGGACATAACAGTTCAGTCATTATCATAGTTTAATTTTAATCTTTATTAGAGCACCATCTATATATACACACATAAGTACAAACAACTGTACATGGATCGCAGGATCGATCCCCCGTCTGACCATAATAAAATTAACAGTCTTTCAGGTGGGACTTTAACCTGAGTCTCGTGTCGGTGCTTTACATCGTGCACGTAAAAGAACCAGAGGAGACTCTGGAATGGGTCTGTGTCTGTATCATTGCACTATCCTCCAAAAATCTAAAATGACTAATCTCTTCAGGAGACGTCGCTCATATGGGCAACCGGTCACGACGATAAATAAACGCAAAACACACATAGACTGGCCTTGATGTATTATATAGTGTAATAGTGTAATAATGTATTATATAGTGTAATATTGTATTATATAGTGTAATATTGTAATGATGTAGTATATAGTGTAATGATGTATTATATAGTGTAATGATGTATTATATAGTGTAATATTGTAATGATGTATTATATAGTGTAATGATGTATTATATAGTGTAATATTGTAATGATGTATGATATAGTGTATTATTGTAATGATGTATTATATAGTGTAATATTGTAATGATGTATTATATAGTGTATTATTGTAATGATGTATTATATAGTGTAATATTGTAATGATGTATTATATAGTGTAATATTGTAATGATGTATTATATATTGTAATGATGTATTATATAGTGTAATATTGTAATGATGTATTATATATTGTAATGATGTATTATATAGTGTAATATTGTAATGATGTATTATATATTGTAATGATGTATTATATAGTGTAATGATGTATTATATAGTGTAATATTGTAATGATGTATTATATAGTGTAATATTGTAATGATGTATTATATAGTGTAATATTGTAATGATGTATTATATATTGTAATGATGTATTATATATTGTAATGATGTATTATATAGTGTTATGATGTATTATATAGTGTAATGATGTATTATATAGTGTAATATTGTAATGATGTATTATATAGTGTAATGATGTATTATATAGTGTAATCTTGTAATGATGTATTATATAGTGTAATATTGTAATGATGTATTATATAGTGTAATATTGTAATGATGTATTATATAGTGTAATATTGTAATGATGTATTATATAGTGTAATATTGTAATGATGTATTATATAGTGTAATATTGTAATGATGTATAGTGTAATGATGTATTATATATTGTAATGATGTATTATATAGTGTAATATTGTAATGATGTATTATATAGTGTAATATTGTAATGATGTATTATATAGTGTAATATTGTAATGATGTATTATATAGTGTAATCTTGTAATTATGTATTATATAGTGTAATCTTGTAATGATGTATTATATAGTGTAATATTGTAATGATGTATTATACAGTGTAATCTTGTAATTATGTATTATATAGTGTAATCTTGTAATGATGTATTATATAGTGTAATCTTGTAATTATGTAATATATAGTGTAATCTTGTAATTATGTATTATATAGTGTAATCTTGTAATTATGTATTATATAGTGTAATCTTGTAATGATGTATAGTGTAATCTTGTAATTATGTATTATATAGTGTAATGATGTATTATATAGTGTAATGATGTATTATATAGTGTAATCTTGTAATGATGTATTATATAGTGTAATGATGTATTATATAGTGTAATGATGTATTATATAGTGTAATGATGTATTATATAGTGTAATGATGTATTATATAGTGTAATCTTGTAATGATGTATTATATAGTGTAATATTGTAATGATGTATTATATAGTGTAATCTTGTAATGATGTATTATATAGTGTAATGATGTATTATATAGTGTAATATTGTAATGATGTATTATATAGTGTAATATTGTAATGATGTATTATATAGTGTAATGATGTATTATATAGTGTAATATTGTAATGATGTATTATATAGTGTAATCTTGTAATGATGTATAGTGTAATCTTGTAATTATGTATTATATAGTGTAATCTTGTAATGATGTATAGTGTAATCTTGTAATTATGTATTATATAGTGTAATGATGTATTATATAGTGTAATTATGTATTATATAGTGTAATCTTGTAATGATGTATTATATAGTGTAATGATGTATTATATAGTGTAATGATGTATTATATAGTGTAATCTTGTAATTATGTATTATATAGTGTAATCTTGTAATGATGTATTATATAGTGTAATGATGTATTATATAGTGTAATCTTGTAATGATGTATTATATAGTGTAATCTTGTAATGATGTATTATATAGTGTAATCTGGTAATTATGTATTATATAGTGTAATATTGTAATTATGTATTATATAGTGTAATATTGTAATGATGTATTATATAGTGTAATCTTGTAATGATGTATTATATAGTGTAATATTGTAATGATGTATTATATAGTGTAATCTTGTAATGATGTATTATATAGTGTAATCTTGTAATGATGCATTATATAGTGTAATTATGTATTATATAGTGTAATATTGTAATGATGTATTATATAGTGTAATCTTGTAATGATGTATTATATAGTGTAATCTTGTAATGATGTATTATATAGTGTAATCTTGTAATGATGTATTATATAGTGTAATATTGTAATGATGCATTATATAGTGTAATTATGTATTATATAGTGTAATGATGTATGATATATTGTAATGATGTATTATATAGTGTAATCTTGTAATGATGTATTATATAGTGTAATATTGTAATGATGTATTATATAGTGTAATCTTGTAATGATGTACTGCATAGTGTAATATTGTAATGATGTATTATATAGTGTAATCTTGTAATGATGTATTATATAGTGTAATATTGTAATGATGTATTATATAGTGTAATCTTGTAATGATGTATTATATAGTGTAATCTTGTAATGATGTATTATATAGTGTAATCTTGTAATGATGTATTATATATTGTAATCTTGTAATGATGTACTGCATAGTGTAATATTGTAATGATGTATTATATAGTGTAATCTTGTAATGATGTATTATATAGTGTAATATTGTAATGATGTATTATATAGTGTAATATTGTAATGATGTATTATATAGTGTAATCTTGTAATGATGTACTGCATAGTGTAATATTGTAATGATGTATTATATAGTGTAATCTTGTAATGATGTATTATATAGTGTAATATTGTAATGATGTATTATATAGTGTAATCTTGTAATGATGTATTATATAGTGTAATCTTGTAATGATGTATTATATAGTGTAATCTTGTAATGATGTATTATATAGTGTAATATTGTAATTATGCATTATATAGTGTAATATTGTAATGATGTATTATATAGTGTAATGATGTATTATATAGTGTAATGATGTATTATATAGTGTAATATTGTAATTATGTATTATATAGTGTAATCTTGTAATTATGCATTATATAGTGTAATATTGTAATGATGTATTATATAGTGTAATCTTGTAATGATGTATTATATAGTGTAATATTGTAATGATGTATTATATAGTGTAATCTTGTAATGATGTATTATATAGTGTAATCTTGTAATGATGTATTATATAGTGTAATCTTGTAATGATGTATTATATAGTGTAATATTGTAATTATGCATTATATAGTGTAATATTGTAATGATGTATTATATAGTGTAATGATGTATTATATAGTGTAATGATGTATTATATAGTGTAATATTGTAATTATGTATTATATAGTGTAATCTTGTAATTATGCATTATATAGTGTAATATTGTAATGATGTATTATATAGTGTAATGATGTATTATATAGTGTAATGATGTATTATATAGTGTAATATTGTAATTATGTATTATATAGTGTAATATTGTAATGATGTATTATATAGTGTAATCTTGTAATGATGTATTATATAGTGTAATCTTGTAATGATGTATTATATAGTGTAATCTTGTAATGATGTATTATATAGTGTAATATTGTAATGATGTATTATATAGTGTAATCTTGTAATTATTTATTATATAGTGTAATCTTGTAATGATGTATTATATAGTGTAATTATGTATTATATAGTGTAATATTGTAATGATGTATTATATAGTGTAATATTGTAATGATGTATTATATAGTGTAATATTGTAATGATGTATTATATAGTGTAATATTGTAATGATGTATTATATAGTGTAATATTGTAATGATGTATTATATAGTGTAATCTTGTAATGATGTATTATATAGTGTAATCTTGTAATGATGTATTATATAGTGTAATGATGTATTATATAGTGTAATCTTGCAATGATGTATTATATAGTTTAATATTGTAATGATGTATTATATAGTGTAATGATGTATTATATAGTGTAATGATGTATTATATAGTGTAATGATGTAGTATATAGTGTAATGATGTATGATATATTGTAATGATGTATTATATAGTGTAATGATGTATTATATAGTGTAATGATGTATTATATATTGTAATGATGTATTATATAGTGTAATATTGTAATGATGTATTATATAGTGTAATGATGTATTATATAGTGTATTGATGTATTATATATTGTAATGATGTATTATATAGTGTAATCTTGTAATGATGTATTATATAGTGTAATTATGTATTATATAGTGTAATAGTGTAATGATGTATTATATAGTGTAATATTGTAATGATGTATTATATAGTGTAATATTGTAATGATGTATTATATAGTGTAATGATGTATTATATAGTGTAATGATGTATTATATAGTGTAATGATGTATTATATAGTGTAATGATGTATTATATAGTGTAATGATGTATGATATATTGTAATGATGTATTATATAGTGTAATGATGTATTATATAGTGTAATATTGTAATGATGTATTATATAGTGTACTATTGTAATGATGTATTATATAGTGTAATATTGTAATGATGTATTATATAGTGTAATGATGTATTATATAGTGTAATGATGTATTATATAGTGTAATATTGTAATGATGTATTATATAGTGTAATGATGTATTATATAGTGTAATGATGTATTATATAGTGTAATGATGTATTATATATTGTAATGATGTATTATATAGTGTAATGATGTATTATATATTGTAATGATGTATTATATAGTGTAATATTGTAATGATGTATTATATAGTGTAATATTGTAATGATGTATTATATATTGTAATGATGTATTATATAGTGTAATCTTGTAATGATGTATTATATAGTGTAATCTTGTAATTATGTATTATATAGTGTAATATTGTAATGATGTATTATATAGTGTAATATTGTAATGATGTATTATATAGTGTAATGATGTATTATATAGTGTAATGATGTATTATATAGTGTAATGATGTATTATATATTGTAATGATGTATTATATATTGTAATGATGTATTATATAGTGTAATATTGTAATGATGTATTATATAGTGTAATATTGTAATTATGTATTATATATTGTAATGATGTATTATATAGTGTAATCTTGTAATGATGTATTATATAGTGTAATCTTGTAATTATGTATTATATAGTGTAATCTTGTAATGATGTATTATATAGTGTAATATTGTAATGATGTATTATATAGTGTAATCTTGTAATTATGTATTATATAGTGTAATCTTGTAATGATGTATTATATAGTGTAATATTGTAATGATGTATTATATAGTGTAATCTTGTAATTATGTACTGCATAGTGTAATATTGTAATGATGTATTATATAGTGTAATCTTGTAATTATGTACTGCATAGTGTAATATTGTAATGATGTATTATATAGTGTAATCTTGTAATTATGTATTATATAGTGTAATATTGTAAAGATGTATTATATAGTGTAATATTGTAATGATGTATTATATAGCGTAATCTTGTAATTATGTATTATATAGTGTAATGATGTATTATATAGTGTAATTATGTATTATATAGTGTAATCTTGTAATGATGTATTATATATTGTAATGATGTATTATATATTGTAATGATGTATTATATAGTGTAATATTGTAATGATGTATTATATAGTGTAATGATGTATTATATAGTGTAATAGTGTAATGATGTATTATATAGTGTAATCTTGTAATGATGTATTATATAGTGTAATATTGTAATGATGTATTATATAGTGTAATATTGTAATGATGTACTGCATAGTGTAATCTTGTAATGATGTATTATATAGTGTAATAATGTAATGATGTACTGCATAGTGTAATCTTGTAATGATGTATTATATAGTGTAATATTGGATTATATAGTGTAATAGTGTAATGGTAGGGAACTATTAGATACATGCAATAAAATCCCCTTGCCTAAGGGCACAGTCGTCGCGGCGCCAGTGCTGCTCGAACTCCTGGCCTATCGCACCTGAAGCGAACGCTCTACAACTGCGCTATCACGACTTCCACGATTTTATGGTTGGCCTTCTGACGACAAGCTATAGTTAGACGAGTTATTAATTTACTTTAATAGTAAATACATGCATATAAACATATAAAAACATATACATATATATATATATATATATATATACCTACAACATTTAACGCGCCGTGCATGTTTTGCTTACTAAAAAATCATATATATTTCTGACAAACAGTAACTGTACGAATTGGAGAATTTCGTTTTCATTATAAATTGACTGCAGTAAAGTGAGGTAGACTTAATCTATCTATATACAAGACATGTTAAATGTTGTACAACATGAACTTATTCGGCATTAATGGTTGCTGTAGTGTAATCTACAAATAAAGTGTACGTACATAGTTGTACTATATATACACTTACTATTTGAATGAAGGGAAAGGTTGTTAAATTATTTAATCAGTTTTGTTTATTTAACATTGAACCGTTTTTTACTAGCTTATTTGATGCAAAAAACAAACAAACAGAAACTGGAAGGAATTTGGCTGTATATTAATAATACATGTATTCACTTGTGCAATTCCCTCCTTAGCACATCAAAGCAGCACATTCTGTTCCATACTTCAAAGCTTTATATATCAGGTGGTACAAAGAACACACCGTTAACCTACTAAATTGATAAATTATACATGTATATAAGTATTAGTTCTTGCAGCTTATATCTTATTTCCTATGCAAGTTTTACTGGTTACTGTTTACATGTTTCATTATGCTATTTCATGTTTTAATTTGTTGAGGGCCTCATGGTATATTACTTAATTGTTCAAATGAGTTCTCTCTTTAAATAAATTCTATATTATTATTATTATTCTGCGTTCAAATATCCATGCAAGATTAATGTGAATATTATAATACATGTATATAATAATTATTATTGTAATAAGTGAAAAACTTACATATGATTTGTGCCGGTTCACTTTTAACCTGTGATATGTTCCTATCAGGCAGTCCGAGTATACTATCTATGCTGTATTTTACCGACGATGACAACGGCTTCGTCGTCGGGACACTGTCGGTTACGTTATCAGAATTGTCCATAGCTACTAAATGCTGTAGCGTATTTAGAATTGTCAAATGCAGTGTATTATAATATAGCACGTTTCACATATACTGTTAAACTCCACCAAATACAATACTGCGCTTTTATTATATTTATCTATTATAACTAAGAAGAATGTTCTGCGAATATTCCAACCGCTCCATTCAATTTACAGATACCTTCCGCTGTAGTAAATCCTTTTAAGGTAATTAAATCAGTAATTTGTCGCAAATTGAGTCTATTCAACGCATAAAAACACTTGAGAATAAAAGCTCCGCTCTCATTGGTTACTTCTATTGTTGCATCGTTAAACGCCTTTTGAATGGACAAAATATTTATTAACTGCGGGATATTGATCTGCTATTGATATCCGGTAATCCTTTTCGCAGTAGGAGGAGCTAAATCTCTTGGTGGCTAAATTAGTGCTACATTATGAGAATAGATATCTTCACCGACTATCAGTTTAGGGTTTTGAAAAGGGGATTGCTACAGTTTATTAATTTATAATGAGAGTCTCAAAATCGGCCTCATTATTTATAGCATGGTAAATTGCCGTATAATGCGCATGAGAAAATCCCCACAAAGTTGATCTGACCCCCTGTAAATGTCTCATCGCTTCATTAACAATCGCATTATCTTGTAACATTCAAAAACTAGCAGGCATCGCCAGATTAACAATTTTATTCTTCCATTCTCTCAAGTGGGCGAATTTTCCAGTGACAAATTCTCTCATCAAAGCCTTTTGATAGTCGGTTAAGTTAACAATTGAAATGTAATTTAGCGCGTGTGTAAGTTTGTCTGTAACATGGCTACCATCTCCCTTCAGAAAATGATCCGCTGCTAATAAGGGCCATTGTCTCCAAGATTGGTTAGTGCCAATACATGGCCAGTGATAAATGAATTGTGAACAACTATTCCAATTTGATAACGAAAATTCGATAGATGGCCGTACAAACTATGAAGCCGTTTGAATTAGAGGCAATTTACGAAAGTGTGTATGTTTGCGTGCGTAAAATAAGGTGCTAACAATTTATAGATAGTTATTTCAACGACGCTGAACAAAGACACGTTCGTCAACCAACGTGTGCCAAATTAATCATAATACGATTTATACAGATTTCTGAAGAGCAAAACACACCAGAATTGTTTGTCAAACTTTACAAGTTTGTTCCTTCTTATCAAATTCATTACTAACTGACACTAAGCCTGAAAATGTCCGCCGCATTTGGCTAAAATGTGAGTAAATAGAAACATCTACCTTTGACCGTCTTAAAGAATATCCATTGACCAGTGGGTATAGTGGAAACACAAATCGTCTTTACTAAATGTCAACCATTGTAGTGTTTGTTCATGAAATTAGCGAAAGTGCTAAGTATGAAGTAACTTTAGACATCTAACATATTAATTAAACAAACGTTTCTTACCACAGTTAGTGATGCCTTGTTTTCAAGTGTAGTTTTAAAGTAGATATTAAATAAATAAAATTAAATATCTGTTCAGCTTTGGTATAGAATAGTCATCTGTATATGGGCGTAAATGTATGAAAGGGCAAACAAACAAATAACATGTGTAACTATTCTTATAAATCTTTAAACAGATGCTTCATGGGAAGTGTAGCAACTGTTTGCGCGTCTAATGCATGCTTAGTACGTCTTATATACTCTATATATATTAGTCTATACCAATTTATTTGAGCTCGAAACCTCATTCCTGATGGAATACATCGCCACGAGGAAGGTGAGGCAACGTGGAATTTAAATGCCTTGCCTAAGGGTACAATCGTAACGGCTCCAGTGGGGCTCGAACTCCTGGTCTATCGCACCTGAAATGAACGTTCTACCACTGCGTTATCACGATTTCCACAATATATATTCGAAAATGAATAGCAGTTTTAACCCATTCAACACCAAGTAACTGACATGGACTGGTCCATGATCAGTTTTTAGACCAATCAATTAATACGAAAATTACATTTGGACCAGTTCATTTATCAAAATGGGTAATTTTGTCTAAAATAGTAATATTACTGGCAAAAAGTGCAGATCCTGATGAGACGGCTCGTTACGAGCCGGTTCATCTGGATCTACACTTTTTGTAAGCCTATTTAGAGGTATGTGATGTTGAAAGGGTTAAGGAGTAAATTAATACGTTATAATCCATTATCCCAAATGATATTACAGTCGAGTCAGCCAAAGGAATGATAGAAATTGATTGCTTAGTCAAGGTAGCGGCTCACGAGATGTTAATTATTGAACAAATTGCCACATTGGGAATGTTGTAACTGGCTTATTACGGGTCGGTGGCTTAATAGAGGAGACAGCTATCACGGGTTTGACTGGCAGCACTAGTGTTTGTATTAAATGTTCTAAGCTGTTTAGTGGCGTTTAATATATAGTCAAACCTGTGTTAGTGGTCGCCTCCATTAATCAGCCAACCTGTATTAAGCAGCCAGTTTCCAGATTCCCAAAATGCTGTTTTGTATTACATGTGACCCCTATTTAGCAGCCACCTGTGCTAATCAGCCATATTCTGTAATTCCCTTGGTTGGTTGCTTAAGACAGGTTTGACTGTAGTGTAGAAGGACATGGTTTTACATATTGTGGGTGTCAGAGGTGCCCTCTCCCCCTCCATTGCTGTATATGTTCTAATCCCATCATGGTGTTGACTTTTGTCATGTTAGGAAGCAATCCAACTGACTTGTGCAATGTCGGCGGTTCTCTCCGTGCTACGTCCTGTGCCGGAAATACTGATCGGAGAGGCTCCTGGCTTCGAGGTTATAAAACGTTTCTGAGATCACAAACTCGAGCTCAAGAAACTGTGATTGGGTGAGACTGAGATTTACGCTCAGCTCAACCAATCAGAAGCTTGAGACTGAGTTTGAAATTGGAAACAAGTTTTACTACCTCGGGCACTGATGTCTTCTCCACCAATTCCAGCTGAAGAGTTGGTATACTACTTAAGCTGTCGGTGTGACATTCTCTTGTAATACACGGCTCGCAGGCATCACCCCCGACATACTAAAGTGACTAATTTAACAGCTTTTCGGATGAAATTTGAAATCAAGGATTTCAGTCGGTGTCTTTCACTGTGTTAGTATGTTTCTAGACGGGGTCAGCTACACAACGTGTATTTATTTATACCCCATCTAAGCGTATTACGTCTGGTTTACATTTTATCGTAATATAATCACATTTTCCGACTAGATATAAAACAAAAATATTATAACACGTCGTTTCTCAAAATTCGTACATTGTACATCTATTTAGAAATAAAACGTATACACTTTTATGTTTTGGACTAGTAATCCAGGGATCGCTGGTTCGATCCCCCGTCTGACCATAATAAAAACTAACAGTCTTCGGATGGGACATTAAACTCGTGTCGGTGCTTTACACCGTGTACGTAAAAGAACCAGAGTAGACTCTGTGTAATGGGTCTCTGTCTGTATCATTGCACTATCCTCCAAAAATGTAAAATGACTAATCTCTTCAGGAGGCGTCGTTCATATGGGCAACATGCTATATTTCAGCATTTTACACGCATACATGTAGTACTAGAACAATGGGCAGACAACTATAATAAAGATGGCATATGATGTATGTCAAGGCTATACATGATTTTCATTTTGCAACATGAAATCGTTAGATTATATATTGGATAAAAATTATACAATGATTGGAAAATAAGATTTCATTAATTTATGAAAAGTGTCATAATTAAAGTCAATGCATATCCTTAGCTTTGTGCAATATATAACCAAACAACTAGATAAGTGTCAACGTCTCCTAATCGCATAAACTCTCGCAGTGCACGAGATTACGTTAATCCCGAGATTACCCATACACCTCCTTATTCTTACAAGTTTTCGGATAATATTTTTAGACTGGTATAGTATTTCCATTTTAAATACATTATCTATGATTTTGTGACAGCATATTACATTATCCATTTAGTTTTGATATCAACCCCTTTGTTAAGTCGTTATATTGATTAATATCTTAGGTCTGTAATTTACAAGTAGGCAGCTGCCATTTGAACTAATTGAATCTAAATCACGGGTGGTGAAAAAATAAGATAATTCAGAATCGGGTGATAACAATTTGTACGTAGCTGATAAATTCATTTAGCAGTCAATTGTTGTTACACTGCGGGACACGCTGTGGCAGTCTGTCTATGCATGGAACTTGTGTGACGAATGCAGTATATGAAATTATATCTGTATATCAGAAACTACATGACAACAACAGTTCTGTCATGCATTTTCATCTTTATTCAAGTCTCATCTGTGTACATACATATAATGCAAGACAAAGTTAAACAGGCGGATCTGTAGTCCAGTGGTTAAAACGCTGGACTGGGAATCTAGGGATCGCAGGTTCGATCGCCCGTCTGACCCTAATAAAATTAACAGTCTTTCAAATGGGATTTTAAACCGAGGTCCCGTGTCGGTGCTGTACACCGTGCACGTAAAAGAGCCAGAAGAGACTCTGTAATGGGTCTCTGTCTGTATCATTGCACTATCCTCCAAAAATCTAAAATGACTAATCTCTTCAGGAGGCGTCGCTCATATGGGCAACCGGCAGCGACGATAAATAAACGTAAAACACACATAACAATGATATCAAAAAAGTACATAGCCATTCTGAATAGAATTTTAAGAGAAATATTGCAACAAAACATATAACATGTATAAAAACCACATGTTTATTATATTAATTATAGACATTTATTTTTACATTGTAGCGCCAAGAAACAGTCGCTAATTTCAATTTAAATACTACTGAAAACAAAAATGGTATAAAACAATGAATTGAAAAACAAGCACTAAATCGCTATTAAGAAATATCTTACAATTATGTTATGTCTACTAGTGTTTCATTTTTATTCAAGTCTCATCTATGTACATACATAACCGTCTCCGTGGCCTAGTGGTTAAGGCGTCTGCCTACGGAGCGGGAGGATTCGAATCTCGTCAGGGGTTCGTTCTGATATGACCGATTGGTGAGCCGCCAGCTAGTTAAATAATGGTTACCGAGCGCCTACCAGCCTGGCATATAAGCATATGGTTCATGAAGTACTGATGTTCATAAAACTATATAACACTATAATAAACAAACACTTATAAGACAAAGTTAAACAATCATATTAAAACGTACAGAGACATTCTGAATATAATTTTAAGAGACATATTGCAACAAAACATACACATATATTCTAAAAATCACATGTGTATTATATTAAAGTTCAAACCTGTATTAAGCAGCCAACCAAGGAACTCCAAAAAGTGGCTGCTTAGCACAGATGGCTGCTTAATAGAGGTCAAATATATAATAAAACAACATATTGGGCACCTGGAAACTGGCTGCTTAATACAGGCTGGCTGCTTAATAGAGGTGACCACTAACACAGGTTTGACTGTATAGATGACCACTAACACAGGTTTGACTGTAGACATTTATTTTTACATTGTTGCGCCAAGAAACAGTTGCTAATTTCAATTTAAATACTACTTAAAACAAAAATGGTATAAAACAATGAATTGAAAAACAAGCACTAAATCGCTATTAAGAAATATCTTACAAACCCAGCCATCATTTACTGCTTCTTGTAGTATAGAATAATATATAGCTAATAATAGGACATCATTTACTGCTTCTTGTAGTATAGAATAATATATAGCTAATAATAGGACATCATTTACTGCTTCTTGTAGTATGTAGAATAATAGATAGCTAATAATAGGACATCATTTACTGCTTCTTGTAGTATGTAGAATAATAGATAGCTAATAATAGGACATCATTTACTGCTTCTTGTAGTATGTAGAATAATAGATAGCTAATAATAGGACATCATTTACTGCTTCTTGTAGTATGTAGAATAATATATAGCTAATAATAGGACATCATTTACTGCTTCTTGTAGTATGTAGAATAATAGATAGCTAATAATAGGACATCATTTACTGCTTCTTGTAGTATGTAGAATAATAGATAGCTAATAATAGGACATCATTTACTGCTTCTTGTAGTATGTAGAATAATAGATAGCTAATAATAGGACATCATTTACTGCTTCTTGTAGTATGTAAAATAATATATAGCTAATAATAGGACATCATTTACTGCTTCTTGTAGTATGTAGAATAATAGATAGCTAATAATAGGACATCATTTACTGCTTCTTGTAGTATGTAGAATAATAGATAGCTAATAATAGGACATCATTTACTGCTTCTTGTAGTATGTAGAATAATATATAGCTAATAATAGGACATCATTTACTGCTTCTTGTAGTATGTAGAATAATAGATAGCTAATAATAGGACATCATTTACTGCTTCTTGTAGTATGTAGAATAATATATAGCTAATAATAGGACATCATTTACTGCTTCTTGTAGTATGTAGAATAATAGATAGCTAATAATAGGACATCATTTACTGCTTCTTGTAGTATGTAGAATAATAGATAGCTATAAAGGACATCATTTAGCTTCTTGTAGTATGTAGAATAATAGATAGCTAATAATAGGACATCATTTACTGCTTCTTGTAGTATGTAGAATAATAGATAGCTAATAATAGGACATCATTTACTGCTTCTTGTAGTATGTAGAATAATATATAGCTAATAATAGGACATCATTTACTGCTTCTTGTGGTATGTAGAATAATAGATAGCTAATAATAGGACATCATTTACTGCTTCTTGTGGTATGTAGAATAATAGATAGCTAATAATAGGACATCATTTACTGCTTCTTGTAGTATGTAGAATAATAGATAGCTAATAATAGGACATCATTTACTGCTTCTTGTAGTATGTAAAATAATATATAGCTAATAATAGGATATCATTTACGAAGGTAAAAGTATCGATTATGTGAAAGCTGAAAATCCACCCATTTCTGACATATCAGTGCTGTTTACTTTATACAAATTAATTTTTATCTCGATTGCGAAACAAGTTCTAACAACTTATATTAATTACTCTCGAGACCTCATTCCTGATGGAATCCATCGCCACGAGTTTATACAAATTTATTTGAGCTCGATTGCGAAACAGTTGTAAAGCTTTGAAGTGTGGAACAGAATGTGCTTTTTTGATGTGATCAAGGAGGGAATTCCACACAAGTGTGACCCTGAATATAAGAAAGATTGTCTAAAAAGTTCAGTATTGGCGGGTGATCGCAAGTTTTGAGTTCGAGCATCAGAAGTAAATCTGTATGTACTGTACATAGATGAGACAGAACTAAAGATATAATAGATACATGGTAGAAGGTTGTTATCATACAAGTGTACTCCCTCCAAAAGCAGTAGATTTAGTAAAACAATCCAAGCAGAGACATTTTAATGCACGAGAAATTGGTATTCAGTTAGCTGTCATATTCTTAGTTTAAACAAATTTATTTTAGCTCGATTGCGAAACAAGTTCTTACAATTGATTCGCAATCGAGTTAAAATAAATTATAAACGTACTATGAAACATATTTAATATCATCCTCTGGCGCACGAGATTACATGTATGTAGCTATCGTGTATTACATATACATACAGATACACTGTAGCACACAGGCCCGTAACCACACCGAGGCATACCGAGACAGTTGCCTCGGTTAAAATT
The DNA here is from genome assembly GCA_014843695.1 of Archivesica marissinica. Classification (NCBI taxonomy): domain Eukaryota; kingdom Metazoa; phylum Mollusca; class Bivalvia; order Venerida; family Vesicomyidae; genus Archivesica; species Archivesica marissinica. Next base: position 65,132,307 of record CM026399.1, on the reverse strand, counting down.
TCTAAAGCCCCAAAAAATAAAATGAAAAAATAAATAAATAAAATGCAAAAAATATCCTTTTGCTGTATAAAATGTTGACTGTTGAGCTGACAGTACATGCCCCCGGACCCCCTAGATTTCCTCGGATGAAATTTGACTCTGGCTATGGAAATTTGACATATAGTTTGATATTTGCTATGTATAAATATGTGCACAATGATATTGTATGTTTCGTTACTGTATATACATGTAACTATGTTGTACAGTGTATGTATATATTTTATTCTCCTAAATTGGAAAGGAAAACTTCGGAAGATGGGAAATATGAGCATAATACTGAACAATGATGAAAATCGACTTCCAATAACAAACAGGTATTGGAATTTGAAATAGTGTTCGAAATGGCTGCCGTTTTGAATATTTGTGAGCATTATGACGTCATAACTACATAAAAAATTTACTTCCAGTTAGCCACAATAATGAAAACATATATATACAACTGACATAGAAAGTCTTATGCGGTCGTTTGTTTATTAGTGGACTTATTTAGTTTCTGTGGCGGTCTTTCGAAAATAATTATATAGTTCAATATATCAATATAGGAAATTACAGTTGTAGAAATTCCACCTCGCGTAATAATTGATCTCGCCTTGAGGATACATACATATACATTGCCACATACGTACATAATTTATTTACACATACAGTACAGTAAAGTGTTTATTTATTATAGTGTCACCCATATTTAAAGGGCCAGCTATTTCTGTCTTATGAGACATCTCTCTTTATGAACATCAGTACTTCCCGAATCCTATGCGTGTATGCATGGCGTCAGACTGGTAGGCAATCGGTAACCATTATTTAACTAGATAGCGGCTCACCAACCGGCCATATCAGAATAAACCCCTGACGAGGTTCGAACCATCGACCTCCGTAGGCAGACGCCTTAACCGCTAGTGGTGGTAAATAAATTATCCAGACACGGTCCTATCCGAAATAATGGCTTGTTTTAAAAGAAAAAATATCAACATCCAAATTTAATTATAGTTTGACACGCGTCATTTCCTATCCACTACGGGTTGAGAGTGTACATTCCGCGGTTGCTGCCCTTTGGTAATCTGGTATACTACTCTCCACAACAGAAGGCGGGAAATTCACTTGATAAGCACGCGCTAATGGCGGATCGGTATAGATAGGGTGCCAAACGTTGCAAGTATCAGCAAATATTAAATCAATCTGTTCTTCGTTAAAAGCAATTAAAAGACGATCGAGCAGTACACTGGGATTATGGATAAATGCGTTTCGATAATTTTGTAAACAACACTATCTGTCGAACGTGCGTAATAATCTTTATGATTTTAGATTATTGACACGGAATTGTCTAAACAATTTTCAATACAGATTATTAGTCAGAAATAATGGTTGGGCAACATTTAATGGAGGCAGTTGTTTATAAAGTAAATATGGATAGCGCATTAAATTATAGTACGATGTGTGGATATAAGACTGATGCTGTATTTGATTTATTCCCTCGTTCATATGGTTCACAGGCGTCGATGGTGAATAAACTCATCAATAATTTTGATGGGGGGTAGTTGTTATAAACAAGTGCTTTCAGGCAAGGCGGGGCGGGCAGGGCAGGACAGGTAGGGGCGGGCAGGGCAATAGAGTACAGGGCGGGGCAGAGCAGGGCAGTAGGTCTTCTTAAGTGGTATCCTTGCTCGGTTTTTATCTTTAAACTTATTTATTTTACAACGATTGCGAAACAAGTTCTAACAACTTCTAATCACTCTCGTTGGCGCGGATGAAAGCACATATGTGGTCATTCGTGTGGGAGGAAACCGGAGTACCCGGAGAAACCCCACCTGACTACCATACCATCTCACATACTTCCCGGTCCGAGGATCGAACCCGGGTTACATTGGTGTTTCTTTTCACCACATGCTTTCAATTGTAACCGCTTTCTCGTCTTGTTATTATTATTAATAAATTACTAAATCTCAACATAATATATCCTACAATATATGCATTGCGTACGTTGTAGAAATGTGTTATCAATGCATTAACAAGATCACATTTATCATACCGCATTAGCTGGTTACGGAACAACGGTAAAAGCTAAGGATTCCAACTGAAAGGACCGATATATATCTCGGGATAAATCGGACTGTATCTGTCAAGGGAGGTAATAGAACAACCAGTAATGTCTCTCAATGATTGTCGTGATTCGTTTCACAGGAAGTTTTGTTTTGTTTGTTATTGAGGTGTTAACATCACAACAACAGCATCGACTCACCTACCATTGGGGGGGGGGGGTTAACGTGGAACCAACAGCTTACATAAGTCGGGGACTGCCCAGCTATTGTTAGTGGGGGTTAACGTAGAACCAACAGCTTAAATAAGTCGGGGACTCGCCAGCTATTGTTAATGGGGGTTAACGTAGAACCAACAGCTTAAATAAGTCGGGGACTCGCCAGCTATTGTTAGTGGGGGTTAACGTAGAACCAACAGCTTAAATAAGTCGGGGACTCGCCAGCTATTGTTAATGGGGGTTAACGTAGAACCAACACCATACATAAGTCGGGGACTCGCCAGCTATTGTTAGTGGGGGTTAACGTAGAACCAACAGCTTACATAAGTCGGGGACTCGCCAGCTATTGTTAGTGGGGGTTAACGTAGAACCAACAGCTTACATAAGTCGGGGACTCGCCAGCTATTGTTAATGGGGGTTAACGTAGAACCAACACCTTACATAAGTCGGGGACTCGCCAGCTATTGTTAGTGGGGGTTAACGTAGAACCAACAGCTTACATAAGTCGGCGACTCGCCAGCTATTGTTAGTGGGGGTTAACGTAGAACCAACAGCTTAAATAAGTCGGGGACTCGCCAGCTATTGTTAGTGGGGGTTAACGTAGAACCAACAGTTTAAATAAGTCGGGGACTCGCCAGCTATTGTTAGTGGGGGTTAACGTCGAATCAACAGCTTAAATAAGTCGGGGACTCGCCAGCTATTGTTAGTTGGGGTTAACGTCGAATCAACAGCTTAAATAAGTCGGGGACTCGCCAGCTATTGTTAGTGGGGGTTAACGTAGAAACAACAGTTTAAATAAGTCGGGGACTCGCCAGCTATTGTTAGTGGGGGTTAACGTAGAACCAACACCTTACATAAGTCGGGGACTCGCCAGCTATTGTTAGTGGCGGTTAACGTAGAACCAACACCTTAAATAAGTCGGGGACTCGCCAGCTATTGTTAGTGGGGGTTAACGTAGAACCACAGCTTAATAAGTCGGGGACTCGCCAGCTATTGTTAGTGGGGGTTAACGTAGAACCAACAGCTTATATAAGTCGGGGACTCGCCAGCTATTGTTAGTGGGGGTTAACGTAGAACCAACAGCTTACATAAGTCGGGGACTCGCCAGCTATTGTTAGTTGGGGTTAACGTCCAACCAACAGCTTAAATAAGTCGGGGACTCGCCAGCTATTGTTAGTGGGGGTTAACGTAGAACCAACAGCTTAAATAAGTCGGGGACTCGCCAGCTATTGTTAGTGGGGGTTAACGTAGAACCAACAGCTTAAATAAGTCGGGGACTCGCCAGCTATTGTTAGTGGGGGTTAACGTAGAACCAACAGCTTATATAAGTCGGGGACTCGCCAGCTATTGTTAGTGGGGGTTAACGTAGAACCAACAGCTTACATAAGTCGGGGACTCGCCAGCTATTGTTAGTGGGGGTTAACGTAGAACCAACAGCTTAAATAAGTCGGGGACTCGCCAGCTATTGTTAGTGGGGGTTAACGTAGAACCAACAGCTTACATAAGTCGGGGACTCGCCAGCTATTGTTAGTGGGGGTTAACGTAGAACCACCAGTTTAAATAAGTCGGCGACTCTCCAGCTATTGTTAGTGGGGGTTAACGTAGAACCAACAGTTTAAATAAGTCGGGGACTCGCCAGCTATTGTTAGTGGGGGTTAACGTAGAACCAACACCTTACATAAGTCGGGGACTCGCCAGCTATTGTTAGTGGGGGTTAACGTAGAACCAACAGCTTACATAAGTCGGGGACTCGCCAGCTATTGTTAGTTGGGGTTAACGTCGAATCAACAGCTTAAATAAGTCGGGGACTCGCCAGCTATTGTTAGTGGGGGTTAACGTAGAAACAACAGTTTAAATAAGTCGGGGACTCGCCAGCTATTGTTAGTGGGGGTTAACGTAGAACCAACACCTTACATAAGTCGGGGACTCGCCAGCTATTGTTAGTGGCGGTTAACGTAGAACCAACACCTTAAATAAGTCGGGGACTCGCCAGCTATTGTTAGTTGGGGTTAACGTCCAACCAACAGCTTAAATAAGTCGGGGACTCGCCAGCTATTGTTAGTGGGGGTTAACGTAGAACCAACAGCTTAAATAAGTCGGGGACTCGCCAGCTATTGTTAGTGGGGGTTAACGTAGAACCAACAGCTTAAATAAGTCGGGGACTCGCCAGCTATTGTTAGTGGGGGTTAACGTAGAACCAACAGCTTATATAAGTCGGGGACTCGCCAGCTATTGTTAGTGGGGGTTAACGTAGAACCAACAGCTTACATAAGTCGGGGACTCGCCAGCTGTTGTTAGTGGGGGTTAACGTAGAACCAACAGCTTAAATAAGTCGGGGACTCGCCAGCTATTGTTAGTGGGGGTTAACGTAGAACCAACAGCTTACATAAGTCGGGGACTCGCCAGCTATTGTTAGTGGGGGTTAACGTAGAACCACCAGTTTAAATAAGTCGGCGACTCTCCAGCTATTGTTAGTGGGGGTTAACGTAGAACCAACAGTTTAAATAAGTCGGGGACTCGCCAGCTATTGTTAGTGGGGGTTAACGTAGAACCAACACCTTACATAAGTCGGGGACTCGCCAGCTATTGTTAGTGGGGGTTAACGTAGAACCAACAGCTTACATAAGTCGGGGACTCGCCAGCTATTGTTAGTTGGGGTTAACGTCGAATCAACAGCTTAAATAAGTCGGGGACTCGCCAGCTATTGTTAGTGGGGGTTAACGTAGAAACAACAGTTTAAATAAGTCGGGGACTCGCCAGCTATTGTTAGTGGGGGTTAACGTAGAACCAACACCTTACATAAGTCGGGGACTCGCCAGCTATTGTTAGTGGCGGTTAACGTAGAACCAACACCTTAAATAAGTCGGGGACTCGCCAGCTATTGTTAGTTGGGGTTAACGTCCAACCAACAGCTTAAATAAGTCGGGGACTCGCCAGCTATTGTTAGTGGGGGTTAACGTAGAACCAACAGCTTAATAAGTCGGGGACTCGCCAGCTATTGTTAGTGGGGGTTAACGTAGAACCAACAGCTTAAATAAGTCGGGGACTCGCCAGCTATTGTTAGTGGGGGTTAACGTAGAACCAACAGCTTAAATAAGTCGGGGACTCGCCAGCTATTGTTAGTGGGGGTTAACGTAGAACCAACAGCTTACATAAGTCGGGGACTCGCCAGCTATTGTTAGTGGGGGTTAACGTAGAACCAACAGTTTAAATAAGTCGGGGACTCGCCAGCTATTGTTAGTGGGGGTTAACGTAGAACCAACACCTTACATAAGTCGGGGACTCGCCAGCTATTGTTAGTGGGGGTTAACGTAGAACCAACAGCTTACATAAGTCGGGGACTCGCCAGCTATTGTTAGTGGGGGTTAACGTCCAACCAACAGCTTAAACAAGTCGGGGACTCGCCAGCTATTACTGTGGGAGGAATACCCCGGGTGCTGGAGTGGGGGGGGGGTGCTGGAAACCCTGCTATATTTAATGTCAACGACCGTTACCACTCGGCTACTGAAGTCCCTGTCGCGTTGTCGTACTAGCAGCTAGGGTACATAAGTTTAAATAAGTCGGGGACTCGCCAGCTATTGTTAGTGGGGGTTAACGTAGAACCAACACCTTACATAAGTCGGGGACTCGCCAGCTATTGTTAGTGGGGGTTAACGTCCAACCAACAGCTTAAACAAGTCGGGGACTCGCCAGCTATTACTGTGGGAGGAATACCCCGGGTGCTGGAGTGGGGGGGGGGGGTGCTGGAAACCCTGCTATATTTGATGTCAACGACCGTTACCACTCGGCTACTGAAGTCCCTGTCGCGTTGTCGTACTAGCAGCTAGGGTACATATGAAATATTACAATATGAAAACGTGGTATCTGTAGTCCAGTGGTTAACACGTTGGACTTGTCTGGTGTCGGTGCTGTACACCGTGCACGTAAAAGAACCAGAGGAGACTCTGGAATGGGTCTCTGTCAGTATCATTGCACTATCCTCCAAAATCTAAAATGACTAATCTCTTCAGGAGGTATCGCTCATATGTGCAACCGGTAGCGACGATAAATAAACGTAAAACACAAAAAACTTGGAAGTCAACGACCTTAATAACAGAGATCGGGATGCATGGCCCCGTGAATGACGATAATGCCCTTTATAGTAGTATCAATATCGAAACATTGAGGTTTTCAATTGATTTTAAGCATAATTGCAGTCGTATACCCCTGGACTTGTTCAGCATGCACTGTGAGATCTCACATCTCGGAAGAAGCCACCTAAAGCAGAAACACATGTGATTATTTATATCAAATATATTATTATAAAACCAAAATTAATCAAATGAAGCCGTGCCATAGACGAACACGATCTTTTGTCGTTGTTGTTTGTGAAACCAACAAACTAAACAAACTTGCTGGAATCACGTCAGGTAACCATAAATGTTGATTAAAGACATTAGGGCACGTGTTACCTGCTTAATCCACCGGTAATGGTTATATGACAAACGAGCGAGGTATCGTGTAATGTCGCGCTGTAGAAACCAAATCCAATCAATTCATAACTGCTAATGTTATTTATTTGACATTTGTTGTCCGGCGATAGAAGCACAATACTCGGCTCTTAGAGTAACGAGATAGTAAAATTTCACGGTAAACCGGAAGTGATAATCTAGTCATCGTAATCTAATCGAAGAGTTGCATGCTGGGATATTGCAAAAATGAAGGTTTTGCCAGACCGGAAGTTTGTTATAGGGAAAACATTAAGAAAATAATAATTTATTATACTTTAACGATGTTTATCTCTAACTTAGCGAATAAAGGCTTAGGGATTACTTTTTTTTGTACAATTACGTTTTCTTTTCTCTTAAAGTTTGTGAGAGTGAAGCATGCATTCCCAGAAGGAAGTCCAGTAGTTATAGTTTAAAGATTTGTAGCGTATAATGTGTTAATCCGCCGTACGAAGCAATAATGTTATTACATGCGGTTATGGAATTAGTTTGTATGTACAACCGTAAAACCAGATTATAAAATACCGAGAGCTGAACATTGAAACGTTCTACGCAAATATTTCAAGGCTTAAGTCATCCTTTATTGTAATTTTGATTTGGTAATATTTTATTGCTATACAGAACAGAACAGAACAGAACAGAACAGAACATGTTGCTGATTAAGATGTAAGCATTACATAGCTCATCATCATAATAATACATATACAATTTGCATGCAATGAAAAATAAAAATCATAAATATATGAAGAGTGTTTAACTGATGATATACATGTTGATTAAAATGTTTCCAATGTGAGAGTGTTTAACTGATGGTAGATATACATGTTGATTAAAATATTTCCAATGTGATAGTATTATTAGAGATACTAGATAGGAATTATCTCAGCATCTCTATTTTAAATCAATTGTATGCAGAGGAAATTAAATTGAATTTGTTATCAAATGGTGTTGTACTTCGGCACATCGTGTTACGTAGCTGTAGAACATGTTTAATTTCTTAATTATAATAGCATGTATGTGTGTGAGTTACAAGCTTACAAAGAATATATTTACATATAGTGTACAGTACATATTTTTATGTTAAATGGTATGTGTGCTAAATATAAAGAAAGATGAGAAAGTGTGAGTAGTATGTTTAGTATTATCTTTGTTTGAATAAATGCATGTATCTATTACAGTATATTAATCATGTGTCGTGAACAGTGGTGGGTGTTTATTAGTGTCTGTTTAATGTGATGTCTCTAAGCTTAAAATCTTTTGTACAAAATAGTGCAGGTTTGTTCAATAAGACCGTTTTATCGGAATTCAACAAGCAATAAATTTAAACAAATTTGGACGTTGTGAAAACTACTTTGGTATGTACATGTTTCTAAGTATGTCGTAGAGTGGACAAATTAATACGAAATGATACTCGTCTTCTATGTCGTTCAATGGACACAATTCACATTTACCTTGGCTTCTTTCAATGTTTCTGTGTCTTCCAGACTCCACTAGACGTTTATGTGAGGAAAGCCTTAGTTTAGCTATAATGTTTCTGCTACACAATAAATGTAAGTAGTTAGTTCGTTCGAAATTAAGGTTAAGTTCTTTGTATAAAGTTAATTGAGAATACGCATCAATATTAATTCGCCATTGTGACACGTACTGATCTTGCAGGCGACATTTGAGCACTGGTATAAAAACGTCTTGTGTTCACAGATTCAGGAAAATTACAGACGAATCTGTAGTCCAGTGGTAACACGATGGACTGGTAATCCAGGGATCACAGGTTCGATCCACCGTCTGACCCTAATAAAATTAACAGTCTTTCTGATGGGACGTTAACCCGAGGTCTCGTGTCGGTGCTTTACACCGTGCACGTAAAAGAACCAGAGGAGATTCTGGAATGGGTCTCTGTCTGTATCATTGCACTATCCTACAAAAATCTAAAATGATTAATCTCTTCAGGAGGCGTCGCTCATATGGGCAACCGGTAGCGACGATAAATAAATGTACAACACACATGCGAGAACATAAATGTTGTTTGTTTTTTGGGTTTAAAGTGGCACCAACAGCTTAGGTCATACTGCGACTCTCCATGTATTATTGGTGGATACCATTCCAAGCAGTATTGCAGGCACAGGCGGACACCATGGTAGAACCACTGATCTACCACGAGATTGCTTCTTGACATGAAATTATTCCACATCCATAATGAGATTCTACATCGGTGAGGGACATGTGATTTGAATACAAAGACCTTAACCACTCCGCCAAGGAGGCCCCTAAATTAAATGTACCCGATACACGCTATAATTCACAATCAAGCCTACCCCCAAGGTGTTATTCAATTTTTCATATTTATATTTCAACGTGCGGAATGTTCGTACATGTGTCTGTACGTCGCATATCTCAATACAACCCTGCATAATTATCAAGTAAAGTTATAAACAATATTTTATGTAGCGTGGTGAAGATGGTATACATTTTGAGGCCTCCATTAAACTTGACACTTTAAATTGTATTCAATTTACAAATGCATTTAAAGGTACAGCGGTACGAGATCATCTGCTCATATATATATATATATGTGGTGGCTAGAGATATATGTGCTGACCGGTTGGCGCGGGAGACATAAGCGTTGGCCGGTTGGTGCTGGAGATATATGCGTTGGCCGGTTGGTACTGGAGATATATGCTTTGGCCGGTTGGGTACTGGAGATATATGCTTTGGCCGGTTGGGTACTGGAGATATATGCATTGGCCGGTTGGTGCTGGAGATATATGCTTTGGCCGGTTGGGTACTGGAGATATATGCTTTGGCCGGTTGGGTACTGGAGATATATGCGTTGACCGGTTGGCGCTGGAGTTATATGCGTTGGCTGGTTGGTGCTGGAGATATATGCGTTGACCAGTTGGTGATGGAGATATATTGTTTGGCCAGTTGGCGCTGGAGATATATGCTTTGGCTGGTTGGTGCTGGAGATATATGCGTTGACCAGTTGGTGATGGAGATATATTGTTTGGCCAGTTGGCGCTGGAGATATATGCGTTGGCCGGTTGGCGCTGGAGTTATATGCGTTGGCTGGTTGGTGCTGGAGATATATGCGTTGGCCGGTTGGTACTGGAGATATATGCTTTGGCCGGTTGGTGCTGGAGATATATGCGTTGGCCGGTTGGTGCTGGAGATATATGCTTTGACCAGTGTGTGATGGAGATATATTGTTTGGCCAGTTGGCGCTGGAGATATATGCGTTGGCTGGTTGGTGCTGGAGATATATGCGTTGACCAGTTGGTGATGGAGATATATTGTTTGGCCAGTTGGCGCTGGAGATATATGCTTTGACCAGTTGGTGATGGAGATATATTGTTTGGCCAGTTTGCGCTGGAGGTATATGCTTTGGCTAGTTGGTGATGGAGATATATTGTTTGGCCAGTTGGCGCTGGAGGTATATGCTTTGGCCAGTTGGTGATGGAGATATATTGTTTGGCCAGTTGGCGCTGGAGATATATGCGTTGACCAGTTGGCGCTGGAGGTATATGCTTTGGCCAGTTGGTGATGGAGATATTTTGTTTGGCCAGTTGGCGCTGGAGGTATATGCTTTGGCCGGTTGGTGATGGAGGTATATTGTTTGGCCAGTTGGCGCTGGAGATATATGCTTTGGCCAGTTGGTGATGGAGTTATATGCGTTGACCGGTTGGTGCTGGAGATATATTGTTTGGCCAGTTGGCGCTGGAAATATATGCTTTGGCCAGTTGGTGATGGAGATATATATGCGTTGACCAGTTGGTGATGGAGATATATTGTTTGGCCAGTTGGCGCTGGAGATATATGCTTTGGCCAGTTGGTGATGGAGATATATGCGTTGACCAGTTGGTGATGGAGATATATTGTTTGGCCGGTTCGTGCTGGAGATATATGCGTTGACCAGTTGGCGCTGGAGATATATGCGTTGGCCAGTTGGCGCTGGAGAAATATATGCGTTGGCCGGTTGGCGCTGGAGATATATGCGTTGGCCAGTTGGTGCTGGAGATATATGCGTTGGCCGGTTGGTGCTGGAGTTATATGCGTTGGCCAGTTGGCGCTGGAGATATATGCGTTGGCCGGTTGGCGCTGGAGATATATGCGTTGACCGGTTGGCGCTGGAGATATATGCGTTGGCCGGTTAGTGCTGGAGCTATATGCGTTGGCCGGTTGGCGCTGGAGATATATGTGTTGGCCAGTTGGCGCTGGAGATATATGCGTTGGCCGGTTGGGTACTGGAGATATATGCGTTGGCTGGTTGGCGCTGGAGATATATGCGTTGGCCGGTTGGTGCTGGAGATATATTGTTTGGCCAGTTGGCGCTGGGATGTTATGCGTTGGCCAGTTGGTGCTGGAGATATATGTGTTGACCAGTTGGCGCTGGAGATATATGCTTTGGCCGGTTGGCGCTGGAGATATATTGTTTGGCCGGTTGGTGCTGGAGATATATGCATTGACCAGTTGGCGCTGGAGATATATGCTTTGGCCGGTTGGCACTGGAGATATATATGCTTTGGCCGGTTGGCGCTGGAGATATATGCTTTGGCCGGTTGGCGCTGGAGATATATGCGTTGACCAGTTGGTGATGGAGATATATGCGTTGACCAGTTGGCGCTGGAGATATATGCGTTGACCAGTTGGTGATGGAGATATATGCGTTGACCAGTTGGTGATGGAGATATATTGTGTGGCCAGTTGGCGCTGGAGATATATGCGTTGACCAGTTGGCGCTGGAGCTATATGCTTTGACCAGTTGGTGATGGAGATATATTGTTTGGCCAGTTGGCGCTGGAGGTATATGCGTTGACCAGTTGGCGCTGGAGATATATGCTTTGACCAGTTGGTGATGGAGATATATTGTTTGGCCAGTTGGCGCTGGAGATATATGCGTTGACCAGTTGGCGCTGGAGATATATGCTTTGACCAGTTGGTGATGGAGATATATGCTTTGACATGTTGGTGATGGAGATATATTGTTTGACCAGTTGGCGCTGGAGATATATGCTTTGGCCGGTTGGTTATGGAGATATATGCGTTGACCAGTTGGCGCTGGAGATATATGCTTTGACCAGTTGGTGATGGAGATATATGCTTTGACATGTTGGTGATGGAGATATATGCATTGGCCGGTTGGTACTGGAGATATATGCGTTGACCAGTTGGCGCTGGTGATATATTGTTTGACCAGTTGGCGCTGGAGATATATGCTTTGGCCGGTTGGTGATGGAGATATATGCTTTGGCCGGTTGGTGATGGAGATATATTGTTTGGCCGGTTGGTGATGGAGATATATGCTTTGGCCGGTTGGTGATGGAGATATATGCTTTGGCCGGTTGGTGATGGAGATATATTGTTTGACCAGTTGGCGCTGGAGATATATGCCTTGGCCGGTTGGTGATGGAGGTATATGCTTTGGTCGGTTGGTGATGGAGATATATTGTTTGACCAGTTGGTGCTGGAGATATATGCTTTGGCCGGTTGGTGATGGAGATATATTGTTTGACCAGTTGGCGCTGGAGATATATGCTTTGGCCGGTTGGTGATGGAGATATATGCTTTGGCCGGTTGGTGATGGAGATATATGTTTGGCCAGTTGGCGCTGGAGATATATGCTTTGGCCGGTTGGTGATGGAGATATATTGTTTGACCAGTTGGCGCTGGAGATATATGCTTTGGCCGGTTGGTGATGGAGCTATATTGTTTGACCAGTTGGCGCTGGAGATATATGCTTTGGCCGGTTGGTGATGGAGATATATTGTTTGACCAGTTGGCGCTGGAGATATATTGTTTGGCCGGTTGGTGATGGAGATATATGCTTTGACCAGTTGGCGCTGGAGATATATTGTTTGGCCGGTTGGTGATGGAGATATATGCTTTGACCAGTTGGCGCTGGAGATATATTGTTTGGCCGGTTGGTGATGGAGATATATTGTTTGGCCGGTTGGTGATGGAGATATATTGTTTGGCCGGTTGGTGATGGAGATATATTGTTTGGCCGGTTGGTGATGGAGATATATTGTTTGGCCGGTTGGTGATGGAGATATATTGTTTGGCCGGTTGGTGATGGAGATATATTGTTTGGCCGGTTGGTGATGGAGATATATTCTTTGGCCGGTTGGTGATGGAGATATATTGTTTGGCCGGTTGGTGATGGAGATATATTGTTTGGCCGGTTGGTGATGGAGATATATTGTTTGGCCGGTTGGTGATGGAGATATATTGTTTGGCCGGTTGGTGATGGAGATATATTGTTTGGCCGGTTGGTGATGGAGATATATTGTTTGGCCGGTTGGTGATGGAGATATATTGTTTGGCCGGTTGGTGATGGAGATATATTGTTTGGCCGGTTGGTGCTGGAGATATATTGTTTGGCCGGTTGGTGATGGAGATATATTGTTTGGCCGGTTGGTGATGGAGATATATTGTTTGGCCGGTTGGTGATGGAGATATATTGTTTGGCCGGTTGGTGATGGAGATATATTGTTTGGCCGGTTGGTGATGGAGATATATTGTTTGGCCGGTTGGTGATGGAGATATATTGTTTGGCCGGTTGGCGCTGGAGATATATGCTTTGGCCGGTTGGTGATGGAGATATATTGTTTGGCCAGTTGGTGCTGGAGATATATGCTTTGGCCGGTTGGTGATGGAGATATATTGTTTGGCCGGTTGGTGATGGAGATATATTGTTTGGCCAGTTGGCGCTGGAGATATATGCTTTGGCCGGTTGGTGATGGAGATATATTGTTTGGCCAGTTGGTGCTGGAGATATATGCTTTGGCCGGTTGGTGATGGAGATATATTGTTTGGCCGGTTGGCGCTGGAGATATATGCTTTGGCCGGTTGGTGATGGAGATATATTGTTTGGCCGGTTGGTGCTGGAGATATATTGTTTGGCCGGTTGGTGATGGAGATATATTGTTTGGCCGGTTGGTGATGGAGATATATTGTTTGGCCGGTTGGTGATGGAGATATATTGTTTGGCCGGTTGGTGATGGAGATATATTGTTTGGCCGGTTGGTGATGGAGATATATTGTTTGGCCGGTTGGTGATGGAGATATATTGTTTGGCCGGTTGGTGATGGAGATATATTGTTTGGCCGGTTGGTGATGGAGATATATTGTTTGGCCGGTTGGTGATGGAGATATATTGTTTGGCCGGTTGGTGATGGAGATATATTGTTTGGCCGGTTGGTGATGGAGATATATTGTTTGGCCGGTTGGTGATGGAGATATATTGTTTGGCCGGTTGGTGGGATGGAGATATATTGTTTGGCCGGTTGGTGCGATGGAGATATATTGTTTGGCCGGTTGGTGATGGAGATATATTGTTTGGCCGGTTGGTGATGGAGATATATTGTTTGGCCGGTTGGTGATGGAGATATATTGTTTGGCCGGTTGGTGATGGAGATATATTGTTTGGCCGGTTGGTGATGGAGATATATTGTTTGGCCGGTTGGTGATGGAGATATATTGTTTGGCCGGTTGGTGATGGAGATATATTGTTTGGCCGGTTGGCGATGGAGATATATTGTTTGGCCGGTTGGTGCTGGAGATATATTGTTTGACCGGTTGGTGCTGGAGATATATTGTTTGGCCGGTTGGTGATGGAGATATATTGTTTGGCCGGTTGGTGATGGAGATATATTGTTTGGCCGGTTGGTGATGGAGATATATTGTTTGGCCGGTTGGTGATGGAGATATATTGTTTGGCCGGTTGGTGATGGAGATATATTGTTTGGCCGGTTGGTGATGGAGATATATTGTTGGCCGGTTGGCGCTGGAGATATATTGTTTGGCCGGTTGGTGATGGAGATATATTGTTTGGCCGGTTGGTGATGGAGATATATTGTTTGGCCGGTTGGTGATGGAGATATATTGTTTGGCCGGTTGGTGATGGAGATATATTGTTTGGCCGGTTGGTGATGGAGATATATTGTTTGGCCGGTTGGTGATGGAGATATATTGTTTGGCCGGTTGGTGATGGAGATATATTGTTTGGCCGGTTGGTGCTGGAGATATATTGTTTGGCCGGTTGGTGATGGAGATATATTGTTTGGCCGGTTGGTGATGGAGATATATTGTTTGGCCGGTTGGTGCTGGAGATATATTGTTTGGCCGGTTGGTGATGGAGATATATTGTTTGGCCGGTTGGTGATGGAGATATATTGTTTGGCCGGTTGGTGATGGAGATATATTGTTTGGCCGGTTGGTGATGGAGATATATTGTTTGGCCGGTTGGTGATGGAGATATATTGTTTGGCCGGTTGGTGATGGAGATATATTGTTTGGCCGGTTGGTGCTGGAGATATATTGTTTGGCCGGTTGGCGCTGGAGATATATTGTTTGGCCGGTTGGTGATGGAGATATATTGTTTGGCCGGTTGGTGATGGAGATATATTGTTTGGCCGGTTGGTGATGGAGATATATTGTTTGGCCGGTTGGTGATGGAGATATATTGTTTGGCCGGTTGGTGCTGGAGATATATTGTTTGGCCGGTTGGTGCTGGAGATATATTGTTTGGCCGGTTGGTGATGGAGATATATTGTTTGGCCGGTTGGTGATGGAGATATATTGTTTGGCCGGTTGGTGATGGAGATA
>CM026399.1:65065040-65115929 GCA_014843695.1 Archivesica marissinica | reverse complement strand
AGGACAGGTATCCTAACGCAACATCTGGTTAGACGACAAGAGTAAAAACTTTGTGGAAGTCGTGATAGAGCAGTGGATGCGCGTTCGCTTCAGGTCCGGAGTTCGAGCCCCGCTGGAGCCGTTCCGATTGTGCCCTTAGGCAAGGCATTTAAATTCCACATGCTTCTTCTCTCTCCTTCATGGCGATGGATTCCATCAGGAATGAGGTCTCGAGAGTGATTAATATAAGTTGAAAGAACTTGTTTCGCAATCGAGCTCAAATAAATTGGTATAAACTAACAGTAAAAACAAAGGATTCTAACTAAAAGGACCAATATACATTTCGGGATAAATCTGACTTTATCCATCAAGGGAGGTAATAGAAAAATCAGTCATGTGTCTCATTGCTTTTTTTAAAACTTTATTTATTTTACAACGATTGTGAAGCAAGTTTTAACAACTTATATTAATCACTTTCGTTGGCTCGGATGAAAGCGTATATGTGGTCATTTATGTGGGAGGAAACCAGAGTACCCGGAGAAAACCCACCTGTCCGAGCTGGCGACCATCGTACCATCTCACATACTTCCCGGTCCGAGGATCGAACCCGGGTCGCATTGGTGAGAAGCGAGCTTGTAGTAAGGAAGAACAATTATATGGAGTTACTATAGAATATTTACATCGCTATTGCATTTCCTTCGATGAACGTATGTGCCTGATTGTATACACTTTCGTATGAGGATTTCCAACTAATGATATGCAGCTGACATGCGCATTTGACGTTACGGGTATTGCAGTGTTAGGCAACGTTAGTCGCGAGAACAGACATGTCTTACAGCTTACGCTGTTCCAAGGATGATCTAATTATCACGATAAGTCGCAAATTTGGACTAAATATCTTTTAATTGGAAAGTTTGATTATTTTTCGTTGTCTCATTGAAAAGAATAATTAATGTAAATATAAGCAATGAATCGCGGGTCAACAGTTTCCGCATCCACGGTAACTTTAAACACACCCAATGTAGTTCATACCCGAATGGAAACTATTGACTCGCGATTCATTCCTTATCAATGCGTTGTCTTGGAGCACACACATTGATAATGTATTGAAAAATGTAATTGTTTTACCTTTTATCTCGCAACAAATTATTTCTGTCTTTACATATGAGAACATTATTCTACTTCAGTGTTTACCTGAATTATATAATTGTTTTACACTATGCGATAGCTGTTTCTACTTCTCTAGAATATATAGTTGTTAAATTCCAAAAGACGACTGCACGGTTAGTTTATACAAACTTATTTTAGCTCGATTGCGAAACAAGTTCTTGTAATTTATAATAATCACTATCAATACCTCATTCTTGATGGAGCCCATCGCCTCGAGGGAGAGAGAGAGGTGGGAGGGGGAGAGGCAGTGTGGAATTTAAATGCTTTGCCTAAGAGCACAGTCGTAACGACTAAAGCTGGGCTCACACTCCATGCCTTTCGCACCTGAAGCGAACGTACTTGCATTGTGTGGTTGTTGTTATATACGGAGGTAATGTTATAGGAAGGGTATTACACTCGTGGTAATGCAGATACAATATTGTGAATACTTAGCAATGTAAATAATAGTTTTAGTTCATTTATATAAAAAAGACGAGTTAGGATAAGACAGATCTGTAGTCCAGTGGTTAACACGCTGGACTTGTAATCCATGGATCGCAGGTTCGATCCCCCGTCTGACTCTAATAAAATTAACAGTCTTTCAGGTGGGACTTTAAACCGAGGTCCCGTGTCGATGGTTGTACACCGTGCACGTAAAACAACCAGAGGAGACTCTGGAATGGGTCTCTGTCTGTATCATTGCACTATCCTCCAAAAATCTATAATGACTAATCTCTTCCTAAGGCGTCGCTCATATGGGCAACCGGTAGCGACGATAAATAAACTTAAAACGCGCACAAACAAGACACCGTTCTCTTATTCCTCCAAAATAAAAGACGTATAGATAATAAAAATCAATAATATTCATGATTATATTTAGATATGGTGTATGTTCAATTTTATATCCAATAATATTGAACTTTACATTCCTCGTGTTTCCGGAGTTCCACAATTTATAATATGTTATTAATCTCAGACCAGCATCTGTCGAGGGTTTGACATTTAAAGGAACATATATAGATATAACGATGACAACGATTGTACTTTTATTGTAGACGTTAACATTATTATTAGAAATCATGGACACATGTACTGAAATAAGGATGCGTATCATCGAGAATTAAAGCGCTTGATGACTTATATTATTTCATAGAGCGTCTGTAAGTTGTGATCAGGCCAATGCGTGAACAAGTCTATAGCGGTGATATCGTTTAATATAATTAACACAATTGATTTTTAAGCTTTATGTTGTTTTCCATGTGTATTGTGTCTACATGTGTCTCGTATGAACCAGACCTTGATTTACCCGTTACAATACGTCGTATGAACCAGACCTTGATTTCCCCGTTACAATACGTCGTGTGAGCTAGGCCTTGATTTACCCGTTACAATACGTCGTATGAACCAGACCTTGATTTACCCGTTACAAAACGTCGTGTGAGCTAGGCCTTGATTTCCCCGTTACAATACGTCGTATGAACCAGGCCTTGATGTACCCGTTACAATATGTCGTATGAACCAGGCCTTGATGTACCCGTTACAATACGTCGTATGAACCAGGCCTTGATTTACCCGTTACAATACGTCGTATGAACCAGACCTTGATTTCCCCGTTACAATACGTCGTATGAACCAGACCTTGATTTCCCCGTTACAAAACGTCGTGTGAGCTAGGCCTTGATTTCCCCGTTACAATACGTCGTATGAACCAGGCCTTGATTTACCCGTTACAATACGTCGTATGAACCAGGCCTTGATTTCCCCGTTACAATACGTCGTATGAACCAGGCCTTGATTTACCCGTTATAATACGTTATACAGGGAATTATATAGTAATGTTAAAGATGAAAAGTATAGAAACCATATATAATATGTTATGGAATATGATGATATATGGAATTTTCTAGCAGAGTTAGAAAAGGGCATATTGTGCTCAGTATTGATGTGTATATGCATTATATACTATAGTTACATGATGTGTGATATCTAAGATGTATGCAGAGGGCTCTGATATGCCACTGAAAACTAGTTGTTACATGTACCGTTCTATCACTTCTGCTAGTTTTATGAACTGTAAGTTATGTAAGCCGGTTATATTTGATTATGACATGGCATAAGCTTCATGCAGTCATGTGATGCGTGTACCTGGTGACCTCCAGTCATCGTTTGACAATCTGCTTGAATTTTGCATTTCGTTTCGGTAAGATTCACTCAAGTTTATGTTATGCGCTTATCACTACTGGTAAGATTAATAATCCGCTCTCAGGTTTCCTCCCGCACGAATGACCACATATCCGCGCCAACGAGAGTGGTTAATATAAGTTGTTAGAATTTGCTTCGCAATCGTTGTAAAATAAATAAAAAAATTAAAAATATTAATACCGATACACCGGTATTATGATGGATATTTGTTGTTAATGTATATATATTTATATACGTGTGCATATATACTGACATCAAACATAAAATATAGGCACATTTGGTGTCGACATTTTGGGTAAATTAGTGCAATGTGTAAAGGATTATTTTCTTTACTCATAACATCCATAATTCTAAAATTTGTAAATGCAAAAGTAATGCTCAATATAAAAGTGCATAGTTTTTTATTATGGTGTAAGTATACTTGTATAGTATGCTAGAAGTATGTATACGCACCTGTATAAATATCATTGTGAAGACGTGTACTTTCTTTGCCTCGTAAATTATATTCCTTTCTCTGTAAATATCATTTGTAAAGATATGTCCTTGACGTGCATATTACCGATAAGTTGTTTATTTGTCATGTGCAATTGTCATTTGGATTATTTATAATATGTTCTTTGTAAAATTAGATGTTTATGTTTCTATTGCATGCTACGCTCTCTCTATCTTACTCTCTCTATCTCTCTCTCTCTCTCTCTCTCTCTCTCTCTATCTCTCTCTATCTCTCTCTCTCTCTCTCTCTCTCTCTATCTCTCTCTCTCCGAAGGTCTTTATTACTTTGACATACATCTTAGCATATTTGTTGCCGTTATTTGCCTACCACAATACTGCATACCGCCCTGGTTGATACGCTGTGCTTTCCATTCTGATATTATGTGTGCTTGTTTGATACGTGATACGGTCACGAGCCCGTATCAAACCAGAAAAAGCCGTTTCATAACTAGTTCCTGAGAAAATAACGCATGTGCACTCGGTGCTAGTTTGTTTACTTCCTGTAGCCTTCGGTCTCAACTAGCCACGTCTCTAAATATATACATATGACACATAATGGATGTGGTCGCTAACGCTCCCTGCCACTTATTTTGAATATAATATTTTTTCTAACATATACATAGCATCTTAGACCGTTTCATATATTGTAGAAGCATACTTATTTACAAGACTAGTCTGGTTATTGGAATGTTGAATAGTACCGTTGTTGGACATGCATGCTGAAGGACAGCACGTGTAGAAAGCATGTCATGTCATTATTGTCTATACGTGTTTTTGTGGCAGACACAACTGGTGCTCAGTTCATGACGACCGGGAGCGTGCTATGTTATGCTGCTAGACTGTGCACTTATCAAATGACATAAAGTCATATTTCATACTATTGGTGAACTTTTCTGTAGCAGACACGTTCGGAGGTTTTGCCGATACATGATTACATTACATAAGTAGTAGCTTTAGGTATGAATATCTGCTCCGTTCCGCTCCGATCCCCTCTTTCTGCTCTGCTCTCTTCTGCCGATCTGCTTTGCGTGGCATTCTCTCCCCTGCTTTGCTTGGTTTGCCATACTCTGCTCTCCGCTCCGCTATTTACGCTCTGCTCTGCTTTGCTTGATCTGCTCTCCTCTGCTCTGCTTGGTCTGGTCTGCTATGCTCTGCTTGGTCTACTCTGCTTTGCTTGGTCTGGTCTACTATGTTCTCCGCTCTTTTTGTTCTGCTCTGCTTGATCTGCTCTCTTCTGCTCTGCTTGGTCTGCTCTCTTCTGCTCTGCTTGGTATGCTCTCTTCTGCTCTGCTTGGTCTGCTCTCATCTCATCTCTCCTGTTCTCTGCTTGGTCTGCTCTGCTTGATCCGCTCACCTCTGCTCTCCTCCTCTACTCTCCTCATCTCCTCTGCTCTGCTTGGTCTGCTCTGCACTCCTCTGCTCTGCTCTGCTTGATCTGCTCTTCTCTGCTCTGCTTTGTCTACTTTGCTTTGTTTGCTCTCCTCCTCTGCTCTCCTCCACTACTCTCCTCATCGTCTCTGCTCTGCTTGGTCTGCTCTGCACTCATCTGCTCTGCTTGGTCTGCTCTGCACTCCTCTGCTCTGCTTGGTCTGCTCTGCACTCCTCTGCTCTGTTTGGTCTGCTCTTCTCTGCTCTGTTTTGTCTGCTTTGCTTTGTTTGCTCTCCTCTGCTCTTCCCTCCTCTGCTTGGTCTGCTCTGCACTCCTTTGCTCTGCTTTGTCTGCTCTGCTCTGCTCTGCTTGTTCTGCTTTGCTTGGTCTGTTCTGCTCTCCTCTGTTTGGTTTGCTCTGCTCTACTCGTGCCTACGCGGCCGGTTCAACAAGCTGTGATATCAATTGTTAATCATGCCTTTGTAGTAATCATTCATTCATATATTACCTGTAATTAATCTTACGTCTTTATAACTTCTTAGTATTAATTTTTACGTAATGCATATACTTATATAGAATTTTATTTCATACACTCGACAATAAACATTACTTTAATGCGCGCTACATGACCTTAGATGTCGATGCGCCGTAAAACACCATTCATTCATTCATTCGTGCCTACGCTACTCTACCCTACCCTACTCTACCTCCCATCCCATCATATCCCATCCCACCCCCTCCCTAAGAGAAACAACAAAATCGAGTCATGGCTGGCGGATGAATACAAACTGTCACAGTATGCGAGTTATCGCATGATCTTAAGAGACATGTGTTGTGCTAAAATTGCAATATGCTACATACTATACAAAATGATTAGCCATTGTTATGGATTAGAATCAATCAATCGATGCAGAATTCCGTTTACCACGTATCATATGTGTTGTAATGTATTTGTATTGATGGCAATGCATGCTCTGTGTCGACAACATAAACTAAGGAATTGGACAGAACTTTGTGACAGCTTACCGTTCGCTCTCCTTTCCATTTATTACCCCCCCCCCCTCTCCGCCGACCCGAAGGATCTCGTATGGGGTATTGGTTTGGCGTTGTCTACCCGTGTCATTCCGTCCGGAGTCGGATCTCTGTAACCAATGAGTGGACTTTCATGAAACTCCAATCAAATATGTATCGCCAAGTAAGCAGGTGCCCGTATGACGTATGTCCGCATTGTGTCAATAGCACCAGAGTTATGGCCCTTTAATTAATTATAAAATCAATAAGGTTGCCTTTATAATTAATTGCTTCATAAAAGTTCATGAAACTGAAACTAAATATGTATCACTATAGTACGCAGGTGCACGTATAACATTCGTCCGGATCGGGCCAATAACACCAGAGTTATGGCCCTTTAATTTGTGTAAACAAATCAATAACTAAGTAACCGCTCTATGGAATAT
This sequence comes from Archivesica marissinica, assembly GCA_014843695.1. NCBI lineage: Eukaryota > Metazoa > Mollusca > Bivalvia > Venerida > Vesicomyidae > Archivesica > Archivesica marissinica. The sequence continues at coordinate 65,109,281 of CM026399.1, read as the reverse complement.
CATCGAACGCGGTGATGTCCGGCAAGTTTGACCAAATTGCAATATTAAAACCAGACATATCTTTATGCACGACACAGGTTTAGCGTGTGTTGTTTGGGATACCAAATCAACGAATGTGCTTGTTACTTTAAAAATACTGACTGTATTGTAACAGTTACGATTGCACTTTTTGTTTATTTAGGTTTATTTAACGTCGCTACAGTTGCCCATTTGAGTGACGGGCAATTTACCAAACAACGCCTTACCTGGGCAGGCTCCAGCGTTTAACCAGTACTTGGTGCACCAACCTCCGTATGAAACTGTCAAATATTTCATATAAGAGACACGGTCTGAGCGGGGCTCGAAACCGTGACCATCTGTGCTGATAGGTTACAATGGTATGCAAGTCAGCGACCTTAACCACTCGATCATGGAGGCGGACCTTAGACAAGGCACGTAAATGCCACATTGCCTCTTCTCTCTTCCTCGTGGCGATGGATTACACCAGGAATGAGGCACCGAGAGCGATTAAGTGTGTGTTTTTACGTTTATTTATCGTCGCTACCGGTTGCCCATATGAGCGACGCCTCCTGAATAAATTAGTTATTTTAGATTTTGGAAGATAGTGCATGATACAGACAGAGACCCATTCCAGAATCTCCTCTGGTTCTTTTACGTGCACGGTGTAAAGCACCTACACGAGACCCCTGTTAATGTTATTAGGGTCAGACGGGGGATCGAACCTGCGATCCCTGGATTACCAGTCCAGCGTGTTACCACTGGACTACAGAGAGCGATTAAAATAATGTTGTATAAACATATTTATTCGACGTTACATAACATAATTTACAACATATAATTATGTACACAATAAATACAAGTGGAATCAAATGAAATCTAAAAGCTTATTGGATTTCCTTCCATAAAATAATGTTCCACAGTGGAGCCAAGGAAGACTATGCACTGGTATACTATTATATTATAAATATTATTATATATTATAAATATAGGCTGTCTGATTAGCCCAGTGGTTAGCGCGCTCGCTTCTCACCAATACAACCGGGGTTCGGTCATCGGATTGTGGTTGCCAGATCGGACGGTGGGTTTTCTCCGGGTACTCCGGTTTCCTCCCACACGAATGGCCACATATACGCTTTCATCCCTGCAAACGAGAGTGGTTAATATAAGTTGTTAGAACTTGTTTCGCAATCGTTGTACAAATAAATAAAGTTTAAAACTTTAAATATAGTGTATAGCGTCGTGTATTATAACACGCACTGTAAGTCAGTGTGCATGTATATAAAGCTTGTACATGTGTGTAGGTTTTAACTGCACATTTATTAATGTCGTTAGTAGTAAAAGTTAAAACATGTATATCGACAGTTTACAACATTTTCGTGTAATATATAATAGGTGAATAAACGGAGAGGTTAATAAACTGAACACAAGAAGGGTGATGGCGTACTTTGATCGTGTCATACCGGTTAACGTAACACGCAGTGTCAATAAAGATCACACAATTAAATTACTAACCGAAATAATCAGAACAATCAAATCGATTAAGTGTATTATATATGTCTCATCATAGTTGTGTGTGCTTTACGTGTATTATATATGTCTCATCATAGTTGTGTGTGCTTTACGTGTATTATATATGTCTCATCATAGTTGTGTGTGCTTTACGTGTATTATATATGTCTCATCATAGTTGTGTGTGCTTTACGTTTATTTATCGATTAAGTGTATTATATATGTCTCATCATAGTATCGTTGTGTGTGCTTTACGTTTATTTATCGATTAAGTGTATTATATATGTGTCATCATAGTTGTGTGTGCGTTACGTGTATTATATATGTCTCATCATAGTTGTGTGTGCTTTACGTGTATTATATATGTCTCATCATAGTTGTGTGTGCTTTACGTGTATTATATATGTCTCATCATAGTTGTGTGTGCTTTACGTGTATTATATATGTCTCATCATAGTTGTGTGTGCTTTACGTGTATTATATATGTCTCATCATAGTTGTGTGTGCTTTACGTTTATTTATCGATTAAGTGTATTATATATGTCTCATCATAGTATCGTTGTGTGTGCTTTACGTTTATTTATCGATTAAGTGTATTATATATGTCTCATCATAGTTGTGTGTGCGTTACGTGTATTATATATGTCTCATCATAGTTGTGTGTGCTTTACGTGTATTATATATGTCTCATCATAGTTGTGTGTGCGTTACGTGTATTATATATGTCTCATCATAGTTGTGTGTGCTTTACGTGTATTATATATGTCTCATCATAGTTGTGTGTGCTTTACGTGTATTATATATGTCTCATCATAGTTGTGTGTGCTTTACGTGTATTATATATGTCTCATCATAGTTGTGTGTGCTTTACGTTTATTTATCGATTAAGTGTATTATATATGTCTCATCATAGTATCGTTGTGTGTGCTTTACGTTTATTTATCGATTAAGTGTATTATATATGTCTCATCATAGTTGTGTGTGCGTTACGTGTATTATATATGTCTCATCATAGTTGTGTGTGCTTTACGTGTATTATATATGTCTCATCATAGTTGTGTGTGCTTTACGTGTATTATATATGTCTCATCATAGTTGTGTGTGCTTTACGTGTATTATATATTCTCATCATAGTTGTGTGTGCTTTACGTTTATTTATCGATTAAGTGTATTATATATGTCTCATCATAGTTGTGTGTGCTTACGTTTATTTATCGATTAAGTGTATTATATATGTCTCATCATAGTATCGTTGTGTGTGCTTTACGTTTATTTATCGATTAAGTGTATTATATATGTCTCATCATAGTATCGTTGTGTGTGCTTTACGTTTATTTATCGATTAAGTGTATATATGTCTCATCATAGTATCGTTGTGTGTGCTTTACGTTTATTTATCGATTAAGTGTATTATATATGTCTCATCATAGTATCGTTGTGTGTGCGTTACGTTTATTTATCGATTAAGTGTATTATATATGTCTCATCATAGTTGTGTGTGCTTTACGTTTATTTATCGATTAAGTGTATTATATATGTCTCATCATAGTATCGTTGTGTGTGCTTTACAACGATTAAGTGTATTATATATGTCTCATCATAGCTTACTTATATATGTTCATCATATCGTTGTGTGTGCTTTACGTTTATTTATCGATTAAGTGTATTATATATGTCTCATCATAGTATCGTTGTGTGTGCTTTACGTTTATTTATCGATTAAGTGTATTATATATGTCTCATCATAGTATCGTTGTGTGTGCTTTACGTTTATTTATCGATTAAGTGTATTATATATGTCTCATCATAGTATCGTTGTGTGTGCTTTACGTTTATTTATCGATTAAGTGTATTATATATGTCTCATCATAGTATCGTTGTGTGTGCTTTACGTTTATTTATCGATTAAGTGTATTATATATGTCTCATCATAGTATCGTTGTGTGTGCGTTACGTTTATTTATCGATTAAGTGTATTATATATGTCTCATCATAGTATCGTTGTGTGTGCGTTACGTTTATTTATCGATTAAGTGTATTATATATGTCTCATCATAGTATCGTTGTGTGTGCTTTACGTTTATTTATCGATTAAGTGTATTATATATGTCTCATCATAGTATCGTTGTGTGTGCTTTACGTTTATTTATCGATTAAGTGTATTATATATGTCTCATCATAGTTGTGTGTGCTTTACGTTTATTTATCGTCGCTACCGGTGAACACTGGTAACATGCTGGACTGGTAATCCAGAGATCGCAGGTTCGATCCCCCATCTGATCCTAATAAAATTAACAGTCATTCAGATATAACTTTAATCCGAGGTATCGTGCCGGTGCTGTACACCGTGCACGTAAACGAACCAGAGGATACTCTGGAATTAGTCTCTGTCTCTATCATGCACTATCCTCCAAAATCTAAAATGACTAATCTCTTCAGGTGTCGCTCATATGGGCAAGCGGTAGCGACGATAAATAAACGTAAAACGCAAACACCAGGGTTTCCTCTGGTTCTTTTACGTGCACGGTGTAAAGCACCGACACCTCGAGGTTGAAGTCCCATCTGAAAATGTAATAGTGTCAGACGGGGGGGGGGGTCGAACCTGCGATCCCTGGATTACCAGGCAAACGTGTTAACCACTGGACTACAGATCCGTCTGTCTCGTTAAATGTAATCTCACATAGACAATATAGATACTTGAAGGAAGCTTCCATACAACATTGTTATAGAGATACGGCATTGTATGTCGGGAGACAGTCAATAAAGCCAATCGGAGAAAATGATAATCATTCTTTTGTCAGACTCTATATTGTCAACCTCTGAAGATATTCATTCAACATACTGATTGCCGACCGTCCTCCATACAATCATGTATGTCAGTTATGTAATGTACCCATAACTGTAGCGTGCAGCACGCAAGCTGTGTTAGTTAACGATCGCATACGAGGTGTCGGAACAGACATTCCACATCCTGTACAGCGTTTTGCAACACCTCACCTTTACTACGAAACATTGAAACAACGAAATACGAAAGTCGATTGAAATAGTTTAAAGTTTCGTGTCTACGCTGTATTAACTGTTCGCTGTAAAGCTTGTGTATTGTATAGCGTTGTATTAACTGTTCGCAGTAAAGCTTGTGTATTGTACCACGCTGTATTAACTGTTCGCTGTAAAGCTTGTGTATTGTACCACGCTGTATTAACTGTTCGCAGTAAAGCTTGTGTATTGTACCACGCTGTATTAACTGTTCGCAGTAAAGCTTGTGTATTGTACCACGCTGTATTAACTGTTCGCAGTAAAGCTTGTGTATTGTACCACATTGTATTAACTGTTCGCAGTAAAGCTTGTGTATTGTACCACGCTGTATTAACTGTTCGCAGTAAAGCTTGTGTATTGTATAGCGTTGTATTAACTGTTCGCAGTAAAGCTTGTGTATTGTACCACATTGTATTAACTGTTCCCAGTAAAGCTTGTGTATTGTACCACGCTGTATTAACTGTTCGCAGTAAAGCTTGTGTATTGTACCACGCTGTATTAACTGTTCGCAGTAAAGCTTGTGTATTGTACCATGCTGTATTAACTGTTCGCAGTAAAGCTTGTGTATTGTACCACGCTGTATTAACTGTTCGCAGTAAAGCTTGTGTATTGTACCATGCTGTATTAACTGTTCGCAGTAAAGCTTGTGTATTGTACCATGCTGTATTAACTGTTCGCAGTAAAGCTTGTGTATTGTATAGCGTTGTATTAACTGTTCGCAGTAAAGCTTGTGTATTGTACCACGCTGTATTAACTGTTCGCAGTAAAGCTTGTGTATTGTATAGCGTTGTATTAACTGTTCGCAGTAAAGCTTGTGTATTGTACCACGCTGTATTAACTGTTCGCTGTAAAGCTTGTGTATTGTACCACGCTGTATTAACTGTTCGCAGTAAAGCTTGTGTATTGTACCACGCTGTATTAACTGTTCGCAGTAAAGCTTGTGTATTGTACCACGCTGTATTAACTGTTCGCAGTAAAGCTTGTGTATTGTACCACATTGTATTAACTGTTCGCAGTAAAGCTTGTGTATTGTACCACGCTGTATTAACTGTTCGCAGTAAAGCTTGTGTATTGTATAGCATTGTATTAACTGTTCGCAGTAAAGCTTGTGTATTGTACCACATTGTATTAACTGTTCCCAGTAAAGCTTGTGTATTGTACCACGCTGTATTAACTGTTCGCAGTAAAGCTTGTGTATTGTACCACGCTGTATTAACTGTTCGCAGTAAAGCTTGTGTATTGTACCACGCTGTATTAACTGTTCGCAGTAAAGCTTGTGTATTGTACCACGCTGTATTAACTGTTCGCAGTAAAGCTTGTGTATTGTACCACGCTGTATTAACTGTTCGCAGTAAAGCTTGTGTATTGTACCATGCTGTATTAACTGTTCGCAGTAAAGCTTGTGTATTGTACCACATTGTATTAACTGTTCGCAGTAAAGCTTGTGTATTGTACCACGCTGTATTAACTGTTCGCAGTAAAGCTTGTGTATTGTATAGCGTTGTATTAACTGTTCGCAGTAAAGCTTGTGTATTGTACCACATTGTATTAACTGTTCTCAGTAAAGCTTGTGTATTGTACCACGCTGTATTAACTGTTCGCAGTAAAGCTTGTGTATTGTACCACGCTGTATTAACTGTTCGCAGTAAAGCTTGTGTATTGTACCACGCTGTATTAACTGTTCGCAGTAAAGCTTGTGTATTGTATAGCGTTGTATTAACTGTTCGCAGTAAAGCTTGTGTATTGTACCACGTTGTATTAACTGTTCGCTGTAAAGCTTGTGTATTGTACCACATTGTATTAACTGTTCGCAGTAAAGCTTGTGTATTGTACCACGTTGTATTAACTGTTCGCAGTAAAGCTTGTGTATTGTACCACGCTGTATTAACTGTTCGCAGTAAAGCTTGTGTATTGTATCACGCTGTATTAACTGTTCGCAGTAAAGCTTGTGTATTGTATAGCATTGTATTAACTGTTCGCAGTAAAGCTTGTGTATTGTACCACGCTGTATTAACTGTTCGCAGTAAAGCTTGTGTATTGTACCACGCTGTATTAACTGTTCGCAGTAAAGCTTATGTATTGTATAGCGTTGTATTAACTGTTCGCAGTAAAGCTTGTGTATTGTATAGCGTTGTATTAACCGTTCGCAGTAAAGCGTGTGTATTGTACCACGCTGTATTAACTGTTCGCAGTAAAGCTTGTGTATTGTATAGCATTGTATTAACTGTTCGCAGTAAAGCTTGTGTATTGTACCACGTTGTATTAACTGTTCGAAGTAAAGCTTGTGTATTGTACCACGCTGTATTAACTGTTCGCAGTAAAGCATGTGTATTGTACCACGTTGTATTAACTGTTCGCAGTAAAGCTTGTGTATTGTACCACGCTGTATTAACTGTTCGCAGTAAAGCTTGTGTATTGTATAGCATTGTATTAACTGTTCGCAGTAAAGCTTGTGTATTGTACCACGCTGTATTAACTGTTCGCAGTAAAGCTTGTGTATTGTACCACGCTGTATTAACTGTTCGCAGTAAAGCTTGTGTATTGTACCATGCTGTATTAACTGTTCGCAGTAAAGCTTGTGTATTGTACCACGCTGTATTAACTGTTCACAGTAAAGCTTGTGTATTGTACCACGCTGTATTAACTGTTCGCAGTAAAGCTTGTGTATTGTATAGCGCTTTATTAACTGTTCGCAGTAAAGCTTGTGTATTGTACCACGCTGTATTAACTGTTCGAAGTAAAGCTTGTGTATTGTACCACGCTGTATTAACTGTTCGCAGTAAAGCTTGTGTATTGTACCACATTGTATTAACTGTTCGCAGTAAAGCTTGTGTATTGTACCACGCTGTATTAACTGTTCGTAGTAAAGCTTGTGTATTGTATCACGTTGTATTAACTGTTCGCAGTAAAGCTTGTATATTGTACTACGCTGTATTAACTGTTCGCAGTAAAGCTTGTGTATTGTATAGCGTTGTATTAACTGTTCGCAGTAAAGCTTGTGTATTTTACCACGCTGTATTAACTGTTCGCAGTAAAGCTTGTGTATTGTACTACGCTGTATTAACTGTTCGCAGTAAAGCTTGTGTATTGTATCACGCTGCACTATCCTCCAAAAATCTAAAATGACTAATATCTTCAGGAAGCGTCGCTCACATGGGCAACTGGTAGTGACGTTAAATAAATGGAAAACGAGGACAATGTTCTGTCCTCATGGGCTTCTGACCTTGAGATGAAACGTTTAAAAAAAATCTAATTATACAAGCTTGAATTATGCTTGTTTATGGTTAGGCGCTGACAAAACAGCCATAAAGGAATACCTGAACTAACATGTATGGAGTGTTCCTATCATGTTGCTAAGACTGTGTACATCTGCTATTGTAAGTTCGTGTATACTGATGCAAGAATTATTAGAAGCGGATACAATATAATAAAGGTATTGATATTTGAAGATTTGTGATAAAGTAGTGGCCATTTGTTGCTTTCCTTTCTCAACTACGATATTATTAATATTTCTTTTAATTAAGTGACATTTACTACGTGCTGTGGTTTATTACAGACGGATCTGTAGTCCAGTGGTTAACACGTTGAACTGGTAATCCAGGGATCGCAGATTCGATCCCCGTCTGACCCTAATACAATTAACAGTATTTTAAACCGAGGTCTCGTGTCGATGCTGTACACCGTGCTCGTAAAAGAGCCAAGAACCAGAGGATACTCTGGAATGGGTCTCTGTCTGTATCATTGCACTATCCTCCAAAAATCTAAAATGACGAATCTCTTCAGAAGGCGCTCGCTCATATGGGCAACCGGTAGCGACGATAAATAAACGTAAAACACACACACTGCGATGTATGCTAGTTATATATTTTAATGGTATCATTATCCCTTGCTTAGTATATCATCCAGAATATACATATGCCGTGGTGTTCAGTATGTTCGTGTGCAGTATTGATAAAAATACACAGATGTTATATGTTGGTTTCCGTGGGTGATAATTACATTTCACTGAATGAACATTATTATCAGGATTGGCGCAGGCGTCCGTCCATACATCGTCGAATAAATGTGCGTGTGTTTACTTCCGTGTACTGTCAAATATCATACCAAATTAATAACAATACATGTAGGAATGTTTGTAAGTCAATGACAAGTGTCTTAAAATGTACATTAGTTAGTTTTGCGCATAATTACACTGTTTTAAACCAGTTTTTGGCGCATAATTATTGCACTGTTAATCCACTTCTTTTAGCGACTAATTTCACTGTTAAGCTAGTTCATAATGCGCACAATTATACTGTTAAGCCAGTTCATTATGCACACAATTATACTGTTAAGCAAGTTCATTATGCACACAATTATACTGTTAAGCCAGTTCATTATGCGCACAATTATACTGTTAAGCCAGTTCATTATGCACACAATTATACTGTTAAGCCAGTTCATTATACGCACAATTATACTGTTAAGCCAGTTCATTATGCACACAAGTATACTGTTAAGCCAGTTCATTATGCACACAATTATACTGTTAAGCCAGTTCATTATACGCACAATTATACTGTTAAGCCAGTTCATTATGCACACAATTATTCTGTTAAGCCAGTTCATTATGCACACAAATATACTGTTAAGCCAGTTCATTATGCACACAATTATACTGTTAAGCCAGTTCATTATGCACACAAGTATACTGTTAAGCCAGTTCATTATGCACACAATTATACTGTTAAGCCAGTTCATTATGCGCACAATTATACTGTTAAGCCAGTTCATTATGCGCACACTTATACTGTTAAGCCAGTTCATTATGCGCACAATTATACTGTTAAGCCAGTTCATTATGCGCACAATTATACTGTTAAGCCAGTTCATTATGCGTACAATTATACTGTTAAGCCAGTTCATTTTGCGCCGAAGTACACTGTTTAAGCCAGTTATTTGTGCGCCTATTTACACTGTTACGGGAGTTCATTTGCGCCTAATTATACTGATATACCAGCTATTCTTTGGCGCCTAGTTACACTGTTAAGCGAACTCAATTTGCACCTATTTATGTTATTAAGCCAGACATTGTTGCGCCTAATTACTCTGTTAATCCTTTTGTGTCGAATTTTTAAACACTTTCTTGTTGCGCCTAATTACACTGTTAAGCCGATACCTTTTCGCCTAATTACATTGTTAAGCGAGTTCTTGTTTGTGCCTAATTACACTGTTAAGCCAATACCTTTTCGCCTAATTACATTGTTAAGCGAGTTCTTTTTTGTGCCTAATTACACTGTTAAGACAGTTCTCGTTGCGCCTAATTACGCTGCTATGCATGTTAATTTATCGCCTAACTATGCTGTAAAGTCAGTAAAAACACCGTTAAAACAAGTCGTTGTGAAGCTGATCAGATAATGGCTGTTATTGTGCATGCCTACACTGATAGAACACTTCCCTGAACTTGTGTATATAGAACACTTCCCTGAACGTGTGTATATAAAACACTTCCCTGAACGTGTGTATATAGAACACTTCCCTGAACTTGTGTATATAGAACACTTCCCTGAACTTGCGTATATAGAACACTTCCCTGAACTTGCGTATATAGAACACTTCCCTGAACTTGTGTATATAGAACACTTCCCTGAACTTGTGTATATAGAACACTTCCCTGAACTTGCGCCTATAGAACACTTCCCTGAACTTGCGCCTATAGAACACTTCCCTGAACTTGCGCCTATAGAACACTTCCTGAACTTGCGTATATAGAACACTTCCCTGAACTTGCGTATATAGAACACTTCCCTGAACTTGTGTATATAGAACGCTTCCCTGAACTTGCGTATATAGAACACTTCCCTGACCGTGTGTATATAGAACACTTCCCTGAACTTGTGTATATAGAACACTTCCCTGAACGTGTGTATATAGAACACTTCCCTGAACGTGCGTATATAGAACACTTCCCTGAACTTGTGTATATAGAACACTTCCCTGAACTTGTGTATATAGAACACTCCCTGAACTTGCGTATATAGAACACTTCCCTGAACTTGCGTATATAGAACACTTCCCACTGCGTATAAACACTTCGAATATAGAAACTTCCCTGAACTTGTGTATATAGAACACTTCCCTGAACTTGTGTATATAGAACACTTCCCTGAACTTGTGTATATAGAACACTTCCCTGAACGTGCGTATATAGAACACTTCCCTGAACTTGCGTATATAGAACACTTCCCTGAACTTGTGTATATAGAACACTTCCCTGAACTTGTGTATATAGAACACTTCCCTGAACTTGCGTATATAGAACACTTCCCTGAACTTGCGTATATAGAACACTTCCCTGAACTTGTGTATATAGAACACTTCCCTGAACTTGTGTATATAGAACACTTCCCTGAACTTGCGTATATAGAACACTTCCCTGAACTTGCGTATATAGAACACTTCCCTGAACTTGTGTATATAGAACACTTCCCTGAACTTGTGTATATAGAACACTTCCCTGAACTTGCGTATATAGAACACTTCCCTGAACTTGCGTATATAGAACACTTCCCTGAACTTGCGTATATAGAACACTTCCCTGAACTTGCGTATATAGAACACTTCCCTGAACTTGTGTATATAGAACACTTCCCTGAACTTGTGTATATAGAACACTTCCCTGAACTTGCGTATATAGAACACTTCCCTGAACTTGCGTATATAGAACTCTTCCCTGAACTTGCGTATATAGAACTCTTCCCTGAACTTGCGTCTATATAACTGTTAAAACAATGTTGCTTCTAGTTACACGTTGACACAAGATGATCCTATTGGCGATCACTCACTATGAAATAATACCCCCCAACACAAAGTACAATATTTACAACAATTTAATAATACAAGTCAACGTTTTTATTGGCATAAACATGTACATGTCCATCGCCAAGAAACATGTTTGGCGGTTACATACAAAGTTACAGAAAAGCATGATATTATACAAGGTTTGAGTAAGCATAGTATTAACATTTACGACATATATTGTTTGTTTAACAATATAGTTGGTATTCAGTGTCTCACAAATCAATATTTTACAAGTAGTAACATTCATTTAGTTAATTAATATCGTTTCTATTACTTGTTGCTAAATAAATATATTTAGCTAAATTGACAAGTTTGCTTTTTGGTGTTGAATTCATGATGAGTGTTCTAAACTTATTAATGGTTGGCCATGAACAATAATATCTATACAACAAAAAGATGATATATATATTTTTGTTTGTTATATATATATACTTATTTAACTATAATATTGTTCTTTGTTGCTGGAATTCATTAGTAAAGGATCGTTTTAAAGATGGATTCATGTTGTTAAACGTATCTATCGATTTCTCCATCAATTTAGGTAAACTTGTCGATACTTATGTATCTGTACTATTCAATTCTCTTCCGGTTTGCTTTCCGGGTGTGTGGTGACTTCCGGTCTGCAGTCCCACTTATACACGTGCTCAATGGCTTCGGTGATCCGTCGTCGCCCATGAAGCGAGTATGTGGTGAGCGTCCTTCGACTGCTGCCTCGCTCATTGGCAATATCTACCTGACTGGCCATGACATGTCAACCTCACAAGGTTGTGACCGGTTTGAACCCGCTATAACCGACCGTCCTGTGACATACAACGTGGCTCCAAGTCGCCACTGTACTCTAGTGTTCATGGGTCTTGCCCGTTATGGTTTAACCTTCTCTGTCGGTTGGAGTTTGTATCAATGTGCTCATATTCACATCAGACAGTTTCACATAAACCACGGACATGGACATTAAATCATCTAATGATTTAGTGCTTAATAGTGTGGCCCTGGCATATGATTTGTGGTAATCGTTTGCACACAATGCGAGCCAACTAGTTTATTCCTGGCTGATATGAACTATGAAACGATTTATTATATATGTATGAGGTTTGGCGTAAATTAAATTATATAAATTATTATTGTGCAAAACACAAATAGATTATTTGTTAAGGATAAATGTTAAGAATTGTAACACGCCCACATAGTACATAGGCAAACCAATGTATACATGTCCGATTAGCGCAGTGGTTAGAGCCCTCGCTTCTCACCAATGTAACCCGGGTTCGATCCTCGGACCAGGAAGTATGTGAGATGGTACGGTGGTTGCCAGATATGACAGGTGGGTTTCCTCCCACACGAATTACCACATTTACGCTTTCACCTGAGCCATTTATTTTACAATGAGAGTGATTAATATAAGTTGTTAAAACTTGCTTCACAATCGTTGTAAAATAGATGGCTGAATGGCTCGGACGAAAGCGTAAATGTGGTCATTCCTGTGAGAGGAAACCGGAGTACCCGGAGAAAAGCGACATGTCCGATCTGGCGACCATCGTACCATCTCACATACTTCCTGGTCCGATGATCGAACCCGGGTTGCATTGGTGGGAAGCGAGCGAGTCATTTTGTGACAACGTGTAATCTATTAAAATCAATGTAGTTCTTTTTTGTGTAGAATTACACTGCTAGCTAAAATAGGTGTTTTGCGCATAAGTACACTGTTAAAGCAGAGTGATTAATATAAGTTGTTGAAACTTGTTTCGTAATCGTTGTAAAATAAATAAAGTTTAAACTGAGCAGTTATTTCCCTCTAATGACACTGTTGTTGTTTTTTATTACAGTTTCAGTAAAGCCAGAATCACATGCCAGAGTCGTCGTTCAACCATCTACAAACGGCATAGAGGTCCGCAAAAATAGTCGCCTTATCATTGACTGTCTGATTACCTCATCATATATACATAACGTCACGTTCGCATGGACAAAAAACGGCGTTTGTCTGCTACCTCAACAACGTGTACACGTTGCATCGAACGGGTCCCTCATCATCGAAAAATTCCTCAAGAAACGCAAAAAGTCACGTGATGACACCGGGTACTACGAGTGTTATGCATCTAACAGCTACGGAACAGTGATAGTACGGCAAGTGGATGTCATAGTAACTAGTAAGATTTATTTACTACATTTTAAACGGGCACCCCACTTAATTACAACTTATTATATATATTCATTAATATTGTAATTCAATAATGCTGTACCACTTGCTTATAACGAACACCCTCAGCGGAGACAAAAAAGACACGTCCTAATATCCATAGTTTACTCTACGTCCTAATATCCATAGTTTGCTCTACGTCCTAATATCCATAGTATGCTCTACGTCCTAATATTCAGTTTGCTCTATGTCATAATAACCATAGTTTGTTCTACGTCCTAATCCTTAGTTTGCTCTACGTCCTAATATCCATAGTATGCTCTACGTCCTAATATCTAGCTTACTCTATGTCCTAATATCCACAGTTTGCTCTACGTCCTAATATCCATAGTATGCTCTACGTCCTAATATCTAGCTTACTCTATGTCCTAATATCCACAGTTTGCTCTACGTCCTAATATTCATAGTTTGCTCTATGTCCTAATATCCATAGTTTGCTCTACGTCCTAATATCCATAGTTTGCTCTACGTCCTAATATTCATAATTTGCTCTATGTCCTAATATCCATAGTTTGCTCTACGTCCTAATATTCATAGTTTGCTCTATGTCCTAATATCCATAGTTTGCTCTACGCCCTAATATCCATAGTTTGCTCTACGCCCTAATATCCATAGTTTGCTCTACGCCCTAATATTCATAGTTTGCTCTACGCCCTAATATCCATAGTTTGCTCTACGTCCTAATATCCATAGTTTTCTCTACGTCCTAATATCCATAGTTTGCTCTACGCCCTAATATCCATAGTTTTCTCTACGTCCTAATATCCATAGTTTGCTCTACGTCCTAATATTCATAGTTTGCTCTATGTCCTAATATCCATAGTTTGCTCTACGTTCTAATATCCATAGTTTGCTCTACGCCCTAATATCCATAGTTTGCTCTACGCCCTAATATCCATAGTTTTCTCTACGTCCTAATATCCATAGTTTTCTCTACGTCCTAATATCCATAGTTTTCTCTACGTCCTAATATCCATAGTTTTCTCTACGCCCTAATATCCATAGTTTTCTCTACGTCCTAATATCCATAGTTTTCTCTACGTCCTAATATTCATAGTTTGATCTACGTTCTAGTATCCATAGTTTGCTCTACGCCCTAATATCCATAGTTTGATCTACGTTCTAGTATCCATAGTTTGCTCTACGTCCTAATATCCATAGTTTTCTCTACGTCCTAATATCCATAGTTTGCTCTACGTCCTAATATCCATAGTTTTCTCTACGTCCTAATATCCATAGTTTGCTCTACGTTCTAGTATCCATAGTTTGCTCTACGTCCTAATATCCATAGTTTTCTCTACGTCCTAATATCCATAGTTTGCTCTACGTCCTAATATTCATAGTTTGCTCTACGTCCTAATATCCATAGTTTGCTCTACGCCCTAATATCCTTGCTCTATCCTTACAAAAGATTTGCAGACACCAGTTTAGTGATGACTTTTCAGTTCTTGATATATACCCTATCTTATATCACATTTCGTTTTAAGCCGGTTACCGGCTACAAAAATGTATACATGTAGTTCAAAAATTTCTTTTAGCTCGATTGGGAAATAGGTTTCTTCCAATATTAAAGCGGAACTAGAGCTATATATATATATATATATATATATATGACAGACAGACAGACAGACAGACAGACAGACAGACAGACAGACAGACAGACAGACAGACAGACAGACCAGACAGACAGACAGACAGACAGACAGACAGACAGACAGACAGACAGACAGACAGACAGACAGACAGACAGACAGACAGAACAGACAGACAGACAGACAGACAGACAGACAGACACAGACAGACAGACAGACAGACAGACAGACAGACAGACAGACAGACAGACAGACAGACAGACAGACAGACAGACAGACAGACAGACAGACAGACAGACAGACAGACAGACAGACAGACAGACAGACAGACAGACAGACAGACAGACAGACAGACAGACAGACAGACAGACAGACAGACAGACAGACAGACAGACAGACAGACAGACAGACAGACAGACAGACAGACAGACAGACAGACAGACAGACAGACAGACAGACAGACAGACAGACAGACAGACAGACAGACAGACAGACAGACAGACAGACAGACAGACAGACAGACAGACAGACAGACAGACAGACAGACAGACAGACAGACAGACAGACAGACAGACAGACAGACAGACAGACAGACAGACAGACAGACATTTTATATGTATATCGTACGGAATACAAAAAATATTTATAAAATGTAAACTTATGCATAACCTGCACAAGAAACAGCGCTACTCCACATTATTTCATTATATTTGCTATTATTATGTTATGTAAGTAAGCAGTGTGTTTTCGACATTATAACAAAAGTACGACTTCTCTGAATCGGTGCGCAACGCCCTACGTATATTCGTAACGCATCGCTCTCTATCGTCAATCAGAACACAAATAAAAAATACCCACTTTTACGGTATTTAGCCTTGCAATTGATATTTATTTTCTTTCTAAGAGATTCAACTTAGTAGAATCAATGTACTAGTTTCACTGTGAAGGCGTTATGTCATGTTATATTGACTGTGTGTGTTTTACGTTTATTTATCGTCGCTACCGGTTGCCCATATGAGCGACGCCTCCTGAAGAGATTAGTCATTTTAGATTTTTGGAGGAAATTGCAATGATACAGACAGAGACCCATTCCAGAGTATCCTCTGGTTCGCCTACGTGCACGGTGTAAAGCACTGGCACGAGACCTCGGTTTAAAGTCCAATCTAAAAGAGTGTTAATTTTATTAGAGTCAGACGTGGGATCGAACCTGCGATCTCTGGATTACCAGTCCAACGTTTTACCATTGAACTACCGACCCGTCTGGAATATTGCATCAGCAGCATTATACAATGTATGCTTCATTATATGTGGTAATAAATAATAATACTTCGCCCATACCCTCAAAATCACGCGTACAATATGTCATTTTGGCACCATGTTGCACACATGCACAAACATTCGTTGCAACAGTCTGCCCCCAATTAGTTCTTAATTTTAGGTACAGGTTGTGAAGGAATGTGCCTGCATATCGGCTTGTTTTTGCGCAAAATGCATCAAATTACCTCACGATATTTCCAGTCACAAACTGCTACTCAAAGAAACACTCAGTCTGCAATTTGCAACGCTCAGTAAAATGTAGTAAAGTTATCTCAAGCCAAATATTCGCGTTGGCTGCATATTTCCTATGCATCTACCAAGTTATTTGTATACAAACGGCAGCGTCATTATTAAGTGTAAGAATTAAATTGCATGCGAAACAAACATACTGTAAACTGTTATTAAATCGCCAAGGTCCAAAATACGAAACATACCCTGTGCTACCTAAGACAGCTGTTACAACATACACTGTTGCGTGACGCATGCGCATTAAGCAGTGTTCTACATTCGTTTGTTGATAAACAATTCGCGTATACGACAGTACTATATATATTTCATTTATTCGTTTCTGTATGAATATATCGATTTTTCTATTACACACATTATTTTCTATAAATATCGGGTACTTTATGCCAAGCTTAACAATGTTTATTTTATAAAATGTTGCGTTAATGTAAACGTTGTTGTGTCCTCAGTCCTGGTGGAATTCATCTCCTTAAGGGGTCGTGAATAGGATTTTAATGTTGTCTGAATGCTCTTACTATGTGTATATTGAGTCCCAGGCTGGTTTTAGAGCAAAAATGAGTACGACAGATAACATTTTCGCTCTACATGGTTTGATTAACCATTCGTTAAACAATAATAAAACTATTTATTGTTGTTTTATAGATTTCAGTAAGGCATTTGATTACCTTGTCAGGGACAATATCTGGTATAAGCTTGTCCATTTTGGTACTAGGGGCAAACTATTTATCGTTGTAAAATTCGTCAAGGTGAATGTCTTTGTCCCTTTTTATTTTGCATGTATTTAAATGATCTGGAGGATGAACTATACCTTAAGGGAGCACATATTTTTACTTCTATATGTAGACGACATAGTTTTATTTGCAAATGCAGCAGAAGAGCTGCAAACTAATTTAAACATTTTAAAAGATTATTATAATCATTGGAAATTGAAGGTAAATAAAGAAAATACCACAAAGTCATGGTATTCAGAAAAGGTGGATTATTACCACGCAATCTAAGGTTTTTGTTTGATAACTCCGAACTTGCAATTGTTGGTAGATTTTGCTACTTGGGTATTGTACAACGGGTTGTTCATTTAGTGATATACAAAAAACATTGTCGGATCAAGCTTTAAAAGCAACGTTTAAGCTTCGGAAATATCTTTACCGATTTGAAAACATATCTGTTAAAACATACGTTGGAACTGTTTGATAAGCTAGTAACACCAATTTTAAATTAATCATGTGAAGTTTGGGGATTTTGTCACTCACCTCATATTGAACGAGTTCATATGTAGTATTGCAAATAAATTCTAGGTGTTAAAACCTCCACGCAAAATGATTTTATTTATGGGGAAATTGGGTAGAATAGATTACAAAACTCAAAGATATTACAACATTATTAAATACTGGTTAAAAGTACTTAACTGTGCTGACAGAAAATACATCAAGATTATATATTCTTTATTACTGAGAGATATAAATACACAGTCTAGGAAGAAAAATTGGGCATTATTGGTCAGGGATATTTTATGTAATTTAGGCTTTAATATGGTATGGGAAACACAGGGAGTAGGTGACAATAAGACATTTTTGGGTATTGTTAGACATAGACTTAGGGATACCTTCATGCAAAACTGGCAATCTCGTATTAGAGAATCGACTAGAGCATCCGTTTATGTAAATTTCATGTCTTTGGATTTTAAACCATATTTTGATATCATTAATATTAAAAACATACAGAATTGCTCTAACTAAATTAAGAGTTTCTTCTCATTGTCTTGAAATCGAGACAGGCAGGTGGCACAGGCCACAGAGCATTCTTCGTCAATACCGTATATGCCCTACTTGTAATACGCTTGGTGATGAATATCATTTTCTAATGGAGTGTCGTCTTCTCAATGATCTACGAATAACTTATTTTAAACCATATTTCCGTAATAGATGCAACATGTTTAAAACAGTTGAACTGTTAAAATCAGAAAACAGAAATACTTTAAGGAATTTAGCAATTTTTGGTATTTAAAGGATTTGAGTTTAACTGTTAAAGAGAAGAGTCGCTTTAGATACTTTATAAATACACATATTTATTTTATTGTTTTCATTGTAACATTCAACTGTCACATGACATAAGTCATATAAAAGGCTACAGTTTATATCGTATGAATCCAATTTATCAATTACGTGTACATACGTATTTATGGAACTCCATAGTTGCGTATTATATATGTGTGGATGACATGGACTGTGCATGTGATCAATGTACTACGACTGTATCATAGGGTATAAAATAGGATTATTAACAATCTAGCCGTTTCAAGTGTAGCACAAATTTACTGGTGTGAAATTGTCGTGGTTCGGTAGTCATATTCTTAGTTATACATAAATATTTCCCAATTTACGTATTTTTGAAATACGTAATATATTTTCAAGTTTAAAAGTTCCAGCGGTAGTATTATTATTAAGTTGTACGTGTTCAACTATTAAGACCACCACCGAAATACACTGTACTATTATACCATATTTGATCATGGGTCATTTTTGACTTACTTCATATGTTATAATGTTTGTTTGTATTTGATGAAATAAAAACTACTATCTAACTATATAAAGTTGCAGTGGTTACCAGAATCATATATAAAGTTGCAGTGGTTACCAGAATCATATATAAAGTTGCAGTGGTTACCAGAATCATATATAAAGTTGCAGTGGTTACCAGAATCATATATAAAGTTGCAGTGGTTCCCAGCATCATATATAAAGTTGCAGTGGTTACCAGAATCATATATAAAGTTGCAATGGTTCCCAGAATCATATATAAAGTTGCAATGGTTCCCAGAATCATATATAAAGTTGCAGTGGTTCCCAGCATCATATATAAAGTTGTAGTAGTTCCCAGAATCATATATAAAGTTGCAATGGTTCCCAGAATCATATATAAAGTTGCAGTGGTTCCCAGCATCATATATAAAGTTGTAGTAGTTCCCAGAATCATATATAAAGTTGCAGTGGTTCCCAGCATCATATATAAAGTTGTTGTGGTTCCCAGCATCATATATAAAGTTGCAGTGGTTCCCAGAATCATATATAAAGATGCAGTGGTTCCCAGAATCATATATAAAGTTGCAGTGGTTCCCAGCATCATATATAAAGTTGCAGTGGTTCCCAGCATCATATATAAAGTTGCAGTGGTTCCCAGAATCATATATAAAGTTGCAGTGGTTCCCAGAATAATATATAAAGTTGCAGTGGTTCCCAGCATCATATATAAAGTTGCAGTGGTTCCCAGAATCATATATAAAGTTGCAGTGGTTCCCAGAATCATATATAAAGTTGCAGTGGTTCCCAGCATCATATATAAAGTTGCAGTGGTTCCCAGAATCATATATAAAGTTGCAATGGTTCCCATAATCATATATAAAGTTGCAGTGGTTGCCAGAATCCTATATAAAGTTGCAGTGGTTCCCTCCCATAATCATATATGAAGTTGCAGTGGTTCCCAGCATCATATATAAAGTTGCAGTGGTTCCCAGCATCATATATAAAGTTGCAGTGGTTCCCAAAATCATATATAAAGTTGTAATGGTTCCCTCCAAGAATCATATATAAAGTTGCAATGATTCTCTCCCAGAATCATATATAAAGTTGTAGTGGTTCCAAGAATCATATATAAAGTTGTAGTGGTTCCCAGAATCATATATAAAGTTGTAGTGGTTCCCAGAATCATATATAAAGTTGCAATGGTTCCCTCCCAGAATCATATATAACGTTGCAGTGGTTCCCAGAATCATATATAAAGTTGTAGTGGTTCCCAGCATCATATATAAAGTTGCAGTGATTCCCAGAATCATCTATAAAGTTGTAGTGGTTCCCAGAATCATATATAAAGTTGTAGTGGTTCCCAGAATCATCTATAAAGTTGTAGTGGTTCCCAGAATCATATATAAAGTTGCAGTGGTTGTAGTAGTTCCCAGAATCATATATAAAGTTGCAGTGGTTCCCAGCATCATATATAAAGTTGCAGTGGTTCCCAGAATCATATATAAAGTTGCAGTGGTTCCCAGAATCATATATAAAGTTGTAATGGTTCCCATAATCATATATAAAGTTGTAGTGGTTCCCAGAATCATATATAAAGTTGTAGTGGTTCCCAGCATCATATATAAAGTTGCAATGGTTCCCAGAATCATATATAAAGTTGTAATGGTTCCCAGAATCATATATAAAGTTGCAATGGTTCCCAGAATCATATATAAAGTTGTAATGGTTCCCAGCATCATATATAAAGTTGCAATGGTTCCCAGAATCATATATAAAGTTGTAGTGGTTCCCAGCATCATATATAAAGTTGTAGTGGTTCCCATAATCATATATAAAGTTGTAATGGTTCCCAGAATCATATATAAAGTTGTAGTGGTTCCCAGCATCATATATAAAGTTGCAATGGTTCCCAGCATCATATATAAAGTTGTAGTGGTTCCCAGCATCATATATAAAGTAGCAGTGGTTCCTACTATGTAGCATTAAAAATGAACAGCACACTTGCCCCTTAGACGGTTGTATTCAAACATTAAGTAAATGAACAGCACACTTGCCCCTTAGACGGTTGTATTCAAACATTAAGTAAATGAACAGCACACTTGCCCCTTAGACGGTTGTATTCAAACATTAAGCAAATGAACAGCACACTTGCCCCTTAGACGGTTGTATTCAAACATTAAGTAAATGAACAGCACACTTGCCCCTTAGACGGTTGTATTCAAACATTAAGTAAATGAACAGCACACTTGCCCCTTAGACGGTTGTATTCAAACATTAAGTAAATGAACAGCACACTTGCCCATTAGACGGTTGTATTCAAACATTAAGAAAATGAACAGCACACTTGCCCCTTAGACGGTTGTATTCAAACATTAAGTAAATGAATAGCACACTTGCCCCTTAGACGTTTGTATTCAAACATTAAGTAAATGAACAGCACACTTGCCCCTTAGACGGTTGTATTCAAACATTAAGTAAATGAACAGCACACTTGCCCCTTAGACGGTTGTATTCAAACATTAAGTAAATGAACAGCACACTTGCCCCTTAGACGGTTGTATTCAAACATTAAGCAAATGAACAGCACACTTGCCCCTTAGATGGTTGTATTCAAACATTAAGTAAATGAACAGCACACTTGCCCCTTAGACGGTTGTATTCAAACATTAAGTAAATGAACAGCACACTTGCCCCTTAGACAGTTGTATTCAAACATTAAGTAAATGAACAGCACACTTGCCCCTTAGACGTTTGTATTCAAACATTAAGTAAATGAACAGCACACTTGCCCATTAGACGGTTGTATTCAAACATTAAGAAAATGAACAGCACACTTGCCCCTTAGACGTTTGTATTCAAACATTAAGTAAATGAACAGCACACTTGCCCATTAGACGGTTGTATTCAAACATTAAGAAAATGAACAGCACACTTGCCCATTAGACGGTTGTATTCAAACATTAAGAAAATGAACAGCACACTTGCCCCTTAGACGGTTGTATTCAAACATTAAGTAAATGAACAGCACGCTTGCCCCTTAGACGGTTGTATTCAAACATTAAGTAAATGAACAGCACACTTGCCCCTTAGACGGTTGTATTCAAACATTAAGTAAATGAACAGCACACTTGCCCCTTAGACGGTTGTATTCAAACATTAAGTAAATGAACAACACACTTGCCCCTTAGACGGTTGTATTCAAACTCTAGACTGTAATGGTGAAACAGAGTACCCCTACTCTAGACTGTAATGGTGAAACAGCGTACCCCTACTCTAGACTGTAATGGTGAAACAACGTACCCCTACTCTAGACTGGAATGGTGAAACAACGTACCCCTACTCTAGACTGTAATGGTGAAACAACGTACCCCTACTCTAGACTGTAATGGTGAAACAACGTACCCCTACTCTAGACTGTAATGGTGAAACAACGTACCCCTACTCTAGACTGGAATGGTGAAACAACGTACCCCTACTCTAGACTGTGATGGTGAAACAACGTACCCCTACTCTAGACTGGAATGGTGAAACAACGTACCCCTACTCTAAACTGGAATGGCGAAACAACGTACCCCTACTCTAGACTGTAATGGTGAAACAACGTACCCCTACTCTAGACTGGAATGGTGAAACAACGTACCCCAACTCTAGACTGTAATAGTGAAACAACGTACCCCTACTCTAGACTGGAATGGCGAAACAAAGTACCCCTACTCTAGACTGGAATGGTGAAACAACGTACCCCTATTCTAGACTGTAATGGTGAAACAACGTACCCCTACTCTAGACTGTAATGGTGAAACAACGTACCCCTACTCTAGACTGGAATGGTGAAACAACGTACCCCTACTCTAGACTGTGATGGTGAAACAACGTACCCCTACTCTAGACTGGAATGGTGAAACAACGTACCCCTACTCTAAACTGGAATGGCGAAACAACGTACCCCTACTCTAGACTGTAATGGTGAAACAGCGTACCCCTACTCTAGACTGGAATGGTGAAACAACGTACCCCAACTCTAGACTGTAATAGTGAAACAACGTACCCCTATTCTAGACTGTAATGGTGAAACAACGTACCCCTACTCTAGACTGGAATGGTGAAACAACGTACCCCTACTCTAGACTGTGATGGTGAAACAACGTACCCCTACTCTAGACTGTAATGGTGAAACAACGTACCATGCTCTAGACTGGAATGGCGAAACAGAGTACCCTACTCTAGACTGTAATGGTGAAACAACGTACCCCTACTCTAGACTGTAATGGTGAAACAACGTACCTCTACTCTAGACGGTGATGGTGAGACAACGTACCCCTACTCTAGACTGTGATGGTGAAACAACGTACCCCTACTCTAGACTGTAATGGTGAAACAACATACCCCTACTCTAGACTGTGATGGTGAAACAACGTACCCCTACTCTAGACTGTAATGGTGAAACAACATACCCCTACTCTAGACTGTGATGGTGAAACAACGTACCCCTACTCTAGACTGTAATGGTGAAACAACGTACCCCTACTCTAGACTGGAAGCGTGAAACAGAGTACCCCTACTCTAGACTGTAATGGTGAAACAACGTACCCCTACTCTAGACTGGAATGGTGAAACAGAATAGCCCTACTCTAGACTGTAATGGTGAAACAACGTACCCCTACTCTAGACTGTAATGGTGAAACAACGTACCCCTACTCTAGACTGGAATGGTGAAACAACGTACCCCTACTCTAGTGTGTAATGGTGAAACAACGTACCCCTACTCTAGACTGTAATCGTGAAACAGAGTACCCCTACTCTAGACTGTAATGGTGAAACAACGTACCCCTACTCTAGACTGTAATGGTGAAACAACGTATACCTACTCTAGACTGTAATGGTGAAACAACGTACCCCTACTCTAGACTGTAATGGTGAAACAACGTACCCCTACTCTAGACTGTAATGGTGAAACAACGTACCCCTACTCTAGACTGTAATGGTGAAACAACGTACCCCTATTCTAGACTGTAATCGTGAAACAGAGTACCCCTACTCTAGACAGTAATGGTGAAACAACGTACCCCTACTCTAGACTGGAATGGTGAAACAGAATAGCCCTACTCTAGACTGTAATGGTGAAACAACGTACCCCTACTCTAGACTGTGATGGTGAAACAACGTACCCCTACTCTAGACTGTAATGGTGAAACAACGTACCCCTACTCTAGACTGTAATGGTGAAACAACGTACCCCTACTCTAGACTGTAATCGTGAAACAGAGTACCCCTACTCTAGACTGTAATCGTGAAACAGAGTACCCCTACTCTAGACTGTAATGGTGAAACAGAGTACCCCTACTCTAGACTGTAATGGTGAAACAGAGTACCCCTACTCTAGACTGTAATGGTGAAACAACGTACCCCTACACTAAACTGTAATGGTGAAACAGAGTACCCCTACTCTAGACTGTAATGGTGAAACAGAGTACCCCTACTCTAGACTGTAATGGTGAAACAGAGTACCCCTACTCTAGACTGTAATGGTGAAACAGAGTACCCCTACTCTAGACTGTAATGGTGAAACAGAGTACCCCTACTCTAGACTGTAATGGTGAAACAGAGTACCCCTACTCTAGACTGTAATGGTGAAACAGAGTACCCCTACTCTAGACTGTAATGGTGAAACAGAGTACCCCTACTCTAGACTGTAATGGTGAAACAGAGTACCCCTACTCTAGACTGTAATGGTGAAACAGAGTACCCCTACTCTAGACTGTAATGGTGAAACAGAGTACCCCTACTCTAGACTGTAATGGTGAAACAGAGTACCCCTACTCTAGACTGTAATGGTGAAACAGAGTACCCCTACTCTAGACTGTAATGGTGAAACAGAGTACCCCTACTCTACTGTAATGGTGAAACAGAGTACCCCTACTCTAGACTGTAATGGTGAAACAGAGTACCCCTACTCTAGACTGTAATGGTGAAACAGAGTACCCCTACTCTAGACTGTAATGGTGAAACAGAGTACCCCTACTCTAGACTGTAATGGTGAAACAACGTACCCCTACTCTAGACTGTAATGGTGAAACAACGTACCCCTACTCTAGACTGTAATGGTGAAACAACGTACCCCTACTCTAGACTGTAATGGTGAAACAACGTACCCCTACTCTAGACTGTAATGGTGAAACAACGTATACCTACTCTAGACTGTGATGGTGAAACAACGTACCCCTACTCTAGACTGTAATGGTGAAACAACGTACCCCTACTCTAGACTGTAATGGTGAAACAACGTACCCCTACTCTAGACTGTAATGGTGAAACAACGTACCCCTATTCTAGACTGTAATCGTGAAACAGAGTACCCCTACTCTAGACTGTAATGGTGAAACAACGTACCCCTACTCTAGACTGGAATGGTGAAACAGAATAGCCCTACTCTAGACTGTAATGGTGAAACAACGTACCCCTACTCTAGACTGTAATGGTGAAACAGAGTACCCCTACTCTAGACTGTAATGGTGAAACAACGTACCCCTACTCTAGACTGTAATGGTGAAACAACGTACCCCTACTCTAGACTGTAATGGTGAAACAGAGTACCCCTACTCTAGACTGTAATGGTGAAACAGAGTACCCCTACTCTAGACTGTAATGGTGAAACAACGTACCCCTACTCTAGACTGTAATGGTGAAACAGAGTACCCCTACTCTAGACTGTAATGGTGAAACAGAGTACCCCTACTCTAGACTGTAATGGTGAAACAACGTACCCCTACTCTAGACTGTAATGGTGAAACAGAGTACCCCTACTCTAGACTGTAATGGTGAAACAGAGTACCCCTACTCTAGACTGTAATGGTGAAACAGAGTACCCCTACTCTAGACTGTAATGGTGAAACAGAGTACCCCTACTCTAGACTGTAATGGTGAAACAGAGTACCCCTACTCTAGACTGTAATGGTGAAACAGAGTACCCCTACTCTAGACTGTAATGGTGAAACAGAGTACCCCTACTCTAGACTGTAATGGTGAAACAGAGTACCCCTACTCTAGACTGTAATGGTGAAACAGAGTACCCCTACTCTAGACTGTAATGGTGAAACAGAGTACCCCTACTCTAGACTGTAATGGTGAAACAGAGTACCCCTACTCTAGACTGTAATGGTGAAACAGTACCCCTACTCTAGACTGTAATGGTGAAACAGAGTACCCCTACTCGAGTACCCCTACTCTAGACTGTAATGGTGAAACAACGTACCCCTACTCTAGACTGTAATGGTGAAACAACGTACCCCTACTCTAGACTGTAATGGTGAAACAAAGTACCCCTACTCTAGACTGTAATGGTGAAACAAAATTCACCTATGACTAAAATGGAGTGAAGCGAAGCAATGCAAAAAAACGAAATCTAGCTTAAAGAAGAACGAAAGAAGGACGAATATGGGTACACTAAGCTTCGCCTATTCGCTGGTAATTAATCTTCGTTTATTCTTTTCGTCGTCACGCTAATTTGTTGTTCATCCTCCTGGAAATGTCCCTACTTAGCCGCCATATTTGAGACCATCCGTCACTGTGACAGATTATTATTTGTCAATTCCCTAGTGTACACTTTATCGCCAGTTTGCGTTTCATTTGAGAAGCACTTTCCAAATACAGTTCTGCCCTATATAACTATTGATGTTTCCATTTCCCGTGGATTTGGTTGCAATGTTATATACAATTATATAGATCTATTCCAGCGAGGGTTGCGACTCGATAAGAAACATTTGAAGCAATATATCCCAGCGTACATGTTAAGCAATATATCCCAGGGTACATGTGAAGCAATATATCCCAGCGTACATGTGAAGCAATATATCCCAGCATACACGTGAAGCAATATATCCCAGCATACACGTGAAGCAATATATCCCACCCTACACGTGAAGCAATATATCCCAGCATACACGTGAAGCAATATATCCCAGCATACACGTGAAGCAATATATCCCAGCATACACGTGAAGCAATATATCCCAGCATACACGTGAAGCAAAGCAATATATCCCAGCATACACGTGAAGTAATATATCCCAGCATACACGTGAAGCAATATATCCCAGCATACACGTGAAGCAATATATTCCACCCTACACGTGAAGCAAAGCATATATCCCAGCATACACGTGAAGCAATATATCCCAGCATACACGTGAAGCAATATATCCCAGCATACACGTGAAGCAATATATCCCAGCATACACGTGAAGCAATATATCCCAACATACACGTGAAGCAATATATCCCACCCTACACGTGAAGCAAAGCAATATATCCCAGCATACACGTGAAGCAATATATCCCAGCATACACATGCAGCAATATATCCCAGCATACACATGAAGCAATATATCCCAGCATACACATGCAGCAATATATCCCAGCATACACATGCAGCAATATATCCCAGCATACACGTGAAGCAATATATCCCAGCATACACATGAAGCAATATATCCCAGCATACACATGCAGCAATATATCCCAGCATACACGTGAAGCAATATATCCCAGCATACACATGAAGCAATATATCCCAGCATACACGTGAAGCAATATATCCCAGCATACACGTGAAGCAATATATCCCAGCATACACATGCAGCAATATATCCCAGCATACACGTGAAGCAATATATCCCAGCATACACGTGAAGCAATATATCCCAGCATACACGTGAAGCAATATATCCCAGCATACACGTGAAGCAATATATCCCAGCATACACGTGAAGCAATATATCCCAGCATACACGTGAAGCAATATATCCCAGCATACATGTTCGCTACCAGTGTTGCTGTTTAATCGTCACCACATGATCAAATCCCCAATAATGGCCTGAACACGTAATTATTTCACCTAATTTATTGCCCGAGAACTATAAAGTGAGAGAAGTGTAGCATTTTATGTATATATGACCAGTAGAACAATAAAGGCATTGGCAGATGAAGTAAAATAAGAATTAAATGCCATTGATTGCTTACAAGTAACTTCTGTCGATGTCTTCGTTTCGGCAATTACTGTAAACATATTCGGCATTCTTCGGCTGTATCCGGAAGTACTTCTAGAATCGTTCATCTGCCGCTGCATGTGTTACAATAAATACGAAGATTGTACTGATTGCGATATAACACATGTTAGTGCATTGTAAGCATATGTGGCTGGCTGTTGTATTGTATTGTTTTGTATTGATTGTATGCACAGGTTGCTCTTTAAAAATAAACTATCTATACATAAAATAATCTCGCAGTAGGTAAACAACGGACAGAACGTAATCTCGCAGTAGGTAAACAACGGACAGAACGTAATCTCGCAGTAGTAGGTAAACAACGGACAGAACGTAATCTCGCAGTAGGTAAACAACGGACAGAACGTAATCTCGCAGTAGGTAAACAACGGACAGAACGTAATCTCGCAGTAGTAGGTAAACAACGGACAGAACGTAATCTCGCAGTAGTAGGTAAACAACGGACAGAACGTAATCTCGCAGTAGGTAAACAACGGACAGAACGTAATCTCGCAGTAGGTAAACAACGGACAGAACGTAATCTCGCAGTAGTAGGTAAACAACGGACAGAACGTAATCTCGCAGTAGGTAAACAACGGACAGAACGTAATCTCGCAGTAGGTAAACAACGGACAGAACGTAATCTCGCAGTAGTAGGTAAACAACGGACAGAACGTAATCTCGCAGTAGTAGGTAAACAACGGACAGAACATGTTCTCGCAGTAGGTAAACAACGGACAGAACGTAATCTCGCAGTAGTAGGTAAACAACGGACAGAACATGTTCTCGCAGTAGGTAAACAACGGACAGAACCTGATATCGCAGTAGTAGGTAAACAACGAACATAATGTGATCTCGCAGTAGGTAGACAACGGACAGAGTGTGTTCTCGCAGTAGGTAGACAGCGGACATAACGTGTTCTCGCAGTAGTTGGTAAACAACGGACGTAATGTAATCTCGCAGTAGGTAGACAACGAGCCTTACATTTACTAACACTGAATGTGTTTTGCATATAGTTATAATATAATAATTGACCTATATATAGACAGAATGTATAAACACGTTCCCTGCCTTATTTGGATGCGTAACTATATTTTATTCCATTCATTTTATTATAACTTATTATAGATCGATTGCGAAACAAGTTCTTACATGCATTTAATTGCTGTCCAGACCTAATTCCTGTTGGAAATCCATCGCCATGAGGGTAAAGAAGAGAGGCCCTGTGAACTTATGAGTATTGCCGTGGTTCTGCCAGGGTTCGCACTCACAACCTCTCGAGATCGACGTGAGCACGGGTACTATATCCACCTCACCACAGAGTTCCAAAAATGTATTCCGTTCAGGTTGTTGTAGTTTTTTGTTTGGTCTTCTTTCAGAAGCATCATTAAGTATTGAGCCAGCAAACATCAATGCGATTGTGGGAGGCGTTGCCAGGTTCCGATGCCAGATAGACTCAGCCTCCTCCCAAACACGGTTCTGTGTGTGGGAACATCCGCAACAGAACAGCAATATAAACAGGTTTGTTCATCATGTGCGTGCTCAATTTACTCAGCATAAACACCCAGTCCAGGCTCACTCACTTTACTCAGCATAAACACCCGGTCCAGGTTCACTCACTTTACTCAGCATAAACATCCGGTCCAGGCTCACTCACTTTACTCAGCATAAACACCCGGTCCAGGCTCACTCACTTTACTCAGCATAAACATCCGGTCCAGCCTCACTCACTTTACTCAGCATAAACATCCGGTCCAGGCTCACTCACTTTACTCAGCATAAACACCCGGTCCAAGCTCACTCACTTTACTCAGCATAAACACCCGGTCCAGGCTCACTCACTTTACTCAGCATAAACACCCGGTCCAGGTTCACTCACTTTACTCAGCATAAACATCCGGTCCAGGCTCACTCACTTTACTCAGCATAAACACCCGGTCCAGGCTCACTCACTTTACTCAGCATAAACATCCGGTCCAGCCTCACTCACTTTACTCAGCATAAACATCCGGTCCAGGCTCACTCACTTTACTCAGCATAAACACCCGGTCCAAGCTCACTCACTTTACTCAGCATAAACACCCGGTCCAGGCTCACTCACTTTACTCAGCATAAACACCCGGTCCAGGTTCACTCACTTTACTCAGCATAAACATCCGGTCCAGGCTCACTCACTTTACTCAGCATAAACACCCGGTCCAGGCTCACTCACTTTACTCAGCATAAACATCCGGTCCAGCCTCACTCACTTTACTCAGCATAAACATCCGGTCCAGGCTCACTCACTTTACTCAGCATAAACACCCGGTCCAAGCTCACTCACTTTACTCAGCATAAACACCCGGTCCAGGCTCACTCACTTTACTCAGCATAAACACCCGGTCCAGGTTCACTCACTTTACTCAGCATAAACATCCGGTCCAGGCTCACTCACTTTACTCAGCATAAACACCCGGTCCAGGCTCACTCACTTTACTCAGCATAAACATCCGGTCCAGGCTCACTCACTTTACTCAGCATAAACATCCGGTCCAGGCTCACTCACTTTACTCAGCATAAACACCCGGTCCAGGCTCACTCACTTTACTCAGCATAAACATCCGGTCCAGGCTATACTTATGTTATGGAAACCTTACTTTTTTGTGAGTGCTTGGTTTATGTGGGTGGTTAACATTCGTAGTAACTTTCTCCGTCCCATCACCGGAACGCAACACTATGAAATGCCTACCGTATAAATAGAATAGAGCCCCTCCCCCTTTAATGCTTATCAAACTCATTATGTAAACTGTGGATCGGTTGTCCACTTGATAACACCTACCAGTATGGAGTCCAGTATAATCAGTATCCACGTATACTTCCAACATAATCAGTATCCACGTATACTTCCAACATAATCAGTATCCACGTGTACTTCCAACATAATCAGTATCCATGTATACTTCCAACATAATCAGTATCCACGTGTACTTCCAACATAATCAGTATCCACGTATACTTCCAACATAATCAGTACCCACGTATACTTCGAACATAATCAATATCCACGTATACTTCCAACATAATCAGTATCCACGTATACTTCCAACATAATCAGTATCCACGTATACTTCCATCATAATCAGTATTAATTTGTACTTCCAACATAATCAGTATCCACGTATACTTCGAACATAATCAGTATCCACGTATACTTCCAACATAATCAGTATCCACGTATACTTCCATCATAATCAGTATTAATTTATACTTCCAACATAGTCAGTACCCACGTATACTTCCAACATAATCAGTATCCACGTGTACTTCCAACATAATCAGTATCCACGTGTACTTCCAACATAATTAGTATCCACGTGTACTTCCAACATAATCAGTATCCACGTATACTTCCAACATAATCAGTATCCACGTATACTTCCAACATAGTCAGTATCCACGTATACTTCTAACATAATCAGTATCCACGTATACTTCCAACATAATCAGTATCCACGTATACTTCCATCATAATCAGTATTCATTTGTACTTCCAACATAATCAGTATCCACGTATACTTCGAACATAATCAGTATCCACGTATACTTCCAACATAATCAGTATCCACGTATACTTCCATCATAATCAGTATTAATTTGTACTTCCAACATAATCAGTACCCACGTATACTTCCAACATAATCAGTATTCACGTGTACTTCCAACATAATCAGTACCCACGTATACTTCCAACATAATCAGTACCCACGTGTACTTCCAACATAATCAGTATCCACGTGTACTTCCAACATAATTAGTATCCACGTGTACTTCCAACATAATCAGTATCCACGTATACTTCCAACATAATCAGTATCCACGTATACTTCCAACATAGTCAGTATCCACGTATACTTCTAACATAATCAGTATCCACGTATACTTCCAACATAATCAGTATCCACATATACTTCCATCATAATCAGTATTCATTTGTACTTCCAACATAATGAGTACCCACGTATACTTCCAACATAATCAGTATTCACGTGTACTTCCAACATAATCAGTATCCACGTATACTTCCAACATAATCAGTATCCACGTATACTTCCAACATAATCAGTATCCACGTGTACTTCCAACATAATCAGTATCCACGTGTACTGCCAACATAATCAGTATCCATGTATACTTCCAACATAATAAGTATCCATGTATACTTCCAACATAATCAGTATCCACGTATACTTCCAACATAATCAGTATCCACGTGTACTTCCATCATAATCAGTATCCACGTGTACTTCCAACATAATCAGTATCCACGTGTACTTCCAACATAATCAGTATCCACGTGTACTTCCAACATAATCAGTATCCACGTGTACTTCCAACATAATCAGTACCCACGTATACTTCCAACATAATCAGTATCCACGTATACTTCTAACATAACCAGTATCCACGTATACTTCCAACATAATCAGTACCCACGTATACTTCCAACATAATCAGTATCCACGTATACTTGCAACATAATCAGTATCCACCTATACTTCCAACATAATCAATATCCACGTGTACTTCCAACATAATCAGTATCCACGTGTACTTCCATCATAATCAGTATCCACGTATACTTCCAACATAATCAGTATCCACCTGTACTTACAATATAATCAGTATCCACGTATACTTCCATCATAATCAGTATCCACGTATACTTCCAACACAATCAGTATCCACGTATACTTCCAACATAATCAGTATCCACCTGTACTTACAATATAATCAGTATCCACCTGTACTTACAATATAATCAGTATCCACGTATACTTCCATCATAAACAGTATCCACGTATACTTCCAACATAATCAGTACCCACGTGTACTTCCATCATAATCAGTATCCATGTGTACTTCCAACATAATCAGTATCCACCTGTACTTACAATATAATTAGTATCCACGTATACTTCCATCATAATCAGTATCCACGTATACTTCCAACACAATCAGTATCCACGTATACTTCCAACATAATCAGTATCCACCTGTACTTACAATATAATCAGTATCCACCTGTACTTACAATATAATCAGTATCCACGTATACTTCCATCATAAACAGTATCCACGTATACTTCCAACATAATCAGTACCCACGTATACTTCCAACATAATCAATATCCACGTATACTTCCAACATAATCAGTATCCACGTATACTTCCAACATAATCAGTATCCACGTATACTTCTAACATAATCAGTATCCACGTATACTTCCAACATAATCAGTACCCACGTATACTTCCAACATAATCAGTATCCACGTATACTTCCAACATAATCAATATCCACGTGTACTTCCAACATAATCAGTATCCACGTGTACTTCCATCATAATCAGTATCCACGTATACTTCCAACATAATCAGTATCCACGTATACTTCCAACATAATCAGTATCCACGTGTACTTCCATCATAATCAGTATCCACGTGTACCACCAACATAATCAGTATCCACGTATACTTCCATCATAATCAGTATTCATTTGTACTTCCAACATAATCAGTACCCACGTATACTTCCAACATAATCAGTATTTACGTGTACTTCCAACATAATCAGTACCCACGTATACTTCCAACATAATTAGTATTCACGTGTAATTCCAACATAATCAGTACCCACGTATACTTCCAACATAATCAGTATCCACGTGTACTGCCAACATAATCAGTATCCATGTATACTTCGAACATAATCAGTATCCACGTGTACTTCCAACATAATCAGTATCCATGTATACTTCCAACATAATCAGTATCCACGTATACTTCCAACATAATCAGTATCCACGTGTACTTCCATCATAATCAGTATCCACGTGTACTTCCAACTTAATCAGTATCCACGTGTACTTCCATCATAATCAGTATCCACGTGTACTTCCAATGTAATCAGTATCCACGTGTACTTCCAACATAATCAGTATCCACGTGTAATTCCAACATAATCAATATCCACATGTACTTCCAACATAATCAGTATACACGTGTACTTCCATCATAATCAGTATTCACGTGTACTTCCAACATAATCAGTATCCACGTATACTTCCAACATAATCAGTACCCACGTATACTTCCAACATAATCAGTATCCACGTATACTTCCAACATAATCAGTATCCACGTATACTTCCAACATAATCAGTATCCACGTATACTTCCAACATAATCAGTATTTTAACATAATCAGTATCCACGTATACTTCCAACATAATCAGTACCCACGTATACTTCCAACATAATCAGTATCCACGTATACTTCCAACATAATCAGTATCCACGTATACTTCCAACATAATCAATATCCACGTGTACTTCCAACATAATCAGTATCCACGTGTACTTCCATCATAATCAGTATCCACGTATACTTCCATCATAATCAGTATTCATTTGTACTTCCAACATAATCAGTATCCACGTATACTTCCAACATAATCAGTATCCACGTGTACTTCCAACATAATCAGTATCCACGTATACTTCCAACATAATCAGTATCCACGTGTACTTCCAACATAATCAGTATCCACGTATACTTCCACATAATCATCACGTTACTTCCACATAATCAGTATCACGTGTACTTCCAACATAATCAGTATCCACGTATACTTCCAACATAATCAGTATCCACGTATACTTCCACATAATCAGTATCCAGTTACTTCCAACATAATCAGTATCCACGTGTACTTCCAACATAATCAGTATCCACGTATACTTCCAACATAATCAGTATCCACGTATACTTCCAACATAATCAGTATCCACGTATACTTCCAACATAATCAGTATCCACGTGTACTTCCAACATAATCAGTATCCACGTGTACTTCCAACATAATCAGTATCCACGTATACTTCCATCATAATCAGTATCCACGTATACTTCCAACATAATCAGTATCCACGTATACTTCCAACATAATCAGTATCCACGTATACTTCCAACATAATCAGTATCCACGTATACTTCCAACATAATCAGTATCCACGTATACTTCTAACATAATCAGTATCCACGTATACTTCCAACATAATCAGTACCCACGTATACTTCCAACATAATCAGTATCCACGTATACTTCCAACATAATCAGTATCCACGTATACTTCCAACATAATCAATATCCACCTGTACTTCCAACATAATCAGTATCCACGTGTACTTCCATCATAATCAGTATCCACGTATACTTCCAACATAATCAGTATCCACGTATACTTCCATCATAATCAGTATCCACGTATACTTCCAACATAATCAGTATCCACGTATACTTCCAACATAATCAGTATCCACGTGTACTTCCATCATAATCAGTATCCACGTGTACCACCAACATAATCAGTATCCACGTATACTTCCATCATAATCAGTATTCATTTGTACTTCCAACATAATCAGTATCCACGTATACTTCCAACATAATCAGTATTTACGTGTACTTCCAACATAATCAGTACCCACGTATACTTCCAACATAATCAGTATCCACGTGTACTGCCAACATAATCAGTATCCACGTGTACTGCCAACATAATCAGTATCCACGTATACTTCCAACATAATCAGTATCCACGTATACTTCCAACATAATCAGTATCCACGTGTACTTCCATCATAATCAGTATCCACGTGTACTTCCAACTTAATCAGTATCCACGTGTACTTCCATCATAATCAGTATCCACGTGTACTTCCAATGTAATCAGTATCCACGTGTACTTCCAACATAATCAGTATCCACGTGTACTTCCAACATAATCAGTATCCACGTGTACTTCCAACATAATCAGTATCCACGTGTACTTCCAACATAATCAGTATCCACGTGTACTTCAATCATAATCAGTATCCACGTATACTTCCATCATAATCAGTATTCATTTGTACTTCCAACATAATCAGTATCCACGTGTACTTCCAACATAATCAGTATCCACGTATACTTCCAACATAATCAGTATCCACGTATACTTCCAACATAATCAGTACCCACGTATACTTCCAACATAATCAGTATCCACGTATACTTCCAACATAATCAGTATCCACGTATACTTCCAACATAATCAATATCCACGTGTACTTCCAACAAAATCAGTATCCACGTGTACTTCAATCATAATCAGTATCCACGTATACTTCCATCATAATCAGTATTCATTTGTACTTCCAACATAATCAGTATCCACGTGTACTGCCAACATAATCAGTATCCACGTATACTTCCAACATAATCAGTATCCACGTATACTTCCAACATAATCAGTACCCACGTATACTTCCAACATAATCAGTATCCACGTATACTTCTAACATAACCAGTATCCACGTATACTTCCAACATAATCAGTACCCACGTATACTTCCAACATAATCAGTATCCACGTATACTTCCAACATAATCAGTATCCACCTATACTTCCAACATAATCAATATCCACGTGTACTTCCAACATAATCAGTATCCACGTGTACTTCCATCATAATCAGTATCCACGTATACTTCCAACATAATCAGTATCCACGTATACTTCCAACATAATCAGTATCCACGTGTACTTCCATCATACTCAGTACCCACGTATACTTCCAACATAATCAGTATCCACGTATACTTCCAACATAATCAGTATCCACCTATACTTCCAACATAATCAATATCCACGTGTACTTCCAACATAATCAGTATCCACGTGTACTTCCATCATAATCAGTATCCACGTATACTTCCAACATAATCAGTATCCACGTATACTTCCAACATAATCAGTATCCACGTGTACTTCCATCATAATCAGTATCCACGTGTACCTCCAACATAATCAGTATCCACGTATACTTCCATCATAATCAGTATTCATTTGTACTTCCAACATAATCAGTACCCACGTATACTTCCAACATAATCAGTACCCACGTATACTTCCAACATAATCAGTATCCACGTATACTTCCATCATAATCAGTATTCACGTGTACTTCCAACATAATCAGTACCCACGTATACTTCCATCATAATCAGTATTCACGTATACTTCCAACATAATCAGTATCCACGTATACTTCCAACATAATCAGTATCCACGTATACTTCCAACATAATCAGTACCCACGTATACTTCCAACATAATCAGTATCCACGTATACTTCCATCATAATCAGTATTCATTTGTACTTCCAACATAATCAGTACCCACGTATACTTCCATAATAATCAGTATCCACGTGTACCTCTAACATAATCAGTATCCACGTTTACTTCCATCATAATCAGTATTCATTTGTACTTCCAACATAATCAGTACCCACGTATACTTCCAACATAATCAGTATTCACGTGTACTTCCAACATAATCAGTACCCACGTATACTTCCAACATAATCAATATCCACGTATACTTCCAACATAATCAGTATCCACGTATACTTCCAACATAATCAGTATCCACGTATACTTCTAACATAATCAGTATCCACGTATACGTCCAACATAATCAGTCCCACGTATACTTCCAACATAATCAGTATCCACGTGTACTTCCAACATAATCAGTATCCACGTGTACTTCCAACATAATCAGTATCCACGTGTACTTCCAACATAATCAGTATCCACGTGTACTTCCATCATAATCAGTATCCACGTATACTTCCAACATAATCAGTATCCACGTATACTTCCAACATAATCAGTATCCACGTGTACTTCCATCATAATCAGTATCCACGTGTACTACCAACATAATCAGTATCCACGTATACTTCCATCATAATCAGTATTCACGTGTACTTCCAACATAATCAGTACCCACGTATACTTCCAACATAATCAGTATTCACGTGTACTTCCAACATAATCAGTACCCACGTATACTTCCAACATAATCAGTATTCACGTATACTTCCAACATAATCAGTATCCACGTATACTTCCAACATAATCAGTATCCACGTATACTTCCAACATAATCAGTATCCACGTATACTTCCAACATAATCAGTATCCACGTATACTTCCATCATAATCAGTATTCATTTGTACTTCCAACATAATCAGTACCCACGTATACTTCCAACATAATCAGTATCCACGTGTACTTCCAACATAATCAGTATCCACGTGTACTTCCACATAATCAGTATTTACATAATCAGTACCCACGTATACTTCCAACATAATCAGTATTCACGTGTACTTCCAACATAATCAGTACCCACGTATACTTCCAACATAATCAGTATCCACGTATACTTCCAACATAATCAGTATCCACGTATACTTCCAACATAATCAGTATCCACGTATACTTCTAACATAATCAGTATCCACGTATACTTCCAACATAATCAGTATCCACGTATACTTCCAACATAATCAGTATCCACGTATACTTCCAACATAATCAGTATCCACGTATTCCTACATAATCAATATCCACGTGTACTTCCAACATAATCAGTATCACGTGTACTTCCACATAATCGATCCACGTATACTTCCAACATAATCAGTATCCACGTATACTTCCAACATAATCAGTATCCACCTGTACTTCCAACATAATCAGTATCCACGTGTATCCATCATAATCAGTATCCACGTATACTTCCAACATAATCAGTATCCACGTATACTTCCAACATAATCAGTATCCACGTATACTTCCAACATAATCAGTATCCACGTGTACTTCCAACATTATCAGTATCCACGTGTACTGCCAACATTATCAGTATCCACGTGTACTTCCAACATAATCAGTATACACGTGTACTTCCAATGTAATCAGTATCCACGTGTACCTCCAACATAGTCAGTATCCACGTGTACCTCCAACATAATCAGTATCCACGTGTACTTCCAACATAATCAATATCCACGTGTACTTCCAACATAATCAGTATACACGTGTACTTCCATCATAATCAGTATCCACGTATACTTCCAACATAATCAGTACCCTCGTATACTTCCAACATAATCTGTATACACGTATACCTCCAACATAATCAGTATCCACGTGTACTGCCAACATAATCAGTATTCACGTATACTTCCAACATAATCAATATCCACGTGTACTTCCAACATAATCAGTATACACCTGTACTTCCATCATAATCAGTATGCACGTGTACTTCCAACATAATCAGTATCCACGTATACTTCCAACATAATCAGTACCCACGTATACTTCCATCATAATCAGTATCCACGTGTACTTCCATCATAATCAGTATGCACGTGTACTTCCAACATAATCAGTATCCACGTATACTTGCAACATAATCAGTATCCACGTATACTTCCAACATAATCAGTATCCACGTATACTTCCAACATAATCAGTATCCACGTATACGTCCAACATAATCAGTACCCACGTATACTTCCAACATAATCTGTATCCACGTATACCTCCAACATAATCAGTATCCACGTGTACTGCCAACATAATCAGTATTCACGTATACTTCCAACATAATCAGTATCCACGTATACTTCCAACATAATCAGTATCCACGTATACTTCCAACATAATCAGTACCCACGTATACTTCCAACATAATCAGTATCCACGTATACTTCCAACATAATCAGTACCACGTATACTTCCAACATAATCAGTATCCACGTATACTTCCAACATAATCAGTATCCTTACTTTACGTATACTTCCAACATAATCAGTACCCACGTATACTTCCAACATAATCAGTATCCACGTATACTTCCAACATAATCAATATCCACGTATACTTCCAACATAATCAGTATCCACGTATACTTCTAACATAATCAGTATCCACGTATACTTCCAACATAATCAGTATCCACGTATACTTCCAACATAATCAATATCCACGTGTACTTCCAACATAATCAGTATCCACGTATACTTCCAACATAATCAGTATCCATGTATACTTCCAACATAATCAATATCCACGTGTACTTCCAACATAATCAGTATCCACGTATACTTCCAACATAATCAGTATCCACGTATACTTCTAACATAATCAATATCCACGTGTACTTCCAACATAATCAGTATCCACGTGTACTGCCAACATTATCAGTATCCACGTGTACTTCCAACATACTCAGTATCCACGTGTACTTCCAACATAATCAGTATCCACGTGTACTTCCAACATAATCAGTATCCACGTATACTTCTAACATAATCAGTATCCACGTATACTTCCAACATAATCAGTATCCACGTATACTTCCATCATAATCAGTATTCATTTGTCCTTCCAACATAATCAGTACCCACGTATACTTCCAACATAATCAGTATCCACGTATACTTCCAACATAATCAGTACCCACGTATACTTCCAACATAATCAGTACCCACGTGTACTTACAATATAATCAGTATCCACGTGTACTGCCAACATTATCAGTATCCACGTGTACTTCCAACATAATCAGTATCCACGTGTACTTCCAACATAATCAGTATCCACGTGTACTGCCAACATTATCAGTATCCACGTGTACTTCCAACATAATCAGTATCCACGTGTACTTCCATCATAATCAGTATTCATTTGTACTTCCAACATAATCAGTACCCACGTATACTTCCAACATAATCAGTATTCACGTGTACTTCCAACATAATCAGTACCCACGTATACTTCCAACATAATCAATATCCACGTATACTTCCAACATAATCAGTATCCACGTATACTTCCAACATAATCAGTATCCACGTATACTTCTAACATAATCAGTATCCACGTATACGTCCAACATAATCAGTACCCACGTATACTTCCAACATAATCAGTATCCACGTATGCTTCCAACATAATCAGTATCCACGTATACTTCTAACATAATCAATATCCACCTGTACTTCCAACATAATCAGTATCCAC
The DNA here is from genome assembly GCA_014843695.1 of Archivesica marissinica. NCBI lineage: Eukaryota > Metazoa > Mollusca > Bivalvia > Venerida > Vesicomyidae > Archivesica > Archivesica marissinica. Next base: position 65,068,014 of record CM026399.1, on the reverse strand, counting down.
GTGTACTTCCATCATAATCAGTATCCACGTATACTTCCAACATAATCAGTATCCACGTATACTTCCAACATAATCAGTATCCACGTATACTTCCAACATAATCAGTATCCACGTATACTTCTAACATAATCAGTATCCACGTATACGTCCAACATAATCAGTACCCACGTATACTTCCAACATAATCAGTATCCACGTATGCTTCCAACATAATCAGTATCCACGTATACTTCTAACATAATCAATATCCACCTGTACTTCCAACATAATCAGTATCCACGTGTACTTCCATCATAATCAGTATCCACGTATACTTCCAACATAATCAGTATCCACGTATACTTCCAACATAATCAGTATCCACGTATACTTCCATCATAATCAGTATTCATTTGTACTTCCAACATAATCAGTACCCACGTATACTTCCAACATAATCAGTATTTACGTGTACTTCCAACATAATCAGTACCCACGTATACTTCCAACATAATCTGTATCCACGTGTACTGCCAACATAATCAGTATCCATGTATACTTCGAACATAATCAGTATCCACGTGTACTTCCAACATAATCAGTATCCATGTATACTTCCAACATAATCAGTATCCACGTATACTTCCAACATAATCAGTATCCACGTGTACTTCCATCATAATCAGTATCCACGTGTACTTCCAACTTAATCAGTATCCACGTGTACTTCCATCATAATCAGTATCCACGTGTACTTCCAATGTAATCAGTATCCACGTGTACTTCCAACATAATCAGTATCCACGTGTACTTCCAACATAATCAATATCCACGTGTACTTCCAACATAATCAGTATACACGTGTACTTCCATCATAATCAGTATTCACGTGTACTTCCAACATAATCAGTATCCACGTATACTTCCAACATAATCAGTACCCACGTATACTTCCAACATAATCAGTATCCACGTATACTTCCAACATAATCAGTATCCACGTATACTTCCAACATAATCAGTATCCACGTATACTTCTAACATAATCAGTATCCACGTATACTTCCAACATAATCAGTACCCACGTATACTTCCAACATAATCAGTATCCACGTATACTTCCAACATAATCAGTATCCACGTATACTTCCAACATAATCAATATCCACGTGTACTTCCAACAAAATCAGTATCCACGTGTACTTCAATCATAATCAGTATCCACGTATACTTCCATCATAATCAGTATTCATTTGTACTTCCAACATAATCAGTATCCACGTGTACTGCCAACATAATCAGTATCCACGTATACTTCCAACATAATCAGTATCCACGTATACTTCCAACATAATCAGTACCCACGTATACTTCCAACATAATCAGTATCCACGTATACTTCCAACATAATCAGTATCCACGTATACTTCCAACATAATCAGTATCCACGTGTACTTCCAACATAATCAGTATCCACGTGTACTTCCAACATAATCAGTATCCACGTATACTTCCATCATAATCAGTATCCACGTGTACTTCCAACATAATCAGTATCCACGTGTACTTCCAACATAATCAGTATCCACGTATACTTCCAACATAATCAGTATCCACGTATACTTCCAACATAATCAGTATCCACGTGTACTTCCATCATAATCAGTATCCACGTGTACCTCCAACATAATCAGTATCCACGTATACTTCCATCATAATCAGTATTCATTTGTACTTCCAACATAATCAGTACCCACGTATACTTCCAACATAATCAGTATTCACGTGTACTTCCAACATAATCAGTACCCACGTATACTTCCAACATAATCAGTATCCACGTGTACTTCCAACATAATCAGTATCCACGTATACTTCCAACATAATCAGTATCCACGTGTACTTCCAACATAATCAGTATCCACGTATACTTCCAACATAATCAGTATCCACGTATACTTCCAACATAATCAGTATCCACGTATACTTCCAACATAATCAGTATCCACGTATACTTCCAACATAATCAGTATCCACGTATACTTCCAACATAATCAGTATCCACGTATACTTCCAACATAATCAGTATCCACTGTACTTCCAACATAATCAGTATCCACGTATACTTCCATCATAATCAGTATCCACGTGTACTCCAACATAATCAGTATCCACGTATACTTCCAACATAATCAGTATTCACGTGTACTTCCAACATAATCAGTATCCACGTATACTTCCAACATAATCAGTATCCACGTGTACTTCCAACATAATCAGTATCCACGTATACTTCCAACATAATCAGTATCCACGTATACTTCCAACATAATCAGTATCCACGTATACTTCCAACATAATCAGTATCCACGTATACTTCCAACATAATCAGTATCCACGTATACTTCCAACATAATCAGTATCCACGTATACTTCCAACATAATCAGTATCCACGTATACTTCCAACATAATCAGTATCCACGTATACTTCCAACATAATCAGTATCCACGTATACTTCCAACATAATCAGTATCCACGTGTACTTCCAACATAATCAGTATCCACGTATACTTCCAACATAATCAGTATCCACGTATACTTCCAACATAATCAGTATCCACGTGTACTTCCAACATAATCAGTATCCACGTGTACTTCCAACATAATCAGTATCCACGTATACTTCCATCATAATCAGTATTCATTTGTACTTCCAACATAATCAGTATCCACGTATACTTCCAACATAATCAGTATCCACGTATACTTCCAACATAATCAGTATCCACGTATACTTCCAACATAATCAGTATTCACGTGTACTTCCAACATAATCAGTACCCACGTATACTTCCAACATAATCAGTATCCACGTGTACTTCCAACATAATCAGTATCCACGTATACTTCCAACATAATCAGTATCCACGTGTACTTCCAACATAATCAGTATCCACGTATACTTCCAACATAATCAGTATCCACGTGTACTT
>CM026399.1:64986953-65064040 GCA_014843695.1 Archivesica marissinica | reverse complement strand
TACTTCCAACATAATCAGTATCCACGTATACTTCCAACATAATCAGTATCCACGTGTACTTCCAACATAATCAGTATCCACGTATACTTCTAACATAATCAGTATCCACGTATACTTCCAACATAATCAGTATCCACGTATACTTCCATCATAATCAGTATTCATTTGTACTTCCAACATAATCAGTACCCACGTATACTTCCAACATAATCAGTATCCACGTATACTTCCAACATAATCAGTATCCACGTATACTTCCAACATAATCAGTATCCACGTGTACTTCCAACATAATCAGTATCCACGTGTACTTCCAACATAATCAGTATCCACGTGTACTTCCAACATAATCAGTATCCACGTATACTTCCAACATAATCAGTATCCACGTATACTTCCAACATAATCAGTATCCACGTATACTTCCAACATAATCAGTATCCACGTGTACTTCCAACATAATCAGTACCCACGTATACTTCCAACATAATCAGTATCCACGTATACTTCCAACATAATCAGTATCCACGTATACTTCCAACATAATCAGTATCCACGTGTACTTCCAACATAATCAGTATCCACGTATACTTCCAACATAATCAGTATCCACGTATACTTCCAACATAATCAGTATCCACGTATACTTCCAACATAATCAGTATCCACGTATACTTCCAACATAATCAGTATCCACGTGTACTTCCAACATAATCAGTATCCACGTGTACTTCCAACATAATCAGTATCCACGTGTACTTCCAACATAATCAGTATCCACGTATACTTCCAACATAATCAGTATCCACGTGTACTTCCAACATAATCAGTATCCACGTATACTTCCAACATAATCAGTATCCACGTATACTTCCAACATAATCAGTATCCACGTATACTTCCAACATAATCAGTATCCACGTATACTTCTAACATAATCAGTATCCACGTATACTTCCAACATAATCAGTACCCACGTATACTTCCAACATAATCAGTATCCACGTATACTTCCAACATAATCAGTATCCACGTATACTTCCAACATAATCAATATCCACGTGTACTTCCAACATAATCAGTATCCACGTGTACTTCCAACATAATCAGTATCCACGTATACTTCCAACATAATCAGTATCCACGTGTACTTCCATCATAATCAGTATCCACGTGTACCACCAACATAATCAGTATCCACGTATACTTCCATCATAATCAGTATTCATTTGTACTTCCAACATAATCAGTACCCACGTATACTTCCAACATAATCAGTATTTACGTGTACTTCCAACATAATCAGTACCCACGTATACTTCCAACATAATCTGTATCCACGTGTACTGCCAACATAATCAGTATCCATGTATACTTCGAACATAATCAGTATCCACGTGTACTTCCAACATAATCAGTATCCATGTATACTTCCAACATAATCAGTATCCACGTATACTTCCAACATAATCAGTATCCACGTGTACTTCCATCATAATCAGTATCCACGTGTACTTCCAACTTAATCAGTATCCACGTGTACTTCCATCATAATCAGTATCCACGTGTACTTCCAATGTAATCAGTATCCACGTGTACTTCCAACATAATCAGTATCCACGTGTACTTCCAACATAATCAATATCCACGTGTACTTCCAACATAATCAGTATACACGTGTACTTCCATCATAATCAGTATTCACGTGTACTTCCAACATAATCAGTATCCACGTATACTTCCAACATAATCAGTACCCACGTATACTTCCAACATAATCAGTATCCACATATACTTCCAACATAATCAGTATCCACGTATACTTCCAACATAATCAGTATCCACGTATACTTCTAACATAATCAGTATCCACGTATACTTCCAACATAAACAGTACCCACGTATACTTCCAACATAATCAGTATCCACGTATACTTCCAACATAATCAGTATCCACGTATACTTCCAACATAATCAATATCCACGTGTACTTCCAACAAAATCAGTATCCACGTGTACTTCAATCATAATCAGTATCCACGTATACTTCCATCATAATCAGTATTCATTTGTACTTCCAACATAATCAGTATCCACGTGTACTGCCAACATAATTAGTATCCACGTATACTTCCAACATAATCAGTACCCACGTATACTTCCAACATAATCAGTACCCACGTATACTTCCAACATAATCAGTATCCACGTATACTTCTAACATAACCAGTATCCACGTATACTTCCAACATAATCAGTACCCACGTATACTTCCAACATAATCAGTATCCACGTATACTTCCAACATAATCAGTATCCACCTATACTTCCAACATAATCAATATCCACGTGTACTTCCAACATAATCAGTATCCACGTGTACTTCCATCATAATCAGTATCCACGTATACTTCCAACATAATCAGTATCCACGTATACTTCCAACATAATCAGTATCCACGTGTACTTCCATCATAATCAGTATCCACGTGTACCTCCAACATAATCAGTATCCACGTATACTTCCATCATAATCAGTATTCATTTGTACTTCCAACATAATCAGTACCCACGTATACTTCCAACATAATCAGTACCCACGTATACTTCCAACATAATCAGTATCCACGTATACTTCCATCATAATCAGTATTCACGTGTACTTCCAACATAATCAGTACCCACGTATACTTCCATCATAATCAGTATTCACGTATACTTCCAACATAATCAGTATCCACGTATACTTCCAACATAATCAGTATCCACGTATACTTCCAACATAATCAGTACCCACGTATACTTCCAACATAATCAGTATCCACGTATACTTCCATCATAATCAGTATTCATTTGTACTTCCAACATAATCAGTACCCACGTATACTTCCATAATAATCAGTATCCACGTGTACCTCTAACATAATCAGTATCCACGTTTACTTCCATCATAATCAGTATTCATTTGTACTTCCAACATAATCAGTACCCACGTATACTTCCAACATAATCAGTATTCACGTGTACTTCCAACATAATCAGTACCCACGTATACTTCCAACATAATCAATATCCACGTATACTTCCAACATAATCAGTATCCACGTATACTTCCAACATAATCAGTATCCACGTATACTTCTAACATAATCAGTATCCACGTATACTTCCAACATAATCAGTACCCACGTATACTTCCAACATAATCAGTATCCACGTGTACTTCCAACATAATCAGTATCCACGTATACTTCCAACATAATCAGTATCCACGTATACTTCCAACATAATCAGTATCCACGTATACTTCCAACATAATCAGTATCCACGTATACTTCCAACATAATCAGTATCCACGTATACTTCCAACATAATCAGTATCCACGTGTACTTCCATCATAATCAGTATCCACGTGTACTTCCAACATAATCAGTATCCACGTATACTTCCAACATAATCAGTATCCACGTATACTTCCAACATAATCAGTATCCACGTGTACTTCCAACATAATCAGTATCCACGTGTACTTCCAACATAATCAGTATCCACGTATACTTCCAACATAATCAGTATCCACGTATACTTCCAACATAATCAGTATCCACGTGTACTTCCACATAATCAGTATCCACGTGTACTTCCAACATAATCAGTATCCACGTATACTTCCATCATAATCAGTATCATTTGTACTTCCAACATAATCAGTACCCACGTATACTTCCAACATAATCAGTACCCACGTATACTTCCAACATAATCAGTATCCACGTATACTTCCATCATAATCAGTATTCACGTGTACTTCCAACATAATCAGTACCCACGTATACTTCCATCATAATCAGTATTCACGTATACTTCCAACATAATCAGTATCCACGTATACTTCCAACATAATCAGTATCCACGTATACTTCCAACATAATCAGTACCCACGTATACTTCCAACATAATCAGTATCCACGTATACTTCCATCATAATCAGTATTCATTTGTACTTCCAACATAATCAGTATCCACGTATACTTCCATCATAATCAGTATCCACGTGTACCTCTAACATAATCAGTATCCACGTTTACTTCCATCATAATCAGTATTCATTTGTACTTCCAACATAATCAGTACCCACGTATACTTCCAACATAATCAGTATTCACGTGTACTTCCAACATAATCAGTACCCACGTATACTTCCAACATAATCAGTATCCACGTATACTTCCAACATAATCAGTATCCACGTATACTTCCAACATAATCAGTATCCACGTATACTTCTAACATAATCAGTATCCACGTATACGTCCAACATAATCAGTACCCACGTATACTTCCAACATAATCAGTATCCACGTATACTTCCAACATAATCAGTATCCACGTATACTTCCAACATAATCAATATCCACGTGTACTTCCAACATAATCAGTATCCACGTGTACTTCCATCATAATCAGTATCCACGTATACTTCCAACATAATCAGTATCCACGTATACTTCCAACATAATCAGTATCCACGTATACTTCCAACATAATCAGTATCCACGTATACTTCTAACATAATCAGTATCCACGTATACTTCCAACATAATCAGTACCCACGTATACTTCCAACATAATCAGTATCCACGTATACTTCCAACATAATCAGTATCCACGTATACTTCCAACATAATCAATATCCACGTGTACTTCCAACATAATCAGTATCCACGTGTACTTCCATCATAATCAGTATCCACGTATACTTCCAACATAATCAGTATCCACGTATACTTCCAACATAATCAGTATCCACGTATACTTCCAACATAATCAGTATCCACGTGTACTTCCAACATTATCAGTATCCACGTGTACTGCCAACATTATCAGTATCCACGTGTACTTCCAACATAATCAGTATACACGTGTACTTCCAATGTAATCAGTATCCACGTGTACCTCCAACATAGTCAGTATCCACGTGTACCTCCAACATAATCAGTATCCACGTGTACTTCCAACATAATCAATATCCACGTGTACTTCCAACATAATCAGTATACACGTGTACTTCCATCATAATCAGTATCCACGTATACTTCCAACATAATCAGTACCCTCGTATACTTCCAACATAATCTGTATACACGTATACCTCCAACATAATCAGTATCCACGTGTACTGCCAACATAATCAGTATTCACGTATACTTCCAACATAATCAATATCCACGTGTACTTCCAACATAATCAGTATACACCTGTACTTCCATCATAATCAGTATGCACGTGTACTTCCAACATAATCAGTATCCACGTATACTTCCAACATAATCAGTACCCACGTATACTTCCATCATAATCAGTATCCACGTGTACTTCCATCATAATCAGTATGCACGTGTACTTCCAACATAATCAGTATCCACGTATACTTGCAACATAATCAGTATCCACGTATACTTCCAACATAATCAGTATCCACGTATACTTCCAACATAATCAGTATCCACGTATACTTCCAACATAATCAGTACCCACGTATACTTCCAACATAATCTGTATCCACGTATACCTCCAACATAATCAGTATCCACGTGTACTGCCAACATAATCAGTATTCACGTATACTTCCAACATAATCAGTATCCACGTATACTTCCAACATAATCAGTATCCACGTATACTTCCAACATAATCAGTACCCACGTATACTTCCAACATAATCAATACTTCCAACATAATCAGTATCCACGTGTACTTCCAACATAATCAGTATCCACGTATACTTCCAACATAATCAGTATCCACGTATACTTCTAACATAATCAGTATCCACGTATACTTCCAACATAATCAGTACCCACGTATACTTCCAACATAATCAGTATCCACGTATACTTCCAACATAATCAATATCCACGTATACTTCCAACATAATCAGTATCCACGTATACTTCTAACATAATCAGTATCCACGTATACTTCCAACATAATCAGTATCCACGTATACTTCCAACATAATCAATATCCACGTGTACTTCCAACATAATCAGTATCCACGTATACTTCCAACATAATCAGTATCCATGTATACTTCCAACATAATCAATATCCACGTGTACTTCCAACATAATCAGTATCCACGTATACTTCCAACATAATCAGTATCCACGTATACTTCTAACATAATCAATATCCACGTGTACTTCCAACATAATCAGTATCCACGTGTACTGCCAACATTATCAGTATCCACGTGTACTTCCAACATAATCAGTATCCACGTGTACTTCCAACATAATCAGTATCCACGTGTACTTCCAACATAATCAGTATCCACGTATACTTCTAACATAATCAGTATCCACGTATACTTCCAACATAATCAGTATCCACGTATACTTCCATCATAATCAGTATTCATTTGTCCTTCCAACATAATCAGTACCCACGTATACTTCCAACATAATCAGTATCCACGTATACTTCCAACATAATCAGTACCCACGTATACTTCCAACATAATCAGTACCCACGTGTACTTACAATATAATCAGTATCCACGTGTACTGCCAACATTATCAGTATCCACGTGTACTTCCAACATAATCAGTATCCACGTGTACTTCCAACATAATCAGTATCCACGTGTACTGCCAACATTATCAGTATCCACGTGTACTTCCAACATAATCAGTATCCACGTGTACTTCCATCATAATCAGTATTCATTTGTACTTCCAACATAATCAGTACCCACGTATACTTCCAACATAATCAGTATTCACGTGTACTTCCAACATAATCAGTACCCACGTATACTTCCAACATAATCAATATCCACGTATACTTCCAACATAATCAGTATCCACGTATACTTCCAACATAATCAGTATCCACGTATACTTCTAACATAATCAGTATCCACGTATACGTCCAACATAATCAGTACCCACGTATACTTCCAACATAATCAGTATCCACGTATACTTCCAACATAATCAGTATCCACGTATACTTCCAACATAATCAATATCCACGTGTACTTCCAACATAATCAGTATCCACGTGTACTTCCATCATAATCAGTATCCACGTATACTTCCAACATAATCAGTATCCACGTATACTTCCAACATAATCAGTATCCACGTGTACTTCCAACATAATCAGTATCCACGTATACATAATCAGTATCCACGTATACTTCCAACATAATCAGTATCCACGTATACTTCCAACATAATCAGTATCCACGTATACTTCCAACATAATCAGTATCCACGTATACTTCCAACATAATCAGTATCCACGTGTACTTCCAACATAATCAGTATCCACGTGTACTTCCAACATAATCAGTATCCACGTATACTTCCAACATAATCAGTATCCACGTATACTTCCAACATAATCAGTATCCACGTGTACTTCCAACATAATCAGTATCCACGTGTACTTCCAACATAATCAGTATCCACGTATACTTCCATCATAATCAGTATTCATTTGTACTTCCAACATAATCAGTACCCACGTATACTTCCAACATAATCAGTATCCACGTGTACTTCCAACATAATCAGTATCCACGTATACTTCCAACATAATCAGTATCCACGTGTACTTCCAACATAATCAGTATCCACGTGTACTTCCAACATAATCAGTATCCACGTGTACTTCCAACATAATCAGTATCCACGTGTACTTCCATCATAATCAGTATCCACGTGTACTTCCAACATAATCAGTATCCACGTATACTTCCAACATAATCAGTATCCACGTATACTTCCAACATAATCAGTATCCACGTATACTTCCAACATAATCAGTATCCACGTATACTTCCAACATAATCAGTATCCACGTATACTTCCAACATAATCAGTATCCACGTATACTTCCAACATAATCAGTACCCACGTATACTTCCAACATAATCAGTATCCACGTATACTTCCAACATAATCAGTATCCACGTATACTTCCAACATAATCAATATCCACGTGTACTTCCAACAAAATCAGTATCCACGTGTACTTCAATCATAATCAGTATCCACGTATACTTCCATCATAATCAGTATTCATTTGTACTTCCAACATAATCAGTATCCACGTGTACTGCCAACATAATCAGTATCCACGTATACTTCCAACATAATCAGTATCCACGTATACTTCCAACATAATCAGTACCCACGTATACTTCCAACATAATCAGTATCCACGTATACTTCTAACATAACCAGTATCCACGTATACTTCCAACATAATCAGTACCCACGTATACTTCCAACATAATCAGTATCCACGTATACTTCCAACATAATCAGTATCCACCTATACTTCCAACATAATCAATATCCACGTGTACTTCCAACATAATCAGTATCCACGTGTACTTCCATCATAATCAGTATCCACGTATACTTCCAACATAATCAGTATCCACGTATACTTCCAACATAATCAGTATCCACGTGTACTTCCATCATAATCAGTATCCACGTGTACCTCCAACATAATCAGTATCCACGTATACTTCCATCATAATCAGTATTCATTTGTACTTCCAACATAATCAGTACCCACGTATACTTCCAACATAATCAGTACCCACGTATACTTCCAACATAATCAGTATCCACGTATACTTCCATCATAATCAGTATTCACGTGTACTTCCAACATAATCAGTACCCACGTATACTTCCATCATAATCAGTATTCACGTATACTTCCAACATAATCAGTATCCACGTATACTTCCAACATAATCAGTATCCACGTATACTTCCAACATAATCAGTACCCACGTATACTTCCAACATAATCAGTATCCACGTATACTTCCATCATAATCAGTATTCATTTGTACTTCCAACATAATCAGTACCCACGTATACTTCCAACATAATCAGTATTCACGTGTACTTCCAACATAATCAGTACCCACGTATACTTCCAACATAATCAGTATTCACGTGTACTTCCAACATAATCAGTACCCACGTATACTTCCAACATAATCAGTATCCACGTGTACTTCCAACATAATCAGTACCCACGTATACTTCCAACATAATCAGTATCCACGTGTACTTCCAACATAATCAGTATCCACGTATACTTCCAACATAATCAGTATCCACGTGTACTTCCAACATAATCAGTATCCACGTATACTTCCAACATAATCAGTATCCACGTGTACTTCCAACATAATCAGTACCCACGTATACTTCCAACATAATCAGTATCCACGTGTACTTCCAACATAATCAGTATCCACGTATACTTCCAACATAATCAGTATCCACGTGTACTTCCACATAATCAGTATCCACGTATACTTCCACATAATCAGTATCATGTACTTCCAACATAATCAGTATCCACGTATACTTCCAACATAATCAGTATCCACGTATACTTCCAACATAATCAGTACCCACGTATACTTCCAACATAATCAGTATCCACGTATACTTCCAACATAATCAGTATCCACGTATACTTCCAACATAATCAGTATCCACGTGTACTTCCAACATAATCAGTATCCACGTATACTTCCAACATAATCAGTATCCACGTATACTTCCAACATAATCAGTATCCACGTATACTTCCAACATAATCAGTATCCACGTGTACTTCCAACATAATCAGTATCCACGTATACTTCCAACATAATCAGTATCCACGTATACTTCCAACATAATCAGTATCCACGTATACTTCCAACATAATCAGTATCCACGTGTACTTCCAACATAATCAGTATCCACGTGTACTTCCATCATAATCAGTATCCACGTATACTTCCAACATAATCAGTATCCACGTGTACTTCCAACATAATCAGTATCCACGTGTACTCCAACATAATCAGTATCCACGTATACTTCCACATAATCAGTATCATAATCAGCAGTATACTTCCAACATAATCAGTATCCACGTATACTTCCAACATAATCAGTATCCACGTGTACTTCCAACATAATCAGTACCCACGTATACTTCCAACATAATCAGTATCCACGTATACTTCCAACATAATCAGTATCCACGTATACTTCCAACATAATCAGTATCCACGTATACTTCCAACATAATCAGTATCCATGTGTACTTCCAACATAATCAGTATCCACGTATACTTCCAACATAATCAGTATCCACGTGTACTGCCAACATAATCAGTATCCACGTATACTTCCAACATAATCAGTATCCACGTGTACTTCCATCATAATCAGTATTCACGTGTACTTCCAACATAATCAGTATCCACGTATACTTCAACATAATCAGTTCCAGTATACTTCCAACATAATCAGTACCACGTATACTTCCAACATAATCAGTATCCACGTATACTCACATAATCAGTATCCACGTATACTTCCAACATAATCAGTACCACGTATACTTCCAACATAATCAGTATCCACGTATACTTCCAACATAATCAGTATCCACGTATACTTCCAACATAATCAGTATCCACGTGTACTTCCAACATAATCAGTACCCACGTATACTTCCAACATAATCAGTATCCACGTATACTTCCAACATAATCAGTATCCACGTATACTTCCAACATAATCAGTATCCACGTGTACTTCCAACATAATCAGTATCCAGTGTACTTCCAACATAATCAGTATCCACGTGTACTCCAACATATCAGTATCCACGTGTACTTCCAACATAATCAGTATCCACGTATACTTCCAACATAATCAGTATCCACGTGTACTCAATATCCACGTATACTTCCAACATAATCAGTATCCACGTTACTTCCAACATAATCAGTATCCACGTGTACTTCAACATAATCAGTATCCACGTGTACTTCCAACATAATCAGTATCCACGTATACTTCCAACATAATCAGTATCCACGTGTACTTCCAACATAATCAGTATCCACGTATACTTCCAACATAATCAGTATCCACGTATACTTCCAACATAATCAGTATCCACGTATACTTCCATCATAATCAGTATTCACGTGTACTTCCAACATAATCAGTATCCACGTGTACTTCCAACATAATCAGTATCCACGTGTACTTCCATCATAATCAGTATTCATTTGTACTTCCAACATAATCAGTACCCACGTATACTTCCAACATAATCAGTATTCACGTGTACTTCCAACATAATCAGTACCCACGTATACTTCCAACATAATCAATATCCACGTATACTTCCAACATAATCAGTATCCACGTATACTTCCAACATAATCAGTATCCACGTATACTTCTAACATAATCAGTATCCACGTATACGTCCAACATAATCAGTACCCACGTATACTTCCAACATAATCAGTATCCACGTATACTTCCAACATAATCAGTATCCACGTATACTTCCAACATAATCAATATCCACGTGTACTTCCAACATAATCAGTATCCACGTGTACTTCCATCATAATCAGTATCCACGTATACTTCCAACATAATCAGTATCCACGTATACTTCCAACATAATCAGTATCCACGTGTACTTCCATCATAATCAGTATCCACGTGTACCTCCAACATAATCAGTATCCACGTATACTTCCATCATAATCAGTATTCATTTGTACTTCCAACATAATCAGTATCCACGTATACTTCCAACATAATCAGTATTCACGTGTACTTCCAACATAATCAGTACCCACGTATACTTCCAACATAATCAGTATCCACGTGTACTGCCAACATAATCAGTATCCATGTATACTTCGAACATAATCAGTATCCACGTGTACTTCCAACATAATCAGTATCCACGTGTACTTCCATCATAATCAGTATCCACGTATACTTCCAACATAATCAGTATCCACGTATACTTCCAACATAATCAGTATCCACGTGTACTTCCAACATAATCAGTATCCACGTGTACTTCCAACATTATCAGTATCCACGTGTACTGCCAACATTATCAGTATCCACGTGTACTTCCAACATAATCAGTATACACGTGTACTTCCAATGTAATCAGTATCCACGTGTACCTCCAACATAGTCAGTATCCACGTGTACCTCCAACATAATCAGTATCCACGTGTACTTCCAACATAATCAATATCCACGTGTACTTCCAACATAATCAGTATACACGTGTACTTCCATCATAATCAGTATCCACGTATACTTCCAACATAATCAGTACCCTCGTATACTTCCAACATAATCTGTATACACGTATACCTCCAACATAATCAGTATCCACGTGTACTGCCAACATAATCAGTATTCACGTATACTTCCAACATAATCAATATCCACGTGTACTTCCAACATAATCAGTATACACCTGTACTTCCATCATAATCAGTATGCACGTGTACTTCCAACATAATCAGTATCCACGTATACTTCCAACATAATCAGTACCCACGTATACTTCCATCATAATCAGTATCCACGTGTACTTCCATCATAATCAGTATGCACGTGTACTTCCAACATAATCAGTATCCACGTATACTTGCAACATAATCAGTATCCACGTATACTTCCAACATAATCAGTATCCACGTATACTTCCAACATAATCAGTATCCACGTATACTTCCAACATAATCAGTACCCACGTATACTTCCAACATAATCTGTATCCACGTATACCTCCAACATAATCAGTATCCACGTGTACTGCCAACATAATCAGTATTCACGTATACTTCCAACATAATCAGTATCCACGTATACTTCCAACATAATCAGTATCCACGTATACTTCCAACATAATCAGTACCCACGTATACTTCCAACATAATCAGTATCCACGTATACTTCCAACATAATCAGTACCCACGTATACTTCCAACATAATCAGTATCCACGTATACTTCCAACATAATCAGTATCCACGTATACTTCTAACATAATCAGTATCCACGTATACTTCCAACATAATCAGTACCCACGTATACTTCCAACATAATCAGTATCCACGTATACTTCCAACATAATCAATATCCACGTATACTTCCAACATAATCAGTATCCACGTATACTTCTAACATAATCAGTATCCACGTATACTTCCAACATAATCAGTATCCACGTATACTTCCAACATAATCAATATCCACGTGTACTTCCAACATAATCAGTATCCACGTATACTTCCAACATAATCAGTATCCATGTATACTTCCAACATAATCAATATCCACGTGTACTTCCAACATAATCAGTATCCACGTATACTTCCAACATAATCAGTATCCACGTATACTTCTAACATAATCAATATCCACGTGTACTTCCAACATAATCAGTATCCACGTGTACTGCCAACATTATCAGTATCCACGTGTACTTCCAACATACTCAGTATCCACGTGTACTTCCAACATAATCAGTATCCACGTGTACTTCCAACATAATCAGTATCCACGTATACTTCTAACATAATCAGTATCCACGTATACTTCCAACATAATCAGTATCCACGTATACTTCCATCATAATCAGTATTCATTTGTCCTTCCAACATAATCAGTACCCACGTATACTTCCAACATAATCAGTATCCACGTATACTTCCAACATAATCAGTACCCACGTATACTTCCAACATAATCAGTACCCACGTGTACTTACAATATAATCAGTATCCACGTGTACTGCCAACATTATCAGTATCCACGTGTACTTCCAACATAATCAGTATCCACGTGTACTTCCAACATAATCAGTATCCACGTGTACTGCCAACATTATCAGTATCCACGTGTACTTCCAACATAATCAGTATCCACGTGTACTTCCATCATAATCAGTATTCATTTGTACTTCCAACATAATCAGTACCCACGTATACTTCCAACATAATCAGTATTCACGTGTACTTCCAACATAATCAGTACCCACGTATACTTCCAACATAATCAATATCCACGTATACTTCCAACATAATCAGTATCCACGTATACTTCCAACATAATCAGTATCCACGTATACTTCTAACATAATCAGTATCCACGTATACGTCCAACATAATCAGTACCCACGTATACTTCCAACATAATCAGTATCCACGTATACTTCCAACATAATCAGTATCCACGTATACTTCCAACATAATCAGTATCCACGTGTACTTCCAACATAATCAGTATCCACGTATACTTCCAACATAATCAGTATCCACGTATACTTCCAACATAATCAGTATCCACGTGTACTTCCATCATAATCAGTATCCACGTGTACCACCAACATAATCAGTATCCACGTATACTTCCATCATAATCAGTATTCATTTGTACTTCCAACATAATCAGTACCCACGTATACTTCCAACATAATCAGTATTTACGTGTACTTCCAACATAATCAGTACCCACGTATACTTCCAACATAATCTGTATCCACGTGTACTGCCAACATAATCAGTATCCATGTATACTTCGAACATAATCAGTATCCACGTGTACTTCCAACATAATCAGTATCCATGTATACTTCCAACATAATCAGTATCCACGTATACTTCCAACATAATCAGTATCCACGTGTACTTCCATCATAATCAGTATCCACGTGTACTTCCAACTTAATCAGTATCCACGTGTACTTCCATCATAATCAGTATCCACGTGTACTTCCAATGTAATCAGTATCCACGTGTACTTCCAACATAATCAGTATCCACGTGTACTTCCAACATAATCAATATCCACGTGTACTTCCAACATAATCAGTATACACGTGTACTTCCATCATAATCAGTATTCACGTGTACTTCCAACATAATCAGTATCCACGTATACTTCCAACATAATCAGTACCCACGTATACTTCCAACATAATCAGTATCCACATATACTTCCAACATAATCAGTATCCACGTATACTTCCAACATAATCAGTATCCACGTATACTTCTAACATAATCAGTATCCACGTATACTTCCAACATAATCAGTACCCACGTATACTTCCAACATAATCAGTATCCACGTATACTTCCAACATAATCAATATCCACGTGTACTTCCAACAAAATCAGTATCCACGTGTACTTCAATCATAATCAGTATCCACGTATACTTCCATCATAATCAGTATTCATTTGTACTTCCAACATAATCAGTATCCACGTGTACTGCCAACATAATCAGTATCCACGTATACTTCCAACATAATCAGTACCCGTATACTTCCAACATAATCAGTACCCACGTATACTTCCAACATAATCAGTATCCACGTATACTTCTAACATAACCAGTATCCACGTATACTTCCAACATAATCAGTACCCACGTATACTTCCAACATAATCAGTATCCACGTATACTTCCAACATAATCAGTATCCACCTATACTTCCAACATAATCAATATCCACGTGTACTTCCAACATAATCAGTATCCACGTGTACTTCCATC
This sequence comes from Archivesica marissinica, assembly GCA_014843695.1. Taxonomy (NCBI): domain Eukaryota; kingdom Metazoa; phylum Mollusca; class Bivalvia; order Venerida; family Vesicomyidae; genus Archivesica; species Archivesica marissinica. The sequence continues at coordinate 65,048,591 of CM026399.1, read as the reverse complement.
ATAATCAGTATCCACGTATACTTCCAACATAATCAGTATCCACGTATACTTCCAACATAATCAGTATCCACGTGTACTTCCATCATAATCAGTATCCACGTGTACCTCCAACATAATCAGTATCCACGTATACTTCCATCATAATCAGTATTCATTTGTACTTCCAACATAATCAGTACCCACGTATACTTCCAACATAATCAGTACCCACGTATACTTCCAACATAATCAGTATCCACGTATACTTCCATCATAATCAGTATTCACGTGTACTTCCAACATAATCAGTACCCACGTATACTTCCATCATAATCAGTATTCACGTATACTTCCAACATAATCAGTATCCACGTATACTTCCAACATAATCAGTATCCACGTATACTTCCAACATAATCAGTACCCACGTATACTTCCAACATAATCAGTATCCACGTATACTTCCATCATAATCAGTATTCATTTGTACTTCCAACATAATCAGTACCCACGTATACTTCCATAATAATCAGTATCCACGTGTACCTCTAACATAATCAGTATCCACGTTTACTTCCATCATAATCAGTATTCATTTGTACTTCCAACATAATCAGTACCCACGTATACTTCCAACATAATCAGTATTCACGTGTACTTCCAACATAATCAGTACCCACGTATACTTCCAACATAATCAGTATCCACGTATACTTCCAACATAATCAGTATCCACGTATACTTCCAACATAATCAGTATCCACGTATACTTCCAACATAATCAGTATCCACGTATACTTCCAACATAATCAGTATCCACGTATACTTCCAACATAATCAGTATCCACGTATACTTCCAACATAATCAGTATCCACGTGTACTTCCAACATAATCAGTATCCACGTGTACTTCCAACATAATCAGTATCCACGTATACTTCCAACATAATCAGTATCCACGTATACTTCCAACATAATCAGTATCCACGTATACTTCCAACATAATCAGTATCCACGTGTACTTCCAACATAATCAGTATCCACGTGTACTTCCAACATAATCAGTATCCACGTATACTTCCAACATAATCAGTATCCACGTATACTTCCAACATAATCAGTATCCACGTGTACTTCCAACATAATCAGTATCCACGTGTACTTCCAACATAATCAGTATCCACGTATACTTCCAACATAATCAGTATCCACGTGTACTTCCAACATAATCAGTATCCACGTGTACTTCCACATAATCAGTATCCACGTGTACTTCCAACATAATCAGTATCCACGTATACTTCCACATATCATGTACTTCCAACATAATCAGCCACGTTACTTCCAACATAATCAGTATCCACGTGTACTTCCAACATAATCAGTATCCACGTATACTTCCATCATAATCAGTATTCACGTGTACTTCCAACATAATCAGTACCCACGTATACTTCCAACATAATCAGTATCCACGTATACTTCCAACATAATCAGTATCCACGTATACTTCCAACATAATCAGTATCCACGTATACTTCCAACATAATCAGTATCCACGTATACTTCCAACATAATCAGTATCCACGTATACTTCCATCATAATCAGTATTCATTTGTACTTCCAACATAATCAGTACCCACGTATACTTCCATCATAATCAGTATCCACGTGTACCTCTAACATAATCAGTATCCACGTTTACTTCCATCATAATCAGTATTCATTTGTACTTCCAACATAATCAGTACCCACGTATACTTCCAACATAATCAGTATTCACGTGTACTTCCAACATAATCAGTACCCACGTATACTTCCAACATAATCAATATCCACGTATACTTCCAACATAATCAGTATCCACGTATACTTCCAACATAATCAGTATCCACGTATACTTCTAACATAATCAGTATCCACGTATACGTCCAACATAATCAGTACCCACGTATACTTCCAACATAATCAGTATCCACGTATACTTCCAACATAATCAGTATCCACGTATACTTCCAACATAATCAATATCCACGTGTACTTCCAACATAATCAGTATCCACGTGTACTTCCATCATAATCAGTATCCACGTATACTTCCAACATAATCAGTATCCACGTATACTTCCAACATAATCAGTATCCACGTATACTTCCAACATAATCAGTATCCACGTATACTTCCAACATAATCAGTATCCACGTATACTTCCAACATAATCAGTACCCACGTATACTTCCAACATAATCAGTATCCACGTATACTTCCAACATAATCAGTATCCACGTATACTTCCAACATAATCAATATCCACGTGTACTTCCAACATAATCAGTATCCACGTGTACTTCCATCATAATCAGTATCCACGTATACTTCCAACATAATCAGTATCCACGTATACTTCCAACATAATCAGTATCCACGTATACTTCCAACATAATCAGTATCCACGTGTACTTCCAACATTATCAGTATCCACGTGTACTGCCAACATTATCAGTATCCACGTGTACTTCCAACATAATCAGTATACACGTGTACTTCCAATGTAATCAGTATCCACGTGTACCTCCAACATAGTCAGTATCCACGTGTACCTCCAACATAATCAGTATCCACGTGTACTTCCAACATAATCAATATCCACGTGTACTTCCAACATAATCAGTATACACGTGTACTTCCATCATAATCAGTATCCACGTATACTTCCAACATAATCAGTACCCTCGTATACTTCCAACATAATCTGTATACACGTATACCTCCAACATAATCAGTATCCACGTGTACTGCCAACATAATCAGTATTCACGTATACTTCCAACATAATCAATATCCACGTGTACTTCCAACATAATCAGTATACACCTGTACTTCCATCATAATCAGTATGCACGTGTACTTCCAACATAATCAGTATCCACGTATACTTCCAACATAATCAGTACCCACGTATACTTCCATCATAATCAGTATCCACGTGTACTTCCATCATAATCAGTATGCACGTGTACTTCCAACATAATCAGTATCCACGTATACTTGCAACATAATCAGTATCCACGTATACTTCCAACATAATCAGTATCCACGTATACTTCCAACATAATCAGTATCCACGTATACTTCCAACATAATCAGTACCCACGTATACTTCCAACATAATCTGTATCCACGTATACCTCCAACATAATCAGTATCCACGTGTACTGCCAACATAATCAGTATTCACGTATACTTCCAACATAATCAGTATCCACGTATACTTCCAACATAATCAGTATCCACGTATACTTCCAACATAATCAGTACCCACGTATACTTCCAACATAATCAATAGTATCCACGTATACTTCCAACATAATCAGTATCCACGTATACTTCCAACATAATCAGTATCCACGTATACTTCCAACATAATCAGTATCCACGTATACTTCCAACATAATCAGTATCCACGTATACTTCCAACATAATCAGTACCCACGTATACTTCCAACATAATCAGTATCCACGTATACTTCCAACATAATCAGTATCCACGTATACTTCCAACATAATCAGTATCCACGTATACTTCCAACATAATCAGTATCCACGTATACTTCCAACATAATCAGTATCCACGTATACTTCCAACATAATCAGTATCCACGTGTACTTCCAACATAATCAGTATCCACGTATACTTCCAACATAATCAGTATCCATGTATACTTCCAACATAATCAATATCCACGTGTACTTCCAACATAATCAGTATCCACGTATACTTCCAACATAATCAGTATCCACGTATACTTCTAACATAATCAATATCCACGTGTACTTCCAACATAATCAGTATCCACGTGTACTGCCAACATTATCAGTATCCACGTGTACTTCCAACATAATCAGTATCCACGTGTACTTCCAACATAATCAGTATCCACGTGTACTTCCAACATAATCAGTATCCACGTATACTTCTAACATAATCAGTATCCACGTATACTTCCAACATAATCAGTATCCACGTATACTTCCATCATAATCAGTATTCATTTGTACTTCCAACATAATCAGTACCCACGTATACTTCCAACATAATCAGTATCCACGTATACTTCCAACATAATCAGTACCCACGTATACTTCCAACATAATCAGTACCCACGTGTACTTACAATATAATCAGTATCCACGTGTACTGCCAACATTATCAGTATCCACGTGTACTTCCAACATAATCAGTATCCACGTGTACTTCCAACATAATCAGTATCCACGTGTACTGCCAACATTATCAGTATCCACGTGTACTTCCAACATAATCAGTATCCACGTGTACTTCCATCATAATCAGTATTCATTTGTACTTCCAACATAATCAGTACCCACGTATACTTCCAACATAATCAGTATTCACGTGTACTTCCAACATAATCAGTACCCACGTATACTTCCAACATAATCAATATCCACGTATACTTCCAACATAATCAGTATCCACGTATACTTCCAACATAATCAGTATCCACGTATACTTCTAACATAATCAGTATCCACGTATACGTCCAACATAATCAGTACCCACGTATACTTCCAACATAATCAGTATCCACGTATACTTCCAACATAATCAGTATCCACGTATACTTCCAACATAATCAATATCCACGTGTACTTCCAACATAATCAGTATCCACGTGTACTTCCATCATAATCAGTATCCACGTATACTTCCAACATAATCAGTATCCACGTATACTTCCAACATAATCAGTATCCACGTATACTTCCAACATAATCAGTATCCACGTATACATAATCAGTATCCACGTATACGTCCAACATAATCAGTACCCACGTATACTTCCAACATAATCAGTATCCACGTATACTTCCAACATAATCAGTATCCACGTATACTTCCAACATAATCAATATCCACGTGTACTTCCAACATAATCAGTATCCACGTGTACTTCCATCATAATCAGTATCCACGTATACTTCCAACATAATCAGTATCCACGTATACTTCCAACATAATCAGTATCCACGTGTACTTCCATCATAATCAGTATCCACGTGTACTTCCAACATAATCAGTATCCACGTATACTTCCAACATAATCAGTATTCACTTGTACTTCCAACATAATCAGTACCCACGTATACTTCCAACATAATCAGTATCCACGTGTACTTCCAACATAATCAGTATCCACGTATACTTCCAACATAATCAGTATCCACGTGTACTTCCAACATAATCAGTATCCATGTATACTTCCAACATAATCAGTATCCACGTGTACTTCCAACATAATCAGTATCCACGTGTACTTCCATCATAATCAGTATCCACGTGTACTTCCAACATAATCAGTATCCACGTGTACTTCCATCATAATCAGTATCCACGTGTACTTCCAATGTAATCAGTATCCACGTGTACTTCCAACATAATCAGTATCCACGTGTACTTCCAACATAATCAGTATCCACGTGTACTTCCAACATAATCAGTATCCACGTGTACTTCCAACATAATCAGTATCCACGTGTACTTCCAACATAATCAGTATCCACGTATACTTCCAACATAATCAGTACCCACGTATACTTCCAACATAATCAGTATCCACGTATACTTCCAACATAATCAGTATCCACGTATACTTCCAACATAATCAGTATCCACGTATACTTCTAACATAATCAGTATCCACGTATACTTCCAACATAATCAGTACCCACGTATACTTCCAACATAATCAGTATCCACGTATACTTCCAACATAATCAGTATCCACGTATACTTCCAACATAATCAATATCCACGTGTACTTCCAACAAAATCAGTATCCACGTGTACTTCAATCATAATCAGTATCCACGTATACTTCCATCATAATCAGTATTCATTTGTACTTCCAACATAATCAGTATCCACGTGTACTGCCAACATAATCAGTATCCACGTATACTTCCAACATAATCAGTACCCACGTATACTTCCAACATAATCAGTACCCACGTATACTTCCAACATAATCAGTATCCACGTATACTTCTAACATAATCAGTATCCACGTATACTTCCAACATAATCAGTACCCACGTATACTTCCAACATAATCAGTATCCACGTATACTTCCAACATAATCAGTATCCACGTATACTTCCAACATAATCAATATCCACGTGTACTTCCAACATAATCAGTATCCACGTGTACTTCCATCATAATCAGTATCCACGTATACTTCCAACATAATCAGTATCCACGTATACTTCCAACATAATCAGTATCCACGTGTACTTCCATCATAATCAGTATCCACGTGTACCTCCAACATAATCAGTATCCACGTATACTTCCATCATAATCAGTATTCATTTGTACTTCCAACATAATCAGTACCCACGTATACTTCCAACATAATCAGTACCCACGTATACTTCCAACATAATCAGTATCCACGTATACTTCCATCATAATCAGTATTCACGTGTACTTCCAACATAATCAGTACCCACGTATACTTCCAACATAATCAGTATTCACGTATACTTCCAACATAATCAGTACCCACGTATACTTCCAACATAATCAGTATCCACGTATACTTCCAACATAATCAGTATCCACGTATACTTCCAACATAATCAGTATCCACGTATACTTCCAACATAATCAGTATCCACGTATACTTCCAACATAATCAGTATCCACGTATACTTCCATCATAATCAGTATTCATTGTACTTCCAACATAATCAGTACCCACGTATACTTCCATCATAATCAGTATCCACGTGTACTCCAACATAATCAGTATCCACGTATACTTCCATCATAATCAGTATTCACGTGTACTTCCAACATAATCAGTACCCACGTATACTTCCAACATAATCAGTATTCACGTGTACTTCCAACATAATCAGTACCCACGTATACTTCCAACATAATCAGTATCCACGTATACTTCCAACATAATCAGTATCCACGTATACTTCCAACATAATCAGTATCCACGTATACTTCCAACATAATCAGTATCCACGTATACTTCCAACATAATCAGTATCCACGTATACTTCCAACATAATCAGTATCCACGTGTACTTCCAACATAATCAGTATCCACGTATACTTCCATCATAATCAGTATCCACGTGTACTTCTAACATAATCAGTATCCACGTTTACTTCCATCATAATCAGTATTCATTTGTACTTCCAACATAATCAGTACCCACGTATACTTCCAACATAATCAGTATTCACGTGTACTTCCAACATAATCAGTACCCACGTATACTTCCAACATAATCAATATCCACGTATACTTCCAACATAATCAGTATCCACGTATACTTCCAACATAATCAGTATCCACGTATACTTCTAACATAATCAGTATCCACGTATACGTCCAACATAATCAGTGCCCACGTATACTTCCAACATAATCAGTATCCACGTATACTTCCAACATAATCAGTATCCACGTATACTTCCTACATAATCAATATCCACGTGTACTTCCAACATAATCAGTATCCACGTGTACTTCCATCATAATCAGTATCCACGTATACTTCCAACATAATCAGTATCCACGTATACTTCCAACATAATCAGTATCCACGTGTACTTCCATCATAATCAGTATCCACGTGTACCACCAACATAATCAGTATCCACGTATACTTTCATCATAATCAGTATTCATTTGTACTTCCAACATAATCAGTACCCACGTATACTTCCAACATAATCAGTATTTACGTGTACTTCCAACATAATCAGTACCCACGTATACTTCCAACATAATCAGTATTCACGTGTAATTCCAACATAATCAGTACCCACGTATACTTCCAACATAATCAGTATTCACGTGTACTTCCAACATAATCAGTATCCACGTGTACTTCCATCATAATCAGTATCCACGTGTACTTCCAACGTAATCAGTATCCACGTGTACTTCCATCATAATCAGTATCCACGTGTACTTCCAATGTAATCAGTATCCACGTGTACTTCCAACATAATCAGTATCCACGTGTACTTCCAACATAATCAATATCCACGTGTACTTCCAACATAATCAGTATACACGTGTACTTCCATCATAATCAGTATTCACGTGTACTTCCAACATAATCAGTATCCACGTATACTTCCAACATAATCAGTACCCACGTATACTTCCAACATAATCAGTATCCACGTATACTTCCAACATAATCAGTATCCACGTATACTTCCAACATAATCAGTATCCACGTATACTTCTAACATAATCAGTATCCACGTATACTTCCAACATAATCAGTACCCACGTATACTTCCAACATAATCAGTATCCACGTGTACTGCCAACATAATCAGTATCCATGTATACTTCGAACATAATCAGTATCCACGTGTACTTCCAACATAATCAGTATCCACGTATACTTCCAACATAATCAGTATCCACGTATACTTCCAACATAATCAGTATCCACGTGTACTTCCATCATAATCAGTATCCACGTGTACTTCCAACGTAATCAGTATCCACGTGTACTTCCATCATAATCAGTATCCACGTGTACTTCCAATGTAATCAGTATCCACGTGTACTTCCAACATAATCAATATCCACGTGTACTTCCAACATAATCAGTATACACGTGTACTTCCATCATAATCAGTATTCACGTGTACTTCCAACATAATCAGTATCCACGTATACTTCCAACATAATCAATACCCACGTATACTTCCATCATAATCAGTATCCACGTATACTTCCAACATAATCAGTATCCACCTATACGTCCAACATAATCAATATCCACGTGTACTTCCAACATAATCAGTATCCACGTATACTTCCATCATAATCAGTATCCACGTATACTTCCAACATAATCAGTATCCACGTATACTTCTAACATAATCAGTATCCACGTGTACTTCCATCATAATCAGTATCCACGTGTACCTCCAACATAATCAGTATCCACGTATACTTCCATCATAATCAGTATTCATTTGTACTTCCAACATAATCAGTACCCACGTATACTTCCAACATAATCATTACCGACGTATACTTCCAACATAATCAGTATCCACGTATACTTCCATCATAATCAGTATTCACGTGTACTTCCAACATAATCAGTACCCACGTATACTTCCATCATAATCAGTATTCACGTATACTTCCAACATAATCAGTATCCACGTATACTTCCAACATAATCAGTATCCACGTATACTTCCAACATAATCAGTACCCACGTATACTTCCAACATAATCAGTATCCACGTATACTTCCAACATAATCAGTATCCACGTGTACTTCCAACATAATCAGTATCCACGTATACTTCCAACATAATCAGTATTCACGTGTACTTCCAACATAATCAGTACCCACGTATACTTCCAACATAATCAGTATTCACGTGTACTTCCAACATAATCAGTACCCACGTATACTTCCAACATAATCAGTATCCACGTGTACTTCCAACATAATCAGTACCCACGTATACTTCCAACATAATCAGTATCCACGTGTACTTCCAACATAATCAGTACCCACGTATACTTCCAACATAATCAGTATCCACGTGTACTTCCAACATAATCAGTATCCACGTATACTTCCAACATAATCAGTATCCACGTGTACTTCCAACATAATCAGTACCCATGTATACTTCCAACATAATCAGTATCCATGTGTACTGCCAACATAATCAGTATCCATGTATACTTCCAACATAATCAGTATCCATGTATACTTCCAACATAATCAGTATCCACGTATACTTCCAACATAATCAGTATCCACGTGTACTTCCATCATAATCAGTATCCACGTGTACTTCCAACTTAATCAGTATCCACGTGTACTTCCATCATAATCAGTATCCACGTGTACTTCCAATGTAATCAGTATCCACGTGTACTTCCAACATAATCAGTATCCACGTGTACTTACAATATAATCAGTATCCACGTGTACTGCCAACATAATCAGTATCCACGTGTACTTCCAATGTAATCAGTTTCCACGTGTACTTCCAACATAGTCAGTATCCACGTGTACCTCCAACATAATCAGTATCCACGTGTAGTTCCAACATAATCAGTATCCACGTATACTTCCAACATAATCAGTATCCACGTGTACTTCCAACATAATCAGTACCCATGTATACTTCCAACATAATCAGTATCCACGTGTACTGCCAACATAATCAGTATCCATGTATACTTCCAACATAATCAGTATCCACGTGTACTGCCAACATAATCAGTATCCACGTGTACTTCCAATGTAATCAGTATCCACGTGTACTTCCAACATAGTCAGTATCCACGTGTACCTCCAACATAATCAGTATCCACGTGTAGTTCCAACATAATCAATATCCACCTGTACTTCCATCATAATCAGTATTCACGTGTACTTCCAACATAATCAGTATCCACGTATACTTCCAACATAATCAGTACCCACGTATACTTCCAACATAATCAGTATCCACGTATACTTCCAAAATAATCAGTATCCACGTATACTTCCAACATAATCAGTATCCACGTATACTTCTAACATAATCAGTATCCACGTATACTTCCAACATAATCAGTACCCACGTATACTTCCAACATAATCAGTATCCACGTATACTTCCAACATAATCAGTATCCACGTATACTTCCAACATAATCAATATCCACGTGTACTTCCAACATAATCAGTACCCACGTATACTTCCAACATAATCAGTATCCACGTATACTTCCAACATAATCAGTACCCACGTATACTTCCAACATAATCAGTATCCACGTGTATTTCCAACATAATCAGTATCCATGTGTACTTACAATATAATCAGTATCCACGTGTACTGCCAACATTATCAGTATCCACGTGTACTTCCAACATAATCAGTATCCACGTATACTTCCAACATAATCAGTATCCACGTGTACTGCCAACATTATCAGTATCCACGTGTACTTCCAACATACTCAGTATCCACGTGTACTTCCAACATAATCAGTATCCACGTGTACTTCCAACATAATCAGTATCCACGTGTACTTCCAACATTATCAGTATCCACGTGTACTGCCAACATTATCAGTATCCACGTGTACTTCCAACATAATCAGTATACACGTGTACTTCCAATGTAATCAGTATCCACGTGTACCTCCAACATAGTCAGTATCCACGTGTACCTCCAACATAATCAGTATCCACGTGTACTTCCAACATAATCAATATCCACGTGTACTTCCAACATAATCAGTATACACGTGTACTTCCATCATAATCAGTATCCACGTGTACTTCCAACATAATCAGTATCCACGTATACTTCCAACATAATCTGTATACACGTATACCTCCAACATAATCAGTATCCACGTGTACTGCCAACATAATCAGTATTCACGTATACTTCCAACATAATCAATATCCACGTGTACTTCCAACATAATCAGTATACACCTGTACTTCCATCATAATCAGTATCCACGTGTACTTCCATCATAATCAGTATGCACGTGTACTTCCAACATAATCAGTATCCACGTATACTTGCAACATAATCAGTATCCACGTATACTTCCAACATAATCAGTATCCACGTATACTTCCAACATAATCAGTATCCACGTATACGTCCAACATAATCAGTACCCACGTATACTTCCAACATAATCTGTATCCACGTATACCTCCAACATAATCAGTATCCACGTGTACTGCCAACATAATCAGTATTCACGTATACTTCCAACATAATCAGTATCCACGTATACTTCCAACATAATCAGTATCCACGTATACTTCCAACATAATCAGTACCCACGTATACTTCCAACATAATCAGTATCCACGTATACTTCCAACATAATCAGTATCCACGTATACTTCCAACATAATCAGTATCCACGTATACTTCCAACATAATCAGTATCCACGTATACTTCCAACATAATCAGTATCCACGTATACTTCCAACATAATCAGTATCCACGTATACTTCCAACATAATCAGTATCCATGTATACTTCCAACATAATCAATATCCACGTGTACTTCCAACATAATCAGTATCCACGTATACTTCCAACATAATCAGTATCCACGTATACTTCTAACATAATCAATATCCACGTGTACTTCCAACATAATCAGTATCCACGTGTACTGCCAACATTATCAGTATCCACGTGTACTTCCAACATACTCAGTATCCACGTGTACTTCCAACATAATCAGTATCCACGTGTACTTCCAACATAATCAGTATCCACGTATACTTCTAACATAATCAGTATCCACGTATACTTCCAACATAATCAGTATCCACGTATACTTCCATCATAATCAGTATTCATTTGTACTTCCAACATAATCAGTACCCACGTATACTTCCAACATAATCAGTATCCACGTATACTTCCAACATAATCAGTACCCACGTATACTTCCAACATAATCAGTACCCACGTGTACTTACAATATAATCAGTATCCACGTGTACTGCCAACATTATCAGTATCCACGTGTACTTCCAACATAATCAGTATCCACGTGTACTTCCAACATAATCAGTATCCACGTGTACTGCCAACATTATCAGTATCCACGTGTACTTCCAACATAATCAGTATCCACGTGTACTTCCATCATAATCAGTATTCATTTGTACTTCCAACATAATCAGTATCCACGTATACTTCCAACATAATCAGTATCCACGTGTACTTCCAACATAATCAGTATCCACGTATACTTCCATCATAATCAGTATTCATTTGTACTTCCAACATAATCAGTACCCACGTATACTTCCAACATAATCAGTATCCACGTGTACTTACAATATAATCAGTATCCACGTGTACTGCCAACATTATCAGTATCCACGTGTACTTCCAACATAATCAGTATCCACGTGTACTTCCAACATAATCAGTATCCACGTGTACTGCCAACATTATCAGTATCCACGTGTACTTCCAACATTATCAGTATCCACGTGTACTTCCAACATAATCAGTATCCACGTGTACTTCCAACATAATCAGTATCCACGTGTACTGCCAACATTATCAGTATCCACGTGTACTTCCAACATAATCAGTATCCACGTGTACTTCCAACATTATCAGTATCCACGTGTACTGCCAACATAATCAGTATCCACGTATACTTCCAACATAATCAGTATCCACGTATACCAGGATTCCGCTTGTGTTCGCACTTTTGGGGTGGACAGTGGACTTATTGTCAATTTCTAAATTAGTTTATACAAATTTATTTTAACTCGATTACGAAACAAGTTCTTACAACTTATATTAATCACTCTCGATGCCTCATTCTTGATTGAATCAATCGCCAGGCGGGAGAGAAAAGAGCCAATGTGGAACAGAAATGCCTACGGGCGTTACGGCTACAGCACTGCTCGAACTCCGGGCCATTCACACCTGAAGCGAATGCGTTACCACTGTGACTTCCACATCTAGATTGAACTTGCATAGAGATTTGGAATAATTTGCATGTGTAGTAATAAAGCATTAGTTTATTGTTTTACAGGATGTCTAGTCATATGGGTATTCTTCAGCTGTATAACGTGACGAGCATTGACGAGGGGGAATACACATGTAGATACTTCACAAGCATCCACTCGCATGATGTCCTGGAGAAAAGTGCCTTTTTATCCGTACATTCAGGTATAAATTGGTACATTTACCGCATTGTGTTGCATAATTGGCAAGGGTATGTTTGCTAGTCGTCATGGGAGTTCGTATCAATGGTCGGGTTGTCGTCATGGGAGTTCGTATCAATGGTCGGCTTGTCGTCATAGGAGTTCGTATCAATGGTCGGGTCGTCATGGGAGTTCGTATCAATGGTCGGGTTGTCGTCATAGGAGTTCGTATCAATGGTCGGGTTGTCGTCATGGGAGTTCGTATCAATGGTCGGGTTGTCGTCATGGGAGTTCGTATCAATGGTCGGGTTGTCGTCATGGGAGTTCGTATCAATGGTCGGGTTGTCGTCATGGGAGTTCGTATCAATGGTTGGGTTGTCGTCATGGAAGTTCGTATCAATGGTCGGGTTGTCGTCATGGGAGTTCGTATGAATGGTTGGGTTGTCGTCATGGGAGTTCGTATCAATGGTCGGGTTGTCGTCATGGGAGTTCGTATCAATGGTCGGGTGGTCGTCATGGGAGTTCGTATCAATGGTCGGGTTGTCGTCATGGGAGTTCGTATCAATGGTCGGGTTGTCGTCATGGGAGTTCGTATCAATGGTCGGGTTGTCGTCATGGAAGTTCGTATCAATGGTCGGGTTGTCGTCATGGGAGTTCGTATCAATGGTCGGGTTGTCGTCATGGGAGTTCGTATCAATGGTCGGGTGGTCGTCATGGGAGTTCGTATCAATGGTCGGGTTGTCGTCATGGGAGTTCGTATCAATGGTCGGGTTGTCGTCATGGAGTTCGTATCAATGGTCGGGTTGTCGTCATGGGAGTTCGTATCAATGGTCGGGTTGTCGTCATAGGAGTTCGTATCAATGGTCGGGTGGTTGTCATAGGAGTTCGTATCAATGGTCGGGTTGTCGTCATAGGAGTTCGTATCAATGGTCGGGTGGTCGTCATAGGAGTTCGTATCAATGGTCGGGTTGTCGTCATAGGAGTTCGTATCAATGGTCGGGTGGTCGTCATAGGAGTTCGTATTAATGGTCGGGTGGTCGTCATAGGAGTTCGTATCAATGGTCGGGTTGTGTGTTGTTTACGTTTATTTATCGTCGCTACCGGTTGCCCATATGAGTGACGCCTCCTGAAGAGATTAGTTATTTTAGATTTTGGAGGATAGTTCATGATACAGACAGAGACCCATTCCAGAATCTCCTCTGGTTCTTTTACGTGCACGGTGTAAAGCACCTACACGAGACCCCTTTTAATTTTATTAGGGTCAGACGGGGGATCTAACCTGCGATCCCTGGATTACCAGTCCAGCGTGTTACCACTGTACTACATATCCGTCTGTATGGTCGGTTTGTCGTCATGGGAGTTCGTATCAATGGTCGGGTTGTCGTCATAGGAGTTCGTATCAATGGTCGTGTTGTCGTTATGTGAGTTCGTATCAATGGTCGGGTTGTCGTCATAGGAGTTCCTATCAATGGTCGGGTTGTCGTCATTGGAGTTCGTATCAGTGGTGGTCATGGGAGTTCGTATCAATGATCGGGTTGTCGTCATGGGAGTTCGTACCAATGGTCGGGTTGTCATCATAGGAGTTCGTATCAATGGTCGGGTGGTCGTCATAGGAGTTCGTATCAATGGTCGGGTGGTCGTCATAGGAGATCGTATCAATGGTCGGGTGGTCGTCATAGGAGTTCGTATCAATGGTCGGGTGGTCGTCATAGGAGTTCGTATCAATGGTCGGGTTGTCGTCATAGGAGTTCGTATCAACGGACGGATCTGTAGTCCAGTGGTTAACACGCTGGACTTGTAATACAGGGATCGCATCGCAGGCTCGATCCCCTCGTCTGGTCCTAATAAATGGGATAGGACTTAAAGCCGAGGTCTCGTGTCGGTGCTTTTACACGTAAAAGAACCAGAGGAGACTCTAGAATGGGTATCTGTAACATTGAACTATCCTCCAAAAATCTTAAATTCAAACTGTATTTTATTGTGGGAGTTTGTACAGAACATAGCAACTATGTCACACTAATGTTCCCAGTACCGTAGCCAGAGGAAAATTTCAACCGTGGCAATCTAGGGGGTCCCTGGGCATGTTCTCTTTTAACATTGTTGGGGTATAGAAGCGATGTCCTGCGTTTTCTAATGTAATAGATTTAGACATATAATTATGTACTGACCTTTCTAGCATTTTATTAAGCAAAGGGATATATTTTAATATTAACCGAGGAAACTGCCTCGGTGTGCCTCGGTTTGCCTCAGTGTAGCTACGAGCCTGGTTCCACAAAGCTAAATTTGAAATTAATTGTCATTATCATTCAACATCACTTCATTAATAACATATCCTAATATATGGTTAGTATTGCTTAGAAAATGCTATTATTCAACCACTGGTTGCTGGTATTCGGTGCGACCCCTTCTGAAGTGTAGTAATTTTATTACTTTTGGAGAATCATGCGACACACAGAAGACGTTCCGGTCTAATCATATGTTATTGCTTGTTTATGTACAATACAATTACAAATATAAATATGATAAATATATAAGCAAAATGATACAACTGTAATGCTATGCTTATACTTGAACACTGTCAGAATAAAATCTAGAAGCAAATGGGTTGGGCAACAAGATTTACCAACATTAGCGAGTGCCCTCCCCAAAGAAGACGTTCTAGGGACATTTTAAATGTATAAGAGTATAGCACCGATAAATGATGAGATTATGGTGGGACAGGAATCGAACACACAACCTATGGAGTTGCTGTCCTACGTGCACCGGATCAGTGAGATGTGTCCTGTATAACGGCATGTCTGTACATTGCCATATATGGCCCACAGCAAGGCAACGTATTCCAGCCAACGAGTATTATTATTGTGTATGATTTGTAATCACGCAATGTTATGCGGTTTAATCACGAATTTGCCAAGACATGACACTCCTGTTTCAACCCACCTCTCTACAAATGAAACACAAAACACCTTTAGCAATGACGAATATGTAGTACAGTGGTAACACCCTGGACTGGTAATCCAGGGATCGAAGGATCGACCCCCCGTCTTACCCTAATGAAATTAACAGTCTTTCAGATGGTTTACACCGTGCACGTAAACGAACCAGAGGAGACTTTGAATGGGTCTCTGTCTGTATCATTGCACTATCCTTCAAAAATCTAAAATGACTAATCTCTTCAGGAGGCGTCGCTCATATGGGCAACCGGTAGCGACGATAAATAAACGTAAAACACACACATTTAGCAATGAGCGTAACGTGCACTGGTTTATTAAGAAGACTTGCATGAGAACGATTAATACTATACTGAACGGCAAAAGAAAATTTACATATGTATTACGGGTGTATTTCTCAATAAAATACAAACATATATACATGTGACTTGTTTTCTACATACCTGCATTGCACTTAACAAAATGCACGTGCACAATTTTAAAAGCAATCAACCGTTAAGTCAATAGGCCCACATTAGCTGTTTTGCACGAAATGCACGTGCGCTTGTAATCAAATATGATTTTATTAGAATGTTCTTCTCATTTGAAGCACTGACGATAAACGCACTAGAAAAACAGTTTAAGAATTAGAAAATAGTGTCATTTTGATGGCACGACTAAATCAAATAAATTGGCATGTTGCAATGCAACAGAAGCGTTGAGGCTATATCAAGAATATTTGGTTGCAGCCGAGTTACCATCAATAAGTTGAGAAGACGTTTTCAGGTAAATAACAGGTTTTGTTCGAAACATTAGATAACAATAATTTTATACATTGATTAATCTATTGATATTTAAACTGCTAAATCGGCTGCAACCAAATATTCTTGATATAACCGTCAACGCTTCTGTTGCATTGCAACATGCCAACTACGCGTTCGCGCTGGATTTGATTTAGTCGTGCCATCAAACTGACACTATTTTCAAATTCTTAAACTGTTTTTCTAGTGCGTTTATCGTCAGTACTTCAAATGAGAAGACAATTTTAATAAAAAGATCTTTGATTACAAGCGCACGTGCATTTCGTGCAAAACAGCTAATGTGGGCCTATTGACTTAACGGTTGATCGCTTTTAAAATTGTGCACATGCATTTTGTTAAGTGCAATGCAGGTATGTAGAAAACAAGTCACATGTATATATTTTTGTATTTTATTGAGAAATACACCCGTAATACATATGTAAACTTTCTTTTGCCGTTCAGTATATATGTATTCATTATTACTTACATTAGCATATGTTGGCCGTTGTTTGCCTACCACAATAGTGGCTACCACATGGTTGATACAATGTGTTTCCTAGTCTGATTTTATGCTTACTGTTTTGATACGGTTACCGTCCGTAAAAACCAGAAAAAGTCGTATCATAACTAGTTCCTGAGAAAATAACGCATGCTAGTTTGTTTACTTCCCATACGTACTGTATCAGTATGTCAAATTTGACAGATAACACAGCTGTTTGTAATTTCTTAGTAATATTTCGATCGTTATCTAATTCAGTAATTGTGATTTATTCCTGATAAATGGATAACGGCGAGCATGATTTCTGTTATTAAATGTTCAAATTCATATCAAATAAAGACGTTATTTTGGGGGTAGTGTTTATACAACCATGCTGCTCGTGTTGCATGATGCTGTGCACGCACGCACGCACGCACGCACATAATCACAACAACACGCACACTTGTTACATGGTTCTATATAGATACATTTTGTAAATCCGATCGACATTAATTATGCTACATTAATAGCGAGTCGATCCCAATATTTACGGTAACATGCACATGCACACAATTATATACACTGAAAATTAACAAGAAAAGCTATTATATACTGAGTCAAAAAAGAAACGATACCAAACTAAAAATGACGTAAAACGGATAAAACCATAGAAAGGTTTAATATATTATTACGTATCAGTATCGGGTATCTTATTGCAACGTCAGCCAACCATAAACACAGGTAAATAAACACCCGATAATACTGGAACGCCAAATTTCCGATGTGCACGTGCTCCTCAACAAAGACAACTTCCTACACATGTAGAAATCGGAAAACCGGTTTATTGTACTGGTATTGCATTATCATCGAGGAAAAACACTTTACATATCTATTGTTACCTCTAACAAAATGCCTAGGCTAAACCGCAATCAGAGAATGCGTGCCATTGGCATGATTGACGGCGGTTTACGTCAGCGTGACGTCGCAAATCGACTCGGGGTTACGCGGATCACGATAACACGTCTACTTCGACGTTATCGAACACATGGATCGGTGGACGACCGTCCAATATCTGATCGACAACGTGTGACGACGCGTGAACAGGACCGTCACATTCGGACGTCATATTTACGTGACCGGTTCCTACCTGCTACGCACACAGCTGCCGTTACTCCTGGGATGACCAACAATCGCATCAGTGCACAAACAGTCAGGAACCGGCTCGGTGAACGTGGCATTCGTACCTATCGGCCATACGTTGGACCCATCCTGACACGACGTCACCGTGACGTACGGTGGGAATGGACGACGGAACGTGCTCGCTGGACTCGGTTACAGTGTAATTCGGTGATGTTTAGCGATGAATCGCGGTTCTGTTTGCGTCGAGCGGATGGCAGAGAGCGGGTATATCGCAGACGCGGTGAACGTTACGCCGACGCATGTGTACGTCAGGTCGATCTGTTCGGGGGCGGAAGCGTTATGGCGTGGGGCGGTATCACCTTCGGCAGTCGCACTGAACTGTTAGTGGTGGACGGGAACCTAAACGCCCAGCGGTACTGTGATGAGATCCTTGCGCCAGTTGTTGTGCCGTTCTTTAACGCCAACAGAAACGTCACACTGTTCCAACAGGACAACGCCAGGTGTCATACTGCTCGGATTTCCACCACATTATTGGAGCAGAACAATATTGAAACCCTGCCGTGGCCTGCTTTGTCACCAGACTTGTCACCCATAGAACATTTGTGGGATACGTTAGACCGCCGCGTCAGACGACGTCAGCCGGTAACGTTAAACCAACTGAGGGATGTTTTGCGTCAGGAGTGGACAAATATTGACCAGCAAGAGATTCAGACACTCTTCCGTTCGATGCGACGGCGGTGCATTGCAGTGAGAGACGCAAATGGTGCCCATACTCGGTATTGACGTCTGTGTGAAAACTCCATTAGACCCCTGTCCGACGAATTACGTCATCACACAGCAGACAGTTTGGAGGCTCATTATGCTTTATGTGTTCCTCTTTCAAACATGTTGGACTATCATCTTATGAATTGTCAAAGAATTTTCTATATAAATGTTGAAATTATAGACACATAAACACCAGGTATCGTTTCTTTTTTGACTCAGTATATATAAATATGTAATAGAAGGACGATTGAAAACTCACTCTGCATAATACACGCTCGGATAGTGTATTGAATGAATGTATATAAATCATAAAGCGCATAATTTAGTAATTAAATGCAAATATGTTGGCATAATACCCTGTCCAACATAACAGTATATACCACATCCCTGCTGAAACATCCGCGAAGCATATGGGAAACAAATATTGTTGCAGAATTTCAACTACGTAAATACATTGACCTGGCCATTTCTGGATTCCAGCTCAATACTGTATTTCTATGCGCACACCAGTGCAAGCTTGGAACTAGTTCCCTGAAAACAATTGGACAAGTGTAATACCTATAATACAAATAATTAAATAAAGCAGTAATTCTTATCACATAAATTCCCATTAGTCCAGAACAAATCGTAATTTTCCGGTGTGTTCACAGGTAACCCGCCTACACCAGTCGAGGTGATATGAAAACATGGAACCAGTTGATGATTTCGCGTTTAAATCATACTTTATCGCAATTGTTCTTAAATCTGAAATGACGCCATCTTGAATTTCTATTGAAATCTTAATTGCGTGGGTGGTTGATGCGTAGCATGGTGGTGGTGTTCTTGCGGGCGATGACATTCATCCGATGGTCTTACGGATATATAATGTTACTAAGTTCTGGCTTGAAAACGATAGGTGTCAGGGCCGTCGCTGGAGCTATTTTCATGATACGCACGGCCAAATATGCTTGTTTGAAATGAAGCAATTTCCTGCATTTCAGTGCATTTTGTAACATACAAGTGCAAGACTAAAGTTCTCTGACAAACCATATAAAGGTATAAACTAAGGCTAGATGTATAATATACATGATCTATCGCCCTTATCAATTAAACAACCACGTAAAATAGCACAAACTAAATTTCGAGATGCACCATATTTGCAATGGGCTCAATTATTCCACCACTACACACATCCCGGCGCCTATGTATCCCTACTACCCCCTCCCCCCCTGGGGTTTTATTGCATTTTTGGAGCTTTCATTTTTTTCATTTTCTGAGACCAATGATACGCACATGCGTACTTGCGTATGCCCAGCGACGGGCCTGGGTGTATGGATTCCATCTACTTACAGGTGCGTTTATCCAGAGGTTTCGTCTATTTTGGCAAGATCCAACTGGACCCCAATATTTGAAGTAGCTTTGTATTCATATAATAATTTTCAATGACAAGTGCGGGCACGAGTATAGCAACTGCGATATATTTTGGAGCATGTCGCTCCCTTATCCAAACTTGTATCGATATGGTTGTGTTTGAACAAGAATTTGAAGAAAGGTCAACCGAAAATGAAATCATGGCATTACCACACAAGCCAGTACGTGTTACATTGTTAGTGTGTTTTCTACATCTACAGGTTACGGTAACCCGTCAAACTTTAATTTCAACTAATTATTCGTTTCAGTAGTGGACATACACAAGTGGTAAACATGACATAATTCCTGTTCGCGATGTAGAATAGTTGGCGCTAACCGACGGAACGTTAGCGATGTAGAATAGTTGATAGTTGGCGCTAACCGACGGAACGTTAGTGATGTAGAATATTTGATAGTTGACGCTAACCGACGGAACGTTAGCGATGTAGAATATTTGATAGTTGGCGCTAACCGACGGAACGTTAGCGATGTAGAATAGTTGATAGTTGGCGCTAACCGACGGAACGTTAGCGATGTAGAGTAGTTGATAGTTGGCGCTAACCGACGGAACGTTAGCGATGTAGAATATTTGATAGTTGACGCTAACCGACGGAACGTTAGCGATGTAGAATAGTTGATAGTTGGCGCTAACCGACGGAACGTTAGCGATGTAGAATAGTTGATAGTTGGCGCTAACCGACGGAACGTTAGCGATGTAGAATATTTGATAGTTGGCGCTAACCGACGGAACGTTAGCGATGTAGAATAGTTGATAGTTGGCGCTGACCGACGGAACGTTAGCGATGTAGAATATTTGATAGTTGGCGCTAACCGACGGAACGTTAGCGATGTAGAATATTTGATAGTTGGCACTAACCGACGGAACGTTAGCGATGTAGAATAGTTGATAGTTGGCGCTAACCGACGGAACGTTAGCGATGTAGAATATATGATAGTTGGCGCTAACCGACGGAACGTTAGCGATGTAGAATAGTTGATAGTTGGCGCTAACCGATGGAACGTTAGCGATGTAGAATAGTTGATAGTTGGCGCTAACCGACGGAACGTTAGCGATGTAGAATATTTGATAGTTGGCGCTAACCGACGGAACGTTAGCGATGTAGAATAGTTGATAGTTGGCGCTAACCGACGGAACGTTAGCGATGTAGAATAGTTGATAGTTGGCGCTAACCGATGGAACGTTAGCGATGTAGAATATTTGATAGTTGACGCTAACCGACGGAACGTTAGCGATGTAGAATAGTTGATAGTTGGCGCTAACCGACAGAACGTTAGCGATGTAGAATAGTTGATAGTTGGCGCTAACCGACGGAACGTTAGCGATGTAGAATAGTTGATAGTTGACGCTAACCGACGGAATGTTAGCGATGTAGAATAGTTGATAGTTGGCGCTAACCGACAGAACGTTAGTGATGTAGAATAGTTGATAGTTGGCGCTAACCGACGGAACGTTAGCGATGTAGAATAGTTGATAGTTGACGCTGACCGACAGAACGTTAGCGATGTAGAATAGTTGATAGTTGGCGCTAACCGACGGAACGTTAGCGATGTAGAATATTTGATAGTTGACGCTAACCGACGGAACGTTAGCGATGTAGAATAGTTGATAGTTGACGCTGACCGACGGAACGTTAGCGATGTAGAATAGTTGATAGTTGACGCTGACCGACGGAACGTTAGCGATGTAGAATATTTGATAGTTGGCGCTAACCGACGGAACGTTAGCGATGTAGAATATTTGATAGTTGGCGCTAACCGACGGAACGTTAGCGATGTAGAATAGTTGATAGTTGGCGCTAACCGACGGAACGTTAGCGATGTAGAATAGTTGATAGTTGGCGCTAACCAACGGAACGTTAGCGATGTAGAATAGTTGATAGTTGACGCAGAAAAATTACAGAAAAATGCAAAACTAAAAGCTGATTAATGTATTACTGATAAGTATTGCAGATTATTTTTTATCACATAAATGTGCTTATATTCAGTGTAATACAACCATTACATATTTTCTTATATCACCACACGTGTAATAACGGCTGGAATGATTCTGATTGGTCGCGGCATGACAGCTTAATTTTGACACATTTGACATTATAGTTTGTAACTTTGCCATCCTATATGTATATATCATTTACAAATGCAGTCGTGTCTTATTTCACAAAAAACATCAATAGTCAATGCTTATTGCTCGTTTGTCATGTATGTTCGTGGTTAAAAACTGTCACTGGATAGTATTCACCGTACGGATGAGAAATTGTTAACACGTTTGGCAATTTAATAAAATAATCTCGTATCGATATTTGTATAGTTTTTTTACAAATTAATTATAGCTCGACTGTGAAACAAGTTCTTAAAACAATAATCGCTCTCGAGAACTCATTCCTGATGAGAACCACAATTGTACAATTTCCAAGCCATTTTAGCCTATTTGTTGCACTATTGTATACATTGCCTGTTACTCGATATATTATACAACAACGATGTTCTTCATGTATATGTGATTAGTGCCTTTTCACCAAGCATGACCATGGACATGACTATAATTATGCTCTTGCTATATAAAGTATTCTGTCTAAGTCGTGTTCTCTGATTGACTAATGCTTACCGTGGCATTGATGATCACTGGGAGCTGAAAGTCAAATATCCTTTTGACCAGAGTGATGCCAGTACAACATACAGGCGAAAACATATCATCAAAACATCAGTAATGTGCCGCCGAGTTTCACATTGATATTATAATCGGAATAGATGTTCATGACAATGCTCGCAATATGGAAAGCGCCATAGCAAAATGCCCCGACTGGATGATATTAGTATTGTATCAAACCAACACTGGAAAACAATAACGTGGTAAAAGTATTTTGGAAATGTAAAAAACGCAGTGCACCTTAAGCACTATGTTACCTTAACTATAACAGCTGAAAAGAGGAAACAGGTGAAAGTTCTAAATGTGCCCGCACTTTAATAAAATGTAGTACCACCCTGGAATTCTACGCAAATGATGATGGAAAGATTAAGTTAGCAACGCCGAATCTTAGACACTGCTGTTACCAAAACTCAGGATTCCGGACTTTTAATAGTTTAAACATAGTTTATTTCAAATCATACAGCATATACAAATATACAGTTTACACAAATCATACAACATATACAAATATACAGTTTACACAAATCATACAACATATACAAATATACAGTTTACACACAATTTAGATACATGAATTAAAAGGGATTAGAACCGAAAGCTAGTATAGCTTATAGAGGTATTCTCCTATAGCAAGGTACTTAATGCAATTGCGATATGACAGTGTTGTACTATTTTCTATTTAATCATGAACTGTAAGTTAGAATATCCATAAGATAATAAGATTAATAAAGATGAAACAAGTACATACTAATTTAGAAGGTTGACATTGAGATTGACTCAGAAGAAATGATAAAACAAGGATATATAGATTCATTCGGATAGTTCAATGGCAGAGACACGCATGCAACATTTAGTGAACAGATGCTCATGAAAATCGTCTGCTTTCCCGGATGTAGTTTTGGACTGCTTGAAATATGATTGCAACGTTGCAAACATCGCTAAGATTCCGGTCTCTGTTTAATAGAGTGAATAGCGTTATGGTACAATATTTAGAAGTGTTTGCAAGTAGACGAATTCTGATGTCATTATAGTAGAGACATTCAAAAAAAAAAATGATGATTACTCTCAGGAAGACCACATTGACCTTTACTGTCTGATCCTGGGACGCCATCGTGCAATTATCGACGGTCTCAAGTTACTATATGTACATATATGTGCACAGAAACATGTGTATCATGTTCAGAAATATATACAAGTGTGCATGATTTGATTAGTAACTGTTTAGTAACTCCCTGAAAACGACAGAACGTCGCACGCAAAGTAAAAGATACGATGTCGTTGGAGCTTCAATGACGGTTTCGTCCATTACTACCCCCGTTTTAGCTTCACTGCTTGTCCCGCGTTATAATAAATTGCTTTTTCTGTCCACCAAACAGCACATGGTATCACAAGAATCATTAGAATATATGATGGACGAGCTACCGTTGAAGCTCAAGCATCGTTGCGACGATGACGATGAACCACCGTCGAAACAGGCCAGGGCCACTTTGAACTTCATTAAAAGTTTCCGTCGCCGGAGAAGTCGGATGATAACTAACTACTTGACTATCTGGATGAATGTACTTGCTCCCACACTCAGTTGATACTGTATTTTATGTTTTCCAATGAATCTTTGAGATTTCTCAATGAAAGACTGAAAATAACTAGAAAATTATAATGGAACTAATTGTTATTGCGAACTTTCTTCCTAACGAGGTTGTGTAGTGTTGTGTAATGAGGCTGCCAGCATTGATACCGGATACCGGTTATCGTTCTATATATGTAGAAGATTCATCGGTCGATATGTACCGGTTATCGTTCTATATCTGTAGAAGATTCATCGGTCGATATGTACTCAACAACAGCGCGTGCGAAAGGGGGTGTTGCTTTTCTGTATAAATCTTTGTTTTATGACAACACTACGCACATTTAATGCATTGGACGCAGTCGCATTATCGGCATAATAGATCGACCGAGTCCGATTGTTATTTTTGCTTTATATATGCCGGCTGACAATATTTCATCTTAGATTGATACGCTAAGTGAACTTGATTCACTATTTCGATCTTATTCTGAATACGGTTGCATAACTGTTGCTGGTGAGTTTAATGCGCAATTAACTGATAACTGAGATATTCATCTGTCTGGATCTCTAGCATAATCCCCAAGTGTTTTATCATTTGTTGATCTCTCATCTGTTAATCTGGCAAACAATGTAACAGGTCCTCGCTATAGTTTCATACCATGTGAAACGATGATTGGCCATGTGTTAGTTAACAACCAACTAGTGAAACACATACATAATGTCTCTATTATCGAGGCGGATTTAGTCTCATCCGACCATTTGCCGATTTTTCGCATTTTGAATTAATGTTTAGGAACAAACATACTGCGACCTCTACCATCCATAAAACAAATAGTGCATGGAATAAAATAGAAAACAATAATATTAATAATTATATGTCTGAACTGCAAAACCACACTGGACGTCTGCCGTTAGGAAAACCCATTCAAATGCAAAACACTTAAGAAATACTTGGATATTAGAAGTTAGACCATGTGGTCATAATAACGAAACGTTTGTACATGAAGGCCGCCAAGTCCTCATTCAGACTAAAGGAGGGGACCGAAAAAGTATTAATTTAAGATGTTTGAAGAACTAGATGATGCGGAATAGGTAGATTATCGATTATTCTGGAAATTTCTCCGAAAATAAAGCAAACGCCATACTTATTGTGCTCTGAACTAGATGTGAACAGGATCTCATATTCACAAACCGTTTCACAAGGATTTGCCTTCCATTTTGAAGATGTATTTAAGACTCGTAATTGCCCAGATCTTATCAAATTTACACTGTATATCCGGAATAAAGCTAAGGACATTGAAACCGATGACCCTCCAACACATACTGACATTCTGCACGCACTTACGAAACGTAAGGCTCCTGTGTTCGACAACGTTTCGAATGAACATATAATCTACGGCGACAGTGTCCTAGCAGAATACATTGTGACATAATTCAATAATGATATGCACACAGAACATGTTCCAACTACTTGGAAACAGAGCATAATTATTCCATTATACAAGGGTAATGGAACACCTAAGAATGATCCCAATAGATATAGACATATAGCATTGATACCATGCTTGTCGATATTGTTTGTAAAGTTCATCCGCGAGGATCTTCTCGACTTCATGAAATGTAAAGCGATAGTGTTCCCAAACAGGCAGCAGCAACGTTTTCAGGAAGGGTTTAGCTGTACTACTTCGGCATTTACCTACTGTAAACAATACATTATAATCGTGAAATTTTTTCATAAACTGTGTTTATTAGGTGTTACGGGTAAAACGTGGTGTGTAATACATAACTCGTACAGACGTCTTACCTGTTGTGTTCGTATTAACAATAACACGTCAAGGGTAGTGAACATCGAAAGAGGAATACGCAATGTGGAGTACATTCTACTCTCTTATACCTGGTTTTTATCAATGATATATTGGTTCATCTTGAAAGATCAAGTTTCGGAGCCAATGTCTTTCAACAAGCAATCCTGCGTTTGCCTATGACATGTGTCTGATTGCAACTTCACAGTATTGCCGCCAGAAACTGGATATCGTTTACGAATATTCCAAACTCTGGTGAATCCAACCCAATACAACTAAATCCTATGTTCTATCATAAAATGATGCATTATCCAAGGTTCTTATTTGGAGACGAATACATACAATCTGATACTAGGGTTGTCCACTTCGGTATTTTACAAGATCTATCAATCGTACAGGCGAACGGTGTTAAAATGCCAAGAAAGCATTCCACTCGATGGTTAGCTACGATGTACATCCTTCAGGAATAAAGGAACATCGTATGTCGCACTTTATCGTACAATTGTGTTCGAACATATAATGGCACTGGATATTATAAGTGTGGCATATGGACATTTCAATAGCGGTCTCTGACCTGTAAGTGAGTGTCGTGTTTTATTTGAAAGCTACTGAGAGAGAATAACATTCCATAGGCTCGTCTATGCGTACAGTGTTTAAGG
This sequence comes from Archivesica marissinica, assembly GCA_014843695.1. Classification (NCBI taxonomy): domain Eukaryota; kingdom Metazoa; phylum Mollusca; class Bivalvia; order Venerida; family Vesicomyidae; genus Archivesica; species Archivesica marissinica. Next base: position 65,020,658 of record CM026399.1, on the reverse strand, counting down.
CACCGACAAAAGAGCAAGCATAACATTTCTAATCGCGTCATCATAAAAAAATGCAATCGTACTCCATTACAATAAATATAGCTGAACGTGTTTATAATGGTATATATACCGAGACGATCACGGAGTGCTAAACCCATTAACTGAATACTTAGTTGTACCATACCATATAATATCCAATAACGGTATCGGATTTTTAACAACATATATAAGTTATCTACCTCCGATTCGAGTAGTTAAGGTCGCTGACCTGTATACCACTGTAACCTATCAACACTGATGGTCACGGGTTCCAGCCCCGCTCATACCGTGTGTCTTTACCGTGTGTTTCTTACGAAGGTTGGTGCACCAAATACTGATTAACCGCTGGAGCCTGCCCAGGAAATGTGTTGTTAGGTATATCGCTCAAATGAGCAACCGGTAGCAACGTTAAATAACAAAACAATTGTTTTTTAAACTGCCTTTTGTTTATTAGTTCAACCATGCTAGTCACTATTGTGATGCCTTGTATCGTATAGCATCTAAACTAATAGACTGGAATGATTGGTTATTGGTGTAATACATTTCGGATGGATTTGAATTCGGATTGTTGCTGTACACTAACGTAATTCTCAAAAACAAGCACTACATGAAACGGTTTTCTATTTCCTAGTTGTGCCTGCAACTTGACAATATTTATGGAACATATTTGCATATTATCCTCACTAGATAGTATTTCTCAAAGACATTAGTGGTTTTTCATTCCACTGCCGATCACCAACATACCGCATATTATGCATTCATTTGCATTACTTCTGCAATTCTATGCTCCATGCATTGGAACAATGGTTTAGTGAAATACATATTTCATATTAATATTTGTTTCTTCTGTTCTAGAACGTACATTTTGAGAAAACAATTGAAATACGATATTAATCTACAACTAAACTTATCAAATGTCATGTTTATTATACAATTTTATTCATGTTGAACTTACATTCGACTACAGTACTCCCGGCAACATTCTCCGTAAATCGCCGACATTTTATTCATGTTGAACTTACATTCGACTACAGTACTCCCGGCAACATTCTCCGTAAATCGCCGACATTTGATTCATGTTGAACTTCTCTATTACTATTTGTTCAATTAATGATACGTGGAGGGCTGTAAATAATGTTGTTATAACTTGTAGCCCAACCCATTTGCTTTTTTCCCCTTGACAAAATAAATGTATCGTATACTGCAATCATATTAATCTCTGATTTGTTCTTAGTATTGTATGTATATATGTATGTATTGTATGAAAAAATGCAATAAAATATTATTTAAAAAAAAAGATACGTAACTTGCTTCCAGCATGTTGCATCGAACGTTGAATTGTGATGATGTTTATATTCGTTTACAACAACTCTTCCACAGCCGTGTCAAGTTTGTTATATTAACTGCAAATAGAACCGTCAAGATATCATATCGCTGCATAATCCGGAAGCAGATTGTCTAAAGCATTGCATCTGCTTCCGTTCTACACAATCAGCAATGTTCAAAAATACTTGGCAAAGAGCTGTACCTCATATGATATCATTGTCGTCTCTATATGCCTCCCAATAATGTTGTATCTTAGATGTAATAAGCTTACGCCGTTATCGATGGACTAGTCAATCATACAAATCTTACATAAGTATTATTAGTAAATCTTTGAAACATCGCTAATAATGTGTAGCTGGTCCACATAGACTAAGATATATTAGGACAGTGCGCATGCGCATATTCCACTGCCGATTTTTTAAAAACTATTTATTTTACAACGATTGCGAAGCAAGTTTTAACAACTTATATTAATCACTCTCGTTGGCGCGGATGAAAGCGTGTGGGAGGAAACCGGAGTACCCGGAGAAAACCCACCTGTCCGATCTGGCGACCACCGTACCATCTCACATACTTCCTGGTCCGAGGATCGAACCCGGGCTGCATTGATGAGAAGCGAGCGCGTTAACCACCGCTCTTATCGGACAGTCAGTCTGCACTTGGTTGAATGAATGTCGTGTGCCAGAAACGGTTTTGATTATTCCATTTATATAAAAAATCAGTTTTATTAGATGGCGCGCATGCGTGGTCCTGTATATGTATTGTTCCCAGTACTGTAATAGAGTGGTGGTGTCAGTTTATAATTAGCATTATGTTATTTGATACAAATAGATTAAGTACTTGTATTCCATGTTCCGCAAGTAAGATCCCCTGCTACATTAGTAAAATTACTAATACCACAGTCTTCCGGATGAGAGAGATGAGGTCTCGTGTCGGTGCTTTACAATGTGCACGTAAATGAACCAGTGCAACATCTGGAATTGGGTTCTGCTCATCCTCCAAAATCTAAAATGACCAATATCTTCAGGGGGCAGGTTCTGGGCAACGGGTAGCTATGATAAACAAGTGCAAAATACAAATAGAGTATATGAGTTAAGAATAATGTTAGGAATTCAAACAAGCCCGAGGTTTGAACCAACATGTTGGCACAGTCCGCAATAATGTGATGAATAATTGTCACCCGGCGCATTCCTTACATGTTTACGGTACGCAACGGATGCCGTTTCTATCATTGTATATTTCATTGCTCAAAAGGACACCGCTGGTGTGTGTGGGATGACATAGTATATACATATTCTTAATCCAAATGAGATAGATATCACATGTATCCGATGGTATAACACTTGATCGGATTGTTAATAAAATTTGAAACTTTGTTTTGATCTTGCCCACATTAGTGGAACGCGATACGAAAGCCACCGCGACGGCGGCCATTAACAATTACATATTTGCATATAACAAAAACACCGTCAAATACAATGCTTTTGTTAGCTGTTTCTATGGGTTGATCCCTTAGTTTAATCATATGTTATTGCTTATTTATATACAATACAATTACAAATATAAACATGGTAAATATATAAGCAAACTGATACATCTGCAATGCTATGCTTATATTTGCACAGTGCACGAATACAATCTAGAAGCAAATGGGTTGGGCAACAAGTTTTACCAACATTAGCTAGTGCCCTCCCCAATAAACCAGATTAATGTTAACAAAATGACCGTAGCGATGTGTACTGTAATAACTATATTATTTTAGATGAAAATAAATGATCAGGATTAGAAAGGACAAAAAATCAAAATAGAAACAAATAAAATAACTAGAGAAGCATTCTGTAACAGCTCTCTGCTTCTGCGCCATACGCACCATACCCCCCAGCCAGCCAACCAGACCCAACCCCCAACCATCAAATAGAGAATCGGCTCGGATAGAACAGCAGATATGTACTTGCATTGTGTTAGTAGATAGTATGACGCTCAAAGCGTTGTGCTTTTGATGAAAATGTGGACTTGTTTGAAAATATATTCAGTCATTTTATTTTCGAAACCAAACAATAATGTGTGTGTACTTAGCGGATGGTAAGTACTTGTATTTAGGAATAGCTAACGCCTCTGGATTACAAACAATGGACATCGAAATAAATAGTGTTCTGCATCTTCCGTTTCGTTTAGTACACATGTGCAATTTTAATTGTCGCGTAGATGATTGTTAAATAAATCTGATCCCTGGCACCCCTCCCACTAACAAGTCCCACTTTGACCCTGAAATGTGGCCAAGATTTCAGACAATATGTGTGTAAACAGTAAGCTCCAACATTGTCATTTCTCAAAAAACCCTCATATTTACAGTTTTGAAACATTAACATCCAATGACTAATTATCTACAGTACATCTCCACCCGGTCCCCATGAATGACCTTGCACTTGAATTAGAATCCAAACTAGTCTTTATTTCAGAAATTATTTAGGAGTAAAACAAAATCCAACATTATCATTTCTCAAGAACCGTCAATTTTATTCGTTTGAAACTGCGTGCACATTCAGGGACGAATTCGGTAAGTAGAGAGTAACCTTGAACTTGAAACATAGTCCATATACTAATTTATACACCCGCAGATCCACCCACATGCGTGAATCCGATATCATAAATTATTTTTACTTAAAACAAAAATAACCACAGCCAACGATATCCCTTGAACTTCTGACAATTAGCAGGAAAGTATAAACACATTTTTTAAATTTTGCTGAACCAGCACTTAAACAATCAATCGCTCGTGCCGAGACGGCCTTGGGGCGATGGCCTTGTTATTCATGGAAGAGGCCGTTAAACAAATCATTAATTTACAAATATGCAAGTACACGTACCAGCCCTTCTCTGCTGTGTTTTTATCGTATCTATTACTAATTATGGGACAATTGCACGGGAAATCAACACTGTTACATACATGAGAATACATTATTTCTTTAAAACGTTTCTATTTATTCAACTATTTATTCAACATATTTTCTGTTTATAGGGCATTTACCTGGAATACCAACCCTGTTACAGACACCTCAACATCTCAGTGTAGTATCGGGTCGAGCTGCTCTTCTCGAATGCCTCGTGGAGGGGGGTGAACGTGTCACAATCTCGTGGAGGTATTCAAGTAAGTATTTTCTAAATCTACAAGCTTGCAACTAGTCGGCTACAACATCGTATCTATAACACCAGTCGCTGTGTAGTGACTAGTCATTCTATAAATTAGGGAACAAATTTGGTCCAGGTACGGAGCTTTGAGGCACACCAGGTGCATTATTAGAATTTTTAAACTCTAAGCCAACTCATTCATTTTAAATATGGTTTGAAAGATATACTTTTGCCATTGAATAATAATCCTGCATGCCAAACACGATCGAACGCTTTCGATATGTCACAGTACACCATACATCTGGGAACATTATTAAACGACTGACAAATCAGGTGGTAAATGTCTAATAATTGGTGTAAACAGTTGAGAGACCTGGAAGAAAACTAGATTGTTTAGGATACATGTGATTAAGGAAGTGCTTAAAGCGACATTACATCGCAAAAATAAAATGCATTTTTTACGTATAAATGCATTGCTACTACAAATTCTTCCGAATACATTCGAACACTTAACATTGAATCAATAAACAGGGTTTTTGTGGATTGAAAGTATGATTTTATATAACGACCATCCATGCTCTTGAATTGGCGTTTGTTTTGTCAATATTAAATGCGAGATAATGTCGTTTAGAGATCATTTAACTAAGAATAGTCTACAAATATATAGGCACAGATGTGAGATGTAACGGTATATCTGTAACATGAATCGTGTTATTCAGGATACACTAGTTGTAGTAAGCATGGATGTTTACATTATTTTGTTATGTCAACAAACCGCGTATACAACGTTTGTTTATTAGTTGAAATACTCGGTATTTGAGGCAAATATTTGGCGAAAAATTATACCATATAATAGGAAGAAAATACATAATGTAGAAATTTGTGTTTTCACTGATGTAGTGTCGCTTTAAAAACACTATGTCCCTGACCTTACCAACACTGCTTACTAGTATCAGCGATATGGGCCTGTAGTTGGCAGGGGTATTCCTGCCCTCTTTTTCAATAGTGGCATGCATAACAGCTGATTTCCAAGGATCCGGGCAATTACCTTCGCTCAGTGATCTATTGTAAAGTATACATAACGGTTTATAAATTGTAAGTTTACATTCTTTGAACATTCTGTGACTGACCTCGTCGGGACAGGAAGCTTTGTTGATTAGCAGGTGTGCTAACATCTCTATGCTTTCTTCCTCAGTAATGATAAACGATTGCAATGTATTAGTGTCGTTTGTGAGGAGTCGCCAATAGAAGTTGAAACAAAGTGGTTGTTAAGACAATTAGCTATTTCGGTGTCAGTAATGAAGACAAATTTTCGTCTGGCTAACGGTGGTATAATTTCACATCTGTTATTGTCTTTGACTAACATTTTAAGCATCTTCCAATACAGTCTGGGATTATTAGATCTACTATCACTTCATTTAGAGTACTTATATCATTAAAGAACCGTTCTCTCTATGGTTTTATTTTTAAATTAGTTACTTTACTTCGCATAAATTGATATTTGATCAAATCTGATTTTTTATGTATTTGTGTTAATAGACTGGATTTTTGCCGGTCTCTTTGGTGAGATATACGGTGACTTGTAGAGACCATGCTAGGTCCCGCGCTGCAACCAAGTGCTTAACTAGAATTGATTTTCTAACAAAACTCTGTGTCTCTCCCATATAACAGCCGGTGCAAATATTCGCATGAAAGCAATTACAAACGTATTATATTGCTGGGTACTGATCACTTCCTACACATAATGATGAAATACAGCGGCTTATATTAGCAGAAGGGTAAAAGCAATACCATATACTCGACTAGACATGGAAGTGACAATCTTGTACACATATTGTTGACATCTAGACATGGTTTAGCGGTAACAGCACGGGCAACCATTGTTGTTTAGTTCTATGAAGCATCAACCAATAAGCGGATACGCAAGATGATATACACACTGATTACTTAGATATGGAATGTGAGCTTATTGTTTGTCGTTATTTGCCTGTCACAGTACTGTCTACCATCCTGGTTGATATGCAGTGTTTTCCAGTCTGATATTACGTTTGTTGGTTTGATACGGTCGTGCGTATCAAACCAGAAAAAGCCGTATCACAACTAGTTCCTGGGGAAATAACGCATGCGCACTCGTTGCTAGTTCGTTTACTTCCCGTAGCGTCGCAGCGTGTCAAATTTGACAGATAACAGATGTTTGTAGTTTCGTGGTAATATTTCAATCGTTTTCGTTTGTCTAATTCAGTAATTGTGATTTATTCCTGATAAATGGGTAACGGAGAGCATGTTTCGATTATTAAATGTTCAAATTCATATCAAAGTAACAAAGACAACTTCCATATGTGTCGGAAGCTTGGACTAGCTCCATCAACTGCCTGCAGCTGCACAGTAGGGGACCAGACTGCAGAACACATCCTCCAGGAGTGTCCCAATCTTCATGGGCTGCGGAAAACAACCTGGGCAACAGATACTTCTCTCCAGACGAAGTTACATGGCTGCCGAGAGGATCTGAGGAGGACGGCCCATTTCGTGTTTGCTGCCGACTTGTCCATGTGATTCGCGAACGACAATGTTATGTTATATTTCGGGTTTTACGCCTGCATCAGCACCATTTTGGGCTATATCGCCGGCGGGCAGTTTACTTAACAACACCTTTCCTGGGCAGGCTCCAGCGGTTAACCAGTACTTGGGTGCACCAACCTCCGTAAGAAACTGCCAACTTTTTCATATAAATGAGACACGGCCTGAGCGGGGCTCGAACCCGTGAACATCAGTGATGATAGGTTACAGTGGTATACAAGTCAGCGACCTTAACCACTCGACCACGGAGGCGGACTCGCGAACGACAAGAAGAAGAAGAGTAACACAGACGTTATTACGTGGCTAGTTTCCTATTTACATAGGTATCAACCCTCGGTCTAAGATAGATATCAAGTCACCGAGGGTTTATACCTATGCTGATATGAAACTAGCCGCATAATAACCTCTAAGTATGCTAGGATTTGAGCATTGTAATTGATGCAAGAATTCGCTTATGAGTTTTAACAGAAATGGAGCAGACAAACGTAACGATATATTTCTGTTCAAGAACCGAAATTACATTGTATGCGGGTGCCCAATTTGGGTTTTCTGCCAGCAATATTAATAAAACATGCTAAAAGTGATGTACGCATACTGCTATGATTTCTTACGGGGAAATGGTTCTACGAAGAGTCGAATGAAATAGGACTAACCTAGCCAGAATAAGAGTGTCAATCTTTCAACCATGTTCAAGTACAGTCTGAAAAACAGCAAGCCAAGGGCTGGTTAGCACAGGTGGCTGGTTAATAGAGGGAAAATGTACAATAAAACAATATATTGGGAATCTGGATACTGGCTGTCTGCTGATGCTTTAAGACGACTCGGCTGCTTAATGGAGGTGACCACTAACACAGGTTTGACTACATTCAAAATGTTAAAACGGGCGGAGTTCATTACTGCAACACTTTTGTAACCAATGCAATTGTATGATAGCAACTTTTGTTTAGAAAGTGTGACAGTGAGGTTGAACAGGAATTTAACTAGAGGAACCAAAGAATGCGACTAACAGAGCAAATCGCGGAGAAATCTAGTAGTGGCAATAACCGAGCGAACTGTGGAGAAATCTAGTAGTGGCAATAACCGAGCGAACTGTGGAGAAATCTAGGAGTGGCAATAACCGAGCGAACTGTGGAGACATCTAGGAGTTGCAATAACCGAGCTGATCGGAGAGAAATCTAGGAGTGGCCGAGCGGATCGGAGAAGACTGTAGGAATGGATCTAAATCGCTTTGCCATACCTCCAAAAATGGCACAATTGCAGAGAAGAACAAGCATATTGTATGCAATGGTAAAACGAGTATAACTAGTTTTTCTTTTCCATTATCATTGATGGTTTTTGAAGATTTGGTTCATTGTATGCATTTATATTCGTGTCACGCTTTCGGAAATTCTACACCACTGATAAGATAGATAATATTTCTTCACCTAACATTGAATTGAAAATAATACAATGTAGTAAAACTAGTTTCCATTATATGCACGTACTGGTCCTACGCGATATGTGAAATATAAACAAAAATATAAACAGAATACCAATAAAATAAACACGATATAGGTGATTCAGGTAGTTGGTATCGACCAGGTATAATGAGATACAATCACTTAGTCAAAATAAAAGCGTGTTTCACTATAAGTATCTTAGTGTAATGGTATCGTCCTCAATACCGCGTTGCTTTTATACAATTTATGCAAATTAGGTAAATATACATCGTACGACTTTGTAATTCGAAACTGTGTGACATTATGCAACAGACACGTAAATTCGATATCAATGTTATCATTACTGGGTCATGATGACCTCTGTTCCATGGTTGGGTGTCATAAGTGCATAGTTAAAATTATGTAGATTTTTAAGCCGACATAAAATCGCATACAATAAAGAATACTAGTTCACGGGCAGAGGTTCACGAATAAATAGCATTACTACTACACATGCTTCCAATTTGGACAGGTTCGATCCCCCGTCTGACCCTAATAAAATTAACAGTTTCAGGTGGGACTTTAAACCGAGGTCTTGTGTCGGTGCTTTACACCGTGCACGTATAAGAACCAGAGGAGACTCTGGAATGCGTATATGTCTGTATCATAGCACTATCCTCCAACAATCTAAAATGACTAATCTCTTCAGTAGGCGTCGCTCATATGGACAACCTGTAGCGATTGCTTGTGTATATTATTTAGAAAGGAGAGGACAATCATAAGCTATACAGCTTTCTGTCCAATTCCTTATATCAGATGTTGTAAATAATCATGTATTGACAGAAAATAAATGTTTAAACTAACCTGTAGCGACGATAAATAAACGTAAAACACACACCACATGCTTCCACGTCGTGACCTAGGCACAACTCACAGCAGAACAATGGGACAAGTACTCCGATGATGCCAGCCTCGCCATGTGAACAGAAGAATCCGTGTGGCTCAGTATGAGTAGCCTCAAAGTAACTCCCCTACTTGGCGAGACAACAATGCTCGGTGCTGTAGACGACTGGTAGCTGGCGGATGTTTTAGCCTGATCCTGATGGGGAGGTGAAGCCGCTTCTACCCTGATCCGGTAGCGACGAGGACCCCAGGGAAGAAACCGGAACCATTAGTTTATACACATTTATTTTAGCTCGATTGCGAAACAAGTTCTTACAACTTATATTAATCACTCTCGAGACCTCATTCCTAATGGAATCCATCGCCACGAGGGAGAGAGAAGAGGCAACGTGGAATTTAAATGCCTTGCCTAAGGGCACAATCGTAACGCCTCCGGATCCGGAAGCGGGGCTCGAACTCCGGACCGTTCGCACCTGAAGCGAACGCCCATCCAATGCGCTATCACTTCTTACACATCGACCGGAACCATTATTGCTGCTGTGAGCTGGCAAATGGTGGAGGATGTGGCCCTAAAAGGGACCGTTTACAGAAATAAGCAGGACGACTTGTCACCCTGGACCAGAGGAAGCCGCGTCAGGCTGTCTACCAGACACACAACCGACGTAGGGAGAATAATCTACTTAGAGAAACCAGTCGCCCACGTGACTCGGCGGAGGCGACTTTAAATACAGCTACACATCACCATTCTTCCGAAATAATATTTTTGGCTAATTATTTTCAATCAATAATCAAGTCTTGAAATATTGTTTGTTTATGATGGTTTAGGCTATATGGCGATTTTCCAGTCGATATGAAGTGAACGACCGTAGCAACTCGACCTTGGATACTTAAATACGGGGAACAAGCTTAGTTGTATTTACTCCGATAGAGTTGACTAGTCGGTAGTAGGTAGCATGACATCTCGTGAAAAGACCCGTAGAAACAATGGAAATAAATGTGGATCATGGGTTATTCGTATAAGCGCTCTGATTATATCCATACACAGTACGTTAACCTGCGAACGACATTACTGGTGTGCGTGTGTGTGTGTGTGTGTGTGTGTGTGTGTGTGTGTGTGTGTGTGTGTGTGTGTGTGTGTGTGTGTGTGTGCGCGTGTGCGTGTGCGTGCGCGTGCGCGCGCGTGTGCGTGCGTGCGTGTTGCCTATATGAGCGACGCCTCCTGGAGGATTTGTCATTTTAGTTGTTTGGAGCATAGTGCAATGATACAGACAGAGACCCATGCCAGAATCCCCTCTTGTTCTTTTACGTACATGGTGTAAAGGACCGACACGAGATCTCGGTTTAAAGTCCCATCTGAAAGACTGTTTATTTGATTAGGGTCAGAGGGGGAGATCGAACATGTGATCTCTAGATTCCCAGTCCATCATGTTAATCACTGGACTACAGATCCGTCTGTAGTATTGGATGTAGTGCAGATTGTGGTGATACATGTGAACACGTGACATTTGCAGGTTGTAGTATATTTGTCAAACTACCATTCATACCTTCCTTAAATATATAGAACCGTGACATGTTGTTGCTAAACTGAAACTGAAGATAATGTCACTAGGTCTACCCCCACAACGTGCACGTGACCTAGGTACGTCACGCAGTAGTGCCTCTTCGACACAAACTCGGTCTCCCGTGCTTTTTGTTTGAGCCCGGCATGAGGGGAACAGCCCGGGTGTGCCTTGGCGCTATGAAGACCCTTGAAGAGGATATATGTGATGGTTTCTGCTACTGCATGATGCTAAATGTGGAGGTTGTGGCCCTAAAATGGGCCGTTTACAGAAAAAGCAGGATTTGTCACCCTGGACCAGAGGAAGAGGAAGCCGCCTCATAATGTCTACCAGTCCCACAACCTACATAGCAACATACACTGCTTAGAGAAACCAGTCACCCACATGCATCGGCGGAGGCGACTATGAACGAAGCTACAAGATCAGAACATATCATCTAGAGTATTGCCACCTATGGGTAACTAGCTGTGCGCCAACTGTCAAAATAACTTGGTACGACCATGTATACTAAGAAGACATCTAGAAACTAACATCTACGTAGTAAGCGCATCTACGTAGTAAACGTACCTACGTAGTAAACGCATCTACGTAGTAAACGCATCTACGTAGTAAACGTACCTACGTAGTAAACGCATCTACGTAGTAAACGCATCTGCGTAGTAAACGCATCTACGTAGTAAACGTACCTACGTAGTAAACGCATATACGTAGTAAACGCATCTACGTAGTAAACGCATCTACGTAGTAAACGCACCTACGTAGTAAACGCATCTACGTAGTAAACGTACCTACGTAGTAAACGCAGCTACGTAGTAAACGCATCTACGTAGTAAACGTACCTACGTAGTAAACGCAGCTACGTAGTAAACGCAGCTACGTAGTAAACGCAGCTACGTAGTAAACGCATCTACGTAGTAATCACACATACGTAGTAAACGCACCTACGTAGTAATCGCAACTACGTAGTAAACACAGCTACGTAGTAAACGCAGCTACGTAGTAAACGCAGCTACGTAGTAAACGCAGCTACGTAGTAAACGCATCTACGTTGTAATCACACATACGTAGTAAACGCATCTACGTAGTAAACGCATCTACGTAGTAAACGCATCTACGTAGTAATCACACATACGTAGTAAACGCATCTACGTAGTAATCACACATACGTAGTAAACGCACCTACGTAGTAATCGCACCTACGTAGTAAACGCATCTACGTAGTAAACGCAGCTACGTAATAAACGCACATACGTAGTAAGCGAATATAAAATGAAACAATTTGATCACAAACGTATATGGTTAGGTAAACTGTATTGTTATAGGGAAGTCAGTGATCTGAGGGCCAAAAAACTGGTATCAGAGAATAGAGAATTGTTCATTAAACATTCCTACTTACTCTCGGCGGAGTTTGAACATTTAATTTGTTTTCTACTGAATACTGTTTGTTATTTGTTGCAGATGGAACGGAGGTGAGACAGGAGCGTGGTAGAGTTAAGTTAACGGGTCATGTGAATCTGCAGTTCGCAAACAGTATCCGTACAGATACCGGAAGTTACAAATGTGTCGTTACGCATGCGCTAGGTAGCATCACTAGAGAGTATCACCTGGAAATAGAAGGTATGTTTCTTTTGAGACATTTCGTTCTAGCGACTAATTCCACTGTCAAATAACTACTGTTAGCGATTTACACTGCTACACTGTAAGGTAAGGTCCTTGTCGTAACCACACTTATACCCCCGTCAACTTACTACTGTTAGCGATGTACACTGTTACACTGTAAGGTAAGGTCCTTGTCGTAACCACACTTATACCCCCGCCAACTTACTACTGTTAGCGATGTACACTGTTACACTGTAAGGTAAGGTCCTTGTCGTAACCACACTTATACCCCCGCCAACTTACTACTGTTAGCGATGTACACTGTTACACTGTAAGGTAAGGTCCTTGTCGTAACCACACTTATACCCCCGTCAACTTACTACTAGAGGTTGCTTGCATCTTTGAGACCTGTGCTGTAACATCATTTATTTCATCCGTTAACCCATTTGCACGCTAGCGGGAGTAGCGGCAGATAGCATCTCCTTTGCATTTGCAAACAGCACAGAACCATACCAGACGGCGCAGAACATGCACAAAACGTGCCGTCTGATCAGGCTCTATGTTGTTTGCTATCCAGATATTGGAGCTAAAACACTTGGCTGAATAGCAAATAACATAGATCCTGATCATACGCGTAGACGCGGCTGATCTGGATCTATGTTGTTTGCAAATGTGATCTCATTTACTCAGCAGGCAAAGGGTTAACTAACTACTGAGAGTTGATTACTTTATAAGTGTTTACGCTATCTGAGCTAGATTCCCAATGAGTTATTTATATAGAACGGTTGACCCACGTCCTATATCGATTGACATCTGTCTGGCGTGGTCAGTTATATACTTGCAACATCATTTCCTCCGAAACCGCTTGGTCACTCTGCACATTATATGACTTATCAATATATGGCGGTCTGCCTAAATATCTAAATGGAGCAAATGAACACAGAACTGATAATTCTGGGTGATCTTCATTCCTGTTCCAAAGTAGGTAAAACATGCATGACCCATGGAAATCATAGCATTCATGGCGCGGTGGCAATTATCTCTAATATAAAATAAAAACTTCCCCTGAAACCCCAATTGTCCGATTCTGTCAAACCATATGTGGCAGTCGTGATGGCGCCGTGCTAGCGCGTTCGCTTCAGGTGCGAAAGTCCCGGCATTCGAGCCCAGCTGAAGCCGTTACGATTGTTTCCTTCGGCAAGGCATTTAAATTCCACGTTGCCTATTTTCTCTCTCCCTCGTTGCGATGGATTCCACCAGGAATGAGGTCTGTCTCGAGAGTGATTAATATAAGTTCTAAGAACTTGTTTCGCAATCGAGCTAAAAGTAAAGTTGCATAAACTAATGTATTACGTTCTGCCTAAATATCTAAATGGAGCAAATCCTTGTCGTGGCAACCTAAATAAGATTTTAACATTTGAAACATGAACACAGAACTGATAACTGATCCTTCGGGTGATCCTCGTTCCTGTTCCAAAGTAGGTCAAACATGCATGACCCATGCATAACATAGCCTTCATGGTGCGTTGGCAATTGTCTCTAATATAAAAACCAAATAATACTGACCTCCTGAAAGCCCAATTGCCCGAATCTGTCTAACTATCCGGCAACCACCCCTAAGGCAAAGTAAAGCTTATCCCGGAGCTTACCGAACAAGCCCGGAGCTTACCGAACAACACGTTAAAATCTCATTGTCAAGGAGACATGAGCTATGTGTATATCACCCACGTGTGAGAACGAGGTCAGGGAATGTATAGCAGCCAATTAAAGCGACATTACATCGCAAAAAGCCCAAAAATGCTTTTACGTATAAATAGCATTGCTACTATAAATTCTTCAGAAATTATTCGAACACTAACTTTTTCTACATAAAAAGTGTTTTTGTGGTATACAAACTCTCAACAGTGAACGTAGGATTTCATATAGCGGTCAGCTACTCTTCTTAATTGATGTTTTATTTAGTATTGGGGTCTATCGTTTAGAGATATTTTAAATCGTATTAGTCTAAACACGAAGGGTGAGATATAACGGTAAATCTGTACAATAAATCCTGTTATTCAGGATACACACATTGCATTACGCATGGATGTTGACCCTATTTACATTATTTTGTTATGTCAACAAACGTCGTATACGACGGTTGTTTATTAGTTGAAATACTCAGCTTTTGAGGTACATATTCGGAAAACAATTATACATTATAATAGGGAAATACATTCTGTAGAAATGTGCGTTTTCACCGATGTAGTGTCGCTTTAATAACATGGGTAGATTTGCTTGGCATTTTCTTCCGGTTTCCAATCAGTTTTTGAGGTACATATTCGGAAAACAATTATACATTATAATAGGGAAATACATTCTGTAGAAATGTGCGTTTTCACCGATGTAGTGTCGCTTTAATAACATGGGGAGATTTGCTTAGCATTTTCTTCCGGTCATGTCATGTAAAAATCAGGACACTATGTCAAACTAAAGTATATCAGTTCAACATATAAACCCAGACACGTTTGTTAAATTTAGGTTGATGTTGTCAGAAACAAGGTCACACAGTGGTTTAATCATATTATCTTTGTATGTATACTATAGATAGCCTGGGCTCCAAGTCTGCCTATTTTGCTTCTAACAAAACGAGTTGATATTATCAAAAACTCGATGCGGCACAGTTAAGGGCTTATGTGTTAAATAAATTGATATATATGAATCTACGCAACCTGCCCTTTTAGCCCCACCCTTTTGCCCATTACCCCCGCCCTCTTGCCCTTTGTTAAACAAAATTGGTTTTCCTTCTTTCTTTTTTTTATAATCCTCAACAAGTGCCAACATATTTAACTTAGAACTCGGCTGCCCTTTTCACCAATATGTCCTGCCTTCCTGGCTCTTTGATCAATCACCGTCATTTAGGAAAATGTTCTAGGTGTTTACCCCTTACCGCACCTCAAAATGCACCCTGTCCCTTTTCTGACCCACCATGCCCCTTTTCTGACCCACCGTGTCCCTTTTCTGACACACCATGTCCCTTTTCTGACCCACCATGCCATTTCCCCCACTCTAGAATAAACCCAAACTAATATAGCTAGCCATCGTGTATTCGGCACTTATCAACGTGAGCCTGGTTTAAACTGTACAGTATTACGGATATCTCACAGGTCAATGTACAACATTACACAATCAATGATTCCCCACAGGTTAATGTACAACATTACACAATCAATGATTCCCCACAGGTCAATGTACAACATTACACAATCATTGATTCCCCACAGGTCAATGTACTACATTACACAATCAATGATTCCCCACAGGTCAATGTACAACATTACACAATCACTGATTCCCCACAGGTCAATGTACAACATTACACAATCAATGATTCCCCACAGGTCAATGTACAACATTATACAATCACTGATTCCCCACAGGTCAATGTACAACATTACACAATCACTGATTCCCCACAGGTTAATGTACAACATTACACAATCACTGATTCCCCACAGGTCAATGTACAACATTACACAATCACTGATTCCCCACAGGTCAATGTACACCATTACACAATCAATGATTCCCCACAGGTCAATGTACAACATTATACAATCAATAATTCCCCACAGGTCAGTGTACAACATTATACAATCAATGATTCCCCCACAGGTCAATGTACAACAATACACAATCACTGATTTCCCACAGGTTAATGTACAACATTACACAATCACTGATTCCCCACAGGTCAATGTACAACATTACACAATCACTGATTCCCCACAGGTCAATGTACAACATTACACAATCAATGATTCCCCACAGGTCAATGTACAACATTACACAATCAATGATTCCTCTATAGGTCAATGTACAACATAACACAAACAATGATTCCCCACAGGTCAATGTACAACATTACACAATCAATGATTCCCCCACAGGTCAATGTACAACATTACACAATCAATGATTTCCACACAGGTTAATGTACAACATTACACAATCAATGATTTCCCCGGAAGTCAATGTGCAACATTACACAATCACTGATTCCCCACATGTCAATGTACAACATTACACAATCACTGATTCCCCACAGGTCAATGTACAACATTACACAATCAATGATTCCCCACAGGTCAATGTACAACATTACACAATCACTGATTCCCCACAGGTCAATGTACAACATTACACAATCAATGATTCCCTCACAGGTCAATGTACTACATTACACAATCAATGATTCATCCACAGGTCAATGTACAACATTACATAATCAATGATTCCCCACAGGTCAATATACAACATTACACAATCAATGATTCCCCACAGGTCAATGTACAACATTACACAATCAATGATTCCCCACAGGTTAATGTACAACATTACACAATCAGTGATTCCCCACAGGTCAATGTACAACATTACACAATCAATGATTCCCTCACAGGTCAATGTACAACATTACACAATCAATGATTCCCCACAGGTTAATGTACAACATTACACAATCACTGATTCCCCACAGGTCAATATACAACATTACACAATCAATGATTCCCCACAGGTCAATGTACAACATTACACAATCACTGATTCCCCACAGGTTAATGTACAACATTACACAATCACTGATTCCCCACAGGTCAATGTACAACATTACACAATCAATGATTCCCTCACAGGTCAATGTACTACATTACACAATCAATGATTCATCCACAGGTCAATGTACAACATTACATAATCAATGATTCCCCACAGGTCAATATACAACATTACACAATCAATGATTCCCCACAGGTCAATGTACAACATTACACAATCAATGATTCCCCACAGGTTAATGTACAACATTACACAATCAGTGATTCCCCACAGGTCAATGTACAACATTACACAATCAATGATTCCCTCACAGGTCAATGTACAACATTACACAATCAATGATTCCCCACAGGTTAATGTACTACATTACACAATCACTGATTCCCCACAGGTCAATGTACAACATTACACAATCAATGATTCCCCACAGGTCAATGTACAACATTACACAATCACTGATTCCCCACAGGTTAATGTACAACATTACACAATCAATGATTCCCCACAGGTCAACGTACAACATTACACAATCACTGATTCCCCACAGGTCAATGTACAACATTACACAATCACTGATTCCCCCACAGGTCAATGTACAACATTACACAAACAATGATTTCCCCGGAAGTCAATGTACACCATTACACAAGCAATGATTCCCCACAGGTCAATGTACAACATTATACAATCAATGATTCCCCACATGTCAATGTACAACATAACACAATCAATGATTCCCTCACAGGTCAATGTACTACATTACACAATCAATGATTCATCCACAGGTCAATGTACAACATTACATAATCAATGATTCCCCACAGGCCAATATACAACATTACACAATCAATGATTCCCCACAGGTCAATGTACAACATTACACAATCAATGATTCCCCACAGGTTAATGTACAACATTACACAATCAGTGATTCCCCACAGGTCAATGTACAACATTACACAATCAATGATTCCCTCACAGGTCAATGTACAACATTACACAATCAATGATTCCCCACAGGTTAATGTACTACATTACACAATCACTGATTCCCCACAGGTCAATGTACAACATTACACAATCAATGATTCCACACAGGTCAATGTACAACATTACACAATCACTGATTCCCCACAGGTTAATGTACAACATTACACAATCAATGATTCCCCACAGGTCAATGTACAACATTGCACAATCACTGATTCCCCACAGGACAATGTACAACATTACACAATCAATGATTCCCCACAGGTTAATGTACAACATTACACAATCACTGATTCCCCACAGGTTAATGTACAACATAACACAATCAATGATTCCCCAAATGTTAATGTACAACATTACACAATCACTGATTCCCCAAATGTCAATGTACAACATTACACAATCACTGATTCCCCAAATGTCAATGTACTACATTACACAATCACTGATTCCACACAGGTCAATGTACTACATTACACAATCAATGATTCCCCACAGGTTAATGTACAACATTACACAATCACTGATTCCCCACAGGTTAATGTACAACATAACACAATCAATGATTCCCCAAATGTTAATGTACAACATTACACAATCACTGATTTCCCAAATGTCAATGTACAACATTACACAATAACTGATTCCCCAAATGTCAATGTACTACATTACACAATCACTGATTCCACACAGGTCAATGTACTACATTACACAATCAATGATTCCCCACAGGTCAATGTACAACATTACACAATCACTGATTCCCCAAATGTCAATGTACAACATTACACAATCACTGATTCCCCACAGGTCAATGTACAACATTACACAATCACTGATTCCCCACATGTCAATGTACAACATTACACAATCAATGATTCCCCACAGGTCAATGTACAACATTACACAATCACTGATTCCCTCACAGGTCAATGTACAACATTACACAATCACTGATTCCCCACAGGTCAATGTAATACATTACACAATCAATGATTCCCCACAGGTCAATGTACAACATTACACAATCACTGATTCCCCACAGGTCAATGTACAACATTACACAATCACTGATTCCCCACAGGTCAATGTACAACATTACACAATTAATGATTCCCCACATGTCAATGTACAACATTACACAATCAATGATTCCCCACAGGTTATTGTACAACATTACACAATCAATGATTCCCCACAGGTCAATGTACAACATTACACAATCAATGATTCCACAGGTCAATGTACAACATTACAAATCAATGATTCCCAGGTCAATGTACAACATTACAAATCATGATTCCCCAGGTCAATGTACAACATTACACAACGGTTGTTTTGTTCCACACAGGTTAATGTACAACATTACACAATCAATGATTTCCCCGGAAGTCAATGTACAACATTACACAATCATGTTGTTGTTTGTTGTTGTTCTGATTCCCCACAGGTCAATGTACAACATTACACAATCAATGATTCCCCACAGGTCAATGTACAACATTACACAATCAATGATTCCCCACAGGTCAATGTACAACATTACACAATCAATGATTCCCCACAGGTCAATGTACAACATTACACAATCAATGATTCCCCACAGGTCAATGTACAACATTACACAATCAATGATTCCCCACAGGTCAATGTACAACATTACACAATCAATGATTCCCCAAATGTCAATGTACAACATTACACAATCACTGATTCCCCAAATGTCAATGTACAACATTACACAATCAATGATTCCCCACAGGTCAATGTACTACATTACACAATCACTGATTCCACACAGGTCAATGTACAACATTACACAATCAATGATTCCCCACAGGTCAATGTACAACATTACACAATCAATGATTCCCCACAGTTGTTTTGTAATGTACAACATTACACAATCATGATTCCCCACAGGTCAATGTACTACATTACACAATCACTGATTCCCCAGGTCAATGTACAACATTACACAATCAATGATTCCCCACAGGTCAATGTACAACATTACACAATCACTGATTCCCCACAGGTCAATGTACAACATTACACAATCAATGATTCCCCACAGGTCAATGTACAACATTACACAATCAATGATTCCCCACAGGTCAATGTACAACATTACACAATCACTGATTCCCCACAGGTTAATGTACAACATTACACAATCACTGATTCCCCACAGGTCAATGTACAACATTACACAATCACTGATTCCCCACAGGTCAATGTACAACATTACACAAACAATGATTTCCCCGGAAGTCAATGTACACCATTACACAAGCAATGATTCCCCACAGGTCAATGTACAACATTATACAATCAATGATTCCCCACATGTCAATGTACTACATTACACAATCAATGATTCATCCACAGGTCAATGTACAACATTACATAATCAATGATTTCCCACAGGCCAATATACAACATTACACAATCAATGATTCCCCACAGGTCAATGTACAACATTACACAATCAATGATTCCCCACAGGTTAATGTACACCATTACACAATCAGTGATTCCCCACAGGTCAATGTACAACATTACACAATCAATGATTCCCTCACAGGTCAATGTACAACATTACACAATCAATGATTCCCCACAGGTTAATGTACTACATTACACAATCACTGATTCCCCACAGGTTAATGTACAACATTACACAATCAATGATTCCCCACAGGTCAATGTACAACATTACACAATCACTGATTCCCCACAGGTCAATGTACAACATTACACAATCAATGATTCCCCACAGGTTAATGTACAACATTACACAATCACTGATTCCCCACAGGTCAATGTACAACATTACACAATCCCTGATTCCCCACAGGTCAATGTACAACATTACACAATCAATGATTCCCCACAGGTTAATGTACAACATTACACAATCACTGATTCCCCACAGGTTAATGTACAACATTACACAATCACTGATTCACCACAGGTCAATGTACAACATTACACAATCACTGATTCCCCCACAGGTCAATGTACAACATTACACAAACAATGATTTCCCCGGAAGTCAATGTACACCATTACACAAGCAATGATTCCCCACAGGTCAATGTACAACATTATACAATCAATGATTCCCCACATGTCAATGTACAACATAACACAATCAATGATTCCCCACAGGTCAATGTACACCATTACACAAACAATGATTTCCCCGGAAGTCAATGTGCACCATTACACAATCAATGATTCCCCACAGGTCAATGTACAACATTACACAATCAATGATTCATCCACAGGTCATTGTACAACATTACACAATCACTGATTCCCTCACAGGTCAATGTACTACATTACACAATCAATGATTCCCCAAAGGTTAATGTACAACATTACACAATCACTGATTCCCCAAATGTCAATGTACAACATTACACAATCACTGATTCCCCAAATGTCAATGTACAACATTACACAATCACCGATTCCCCACAGGTTAATGTACTACATTACACAATCACTGATTCCACACAGGTCAATGTACTACATTACACAATCAATGATTCCCCAAATGTCAATGTACAACATTACACAATCACTGATTCCCCACAGGTCAATGCACTACATTACACAATCACTGATTCTACACAGGTCAATGTACTACATTACACAATCAATGATTCCTCACAGGTCAATGTACAACATTACACAATCACTGATTCCCCACAGGTCAATGTACAACATTACACAATCACTGATTCCCCACAGATCAATGTACAACATTACACAATCACTGATTCCCCACAGGTCAATGTACAACATTACACAATCACTGATTCCCCACAGGTCAATGTACAACATTACACAATCACTGATTCCCCAAATGTCAATGTACAACATTACACAATCACTGATTCCCCACAGGTCAATGTACTACATTACACAATCACTGATTCCCCCACAGGTCAATGTACAACATTACACAAACAATGATTTCCCCGGAAGTCAATGTACACCATTACACAAGCAATGATTCCCCACAGGTCAATGTACAACATTATACAATCAATGATTCCCCACATGTCAATGTACAACATAACACAATCAATGATTCCCCACAGGTCAATGTACAACATTACACAAACAATGATTTCCCCGGAAGTCAATGTACACCATTACACAATCAATGATTCCCCACAGGTCAATGTACAACATTACACAATCAATGATTCATCCACAGGTCATTGTACAACATTACACAATCACTGATTCCCTCACAGGTTAATGTACAACATTACACAATCACTGATTCCCCAAATGTCAATGTACAACATTACACAATCACTGATTCCCCAAATGTCAATGTACAATATTACACAATCACCGATTCCCCACAGGTCAATGTACTACATTACACAATCACTGATTCCACACAGGTCAATTTACTACATTACACAATCAATGATTCCCCAAATGTCAATGTACAACATTACACAATCACTGATTCCCCACAGGTCAATGCACTACATTACACAATCACTGATTCCACACAGGTCAATGTACTACATTACACAATCAATGATTCCTCACAAGTCAATGTACAACATTACACAATCACTTATTCCCCACAGGTCAATGTACAACATTACACAATCACTGATTCCCCACAGATCAATGTACAACATTACACAATCACTGATTCCCCACAGGTCAATGTACAACATTACACAATCACTGATTCCCCAAATGTCAATGTACAACATTACACAATCACTGATTCCCCACAGGTCAATGTACTACATTACACAATCACTGATTCCACACAGGTCAATGTACTACATTACACAATCAATGATTCCCCACAGGTCAATGTACAACATTACACAATCACTGATTCCCTCACAGGTCAATGTACAACATTACACAATCACTGATTCCCCACAGGTCAATGTACTACATTACACAATCAATGATTCCCCACAGGTCAATGTACAACATTACACAATCACTGATTCCCCACAGGTCAATGTTCAACATTACACAATCACTGATTCCCCACAGGTCAATGTACAACATTACAAAATCACTGATTCCCCACAGGTCAATGTACAACATTACACAATTAATGATTTCCCCACATGTCAATGTACAACATTACACAATCAATGATTCCCCACAGGTTATTGTACAACATTACACAATCAATGATTTCCCCACAGGTCAATGTACAACATTACACAATCACTGATTCCCCACAGGTTAATGTACAACATTACACAATCAATGATTCCCCACAGGTTATTGTACAACATTACACAATCACTGATTCCCCAAATGTCAATGTAGAACATTACACAATCAATGATTCCCCACAGGTTAATGTATAACATTACACAATCAATGATTCCCCACAGGTTAATGTACAACATAACACAATCAATGATTCCCCACAGGTTAATGTACAACATTACACAATCAATGATTCCCCACAGGTCAATGTACTACATTACACAATCACTGATTCCAAACAGGTCAATGTACTACATTACACAATCAATGATTCCCCACAGGTCAATGTACAACATTACACAATCACTTATTCCCTCACAGGTCAATGTACAACATTACACAATCACTGATTCCCCACAGGTCAATGTACTACATTACACAATCAATGATTCCCCACAGGTCAATGTACAACATTACACAATCACTGATTCCCCACAGGTCAATGTATAACATTACAAAATCACTGATTCCCCACAGGTCAATGTACAACATTACAAATTAATGATATCCCCACATGTCAATGTACAACATTACACAATCAATGATTTCCCCACAGGTCAATGTACAACATTACACAATCACTGATTCCCCACAGGTTAATGTACAACATAACACAATCAATGATTCCCCACAGGTTAATGTACAACATTACACAATCAATGATTCCCCATAGGTCAATGTACAACATTACACAATCACTGATTCCCCACAGGTTAATGTACAACATTACACAATCAATGATTCCCCACAGGTCAATGTACAACATTACACAATCACTGATTCCCCACAGGTTAATGTACAACATAACACAATCAATGATTCCCCACAGGTTAATGTACAACATTACACAATCAATGATTCCCCACAGGTCAATGTACAACATTACACAATCAATGATTTCCCCACAGGTCAATGTACAACATTACACAATCACTGATTCCCCACAGTTTAATGTACAACATAACACAATCAATGATTCCCCACAGGTTAATGTACAACATTACACAATCAATGATTCCCCACAGGTCAATGTACAACATTACACAATCAATGATTTCACCGGAAGTCAATGTACAACATTACACAACCAATGATTTCCCCGGAAGTCGATGTACAACATTACACAATCAATGATTTCCCCGGAAGTCAATGCACAACATTACACAACCAATGATATCCCCGGAAGTCAATGTACAACATTACACAATCAATGATTTCCCCGGAAGTCAATGTACAACATTACACAACCAATGATTTACCCGGAAGTCAATGTACAACATTACACAACCAATGATTCCACACAGGTCAATGTACAACATTACACAATCAATGATTCCACACAGTTCAATGTACAACATAACATAATCAATGATTCCACACAGGTCAATGTACAACATAACACAATCACTGATTCCGCACAGGTCAATGTACAACATTACACAATCAATGATTCCCCACAGGTCAATGTACAACATTACACAATCAATGATTCATCCACAGGTCATTATACAACATTACACAGTCACTGATTCCCTCACAGGTCAATGTACTACATTACACAATCAATGATTCCCCACAGGTCAATGTACAACATTACAACAATCACTGATTCCCCACAGGTCAATGTACAACATTACACAATTAATGATTCCCCACATGTCAATGTACAACATTACACAATCAATGATTCCCCACAGGTTATTGTACAACATTACACAATCAATGATTCCCCACAGGTCAATGTACAACATTACACAATCACTGATTCCCCACAGGTTAATGTACAACATTACACAATCACTGATTCCCCACATGTCAATGTACAACATTACACAATCAATGATTCCCCACAGGTTATTGTACAACATTACACAATCAATGATTTCCCCACAGGTCAATGTACAACATTACACAATCACTGATTCCCCACAGGTTATTGTACAACATTACACCATCACTGAATCCCCAAATGTCAATGTACAACATTACACAATCAATGATTCCCCACAGGTTAATGTACAACATTACACAATCAATGATTCCCCACAGGATAATGTACAACATAACACAATCAATGATTCCCCACAGGTTAATGTACAACAATACACAATCAATGATTCCCCACAGGTCAATCTACAACATTACACAATCAATGATTTCCCCGGAAGTCAATGCACAACATTACACAACCAATGATTCCCCGGAAGTCAATGTACAACATTACACAACCAATGATTTCCCCGGAAGTCGATGTACAACATTACACAACCAATGATTTCCCCGGAAGTCGATGTACAACATTACACAATCAATGATTTCCCCGGAAGTCAATGCACAACATTACACAACCAATTATATCCCCGGCAGTCAATGTACAACATTACACAAACAATGATTTCCCCGGAAGTCAATGTACAACATTACACAACCAATGATTTACCTGGAAGTCAATGTACAACATTACACAACCAATGATTCCACACAGGTCAATGTACAACATTACACAATCAATGATTCCACACAGGTCAATGTACAACATAACATAATCAATGATTCCCCACAGGTCAATGTACAACATTACACAATCACTGATTCCCCACAGGTCAATGTACAACATTACACAATCAATGATTCCCCACAGGTCAATGTACAACATTACACAATCAATGATTCATCCACAGGTCATTATACAACATTACACAGTCACTGATTCCCTCACAGGTCAATGTACTACATTACACAATCAATGATTCCCCACAGGTTAATGTACAACATTACACAATCATTGATTCCCCAAATGTCAATGTACAACATTACACAATCACTGATTCCCCAAATGTCAATGTACAACATTACACAATCACTGATTCCCCAAATGTCAATGTACAACATTACACAATCACTGATTCCCCACAGGTCAATGTACTACATTACACAATCACTGATTCCACACAGGTCAATGTACTACATTACACAATCAATGATTCCCCAAATGTCATTGTACAACATTACACAATCACTGATTCCCCACAGGTCAATGCACTACATTACACAATCACTGATTCCACACAGGTCAATGTACTACATTACACAATCAATGATTCCTCACAGGTCAATGTACAACATTACACAATCACTGATTCCCCACAGGTCAATGTACAACATTACACAAATAATGATTTCCCCACATGTCAATGTACAACATTACACAATCAATGATTCCCCACAAGTTATTGTACAACATTACACAATCACTGATTCCCCACAGGTCAATGTACAACATTACACAAACAATGATTTCCCCGGAAGTCAATGTACACCATTACACAATCAATGATTCCCCACAGGTCAATGTACAACATTATACAATCAATGATTCCCCACATGTCAATGTACAACATAACACAATCAATGATTCCGCACAGGTCAATGTACAACATTACACAATCACTGATTGCCCATAGGTCAATGTACAACATTACACAATCAATGATTCCCCACAGGTCAATGTACAACATTACACAATCAATGATTCATCCACAGGTCATTGTACAACATTACACAATCACTGATTCCCTCACAGGTCAATGTACTACATTACACAATCAATGATTCCCCACAGGTTAATGTACAACATTACACAATCACTGATTCCCCACAGGTTAATGTACAACATAACACAATCAATGATTCCCCAAATGTCAATGTACAACATTACACAATCACTGATTCCCCAAATGTCAATGTACAACATTACACAATCACTGATTCCCCAAATGTCAATGTACAACATTACACAATCACTGATTCCCCAAATGTCAATGTACTACATTACACAATCACTGATTCCACACAGGTCAATGTACTACATTACACAATCAATGTTTCCCCACAGGTCAATGTACAACATTACACAATCACTGATTCCCCAAATGTCAATGTACAACATTACACAATCACTGATTCCCCACAGGTCAATGTACTACATTACACAATCACTGATTCCACACAGGTCAATGTACTACATTACACAATCAATGAATCCCCACAGGTCAATGTACAACATTACACAATCACTGATTCCCTCACAGGTCAATGTACAACATTACACAATCACTGATTCCCACAGGTCAATGTACAACATTACACAATCACTGATTCCCCACAGGTCAATGTACAACATTACACAATCACTGATTCCCCACAGGTCAATGTACAACATTACACAATTAATGATTTTCCCACATGTCAATGTACAACATTACACAATCAATGATTCCCCACAGGTTATTGTACAACATTACACAATCAATGATTTCCCCACAGGTCAATGTACAACATTACACAATCACTGATTCCCCACAGGTTAATGTACAACATTACACAATCAATGATTCCCCACAGGTTAATGTACAACATTACACAATCAATGATTCCCCACAGGTTAATGTACAACATAACACAATCAATGATTCCCCACAGGTTAATGTACAACATTACACAATCAATGATTCCCCACAGGTCAATGTACAACATTACACAATCAATGATTTCCCCGGAAGTCAATGTACAACATTACACAATCACTGATTCCCCATATGTCAAAGTACAACATTACACAATCACTGATTCCCCAAATGTCAATGTACAACATTACACAATCACTGATTCCCCACAGGTCAATGTACTACATTACACAATCACTGATTCCACACAGGTCAATGTACTACATTACACAATCAATGATTCCCCAAATGTCAATGTACAACATTACACAATCACTGATTCCCCACAGGTCAATGCACTACATTACACAATCACTGATTCCACACAGGTCAATGTACTACATTACACAATCAATGATTCCTAACAGGTCAATGTACAACATTACACAATCAATGATTCCCCACAGGTCAATGTACAACATTATACAATCAATGATTCCCCACATGTCAATGTACAACATAACACAATCAATGATTCCCCACAGGTCAATGTACAACATTACATAATCACTGATTCCCCACATGTCAATGTACAACATTACACAATCAATGATTCCCCACAGGTCAATGTACAGCATTACACAATCAATGATTCATCCACAGGTCATTGTACAACATTACACAATCACTGATTCCCTCAAAGGTCAATGTACTACATTACACAATCAATGATTCCCCACAGGTTAATGTACAACATTACACAATCACTGATTCCCCACAGGTTAATGTACAACATAACACAATCAATGATTCCCCAAATGTTAATGTACAACATTACACAATCACTGATTCCCCAAATGTCAATGTACAACATTACACAATCACTGATTCCCCAAATGTCAATGTACTACATTACACAATCACTGATTCCACACAGGTCAATGTACTACATTACACAATCAATGATTCCCCACAGGTTAATGTACAACATTACACAATCACTGATTCCCCACAGGTTAATGTACAACATAACACAATCAATGATTCCCCAAATGTTAATGTACAACATTACACAATCACTGATTTCCCAAATGTCAATGTACAACATTACACAATAACTGATTCCCCAAATGTCAATGTACTACATTACACAATCACTGATTCCACACAGGTCAATGTACTACATTACACAATCAATGATTCCCCACAGGTCAATGTACAACATTACACAATCACTGATTCCCCAAATGTCAATGTACAACATTACACAATCACTGATTCCCCACAGGTCAATGTACTACATTACACAATCACTGATTCCACACATGTCGATGTACTACATTACACAATCAACGAATCCCCACAGGTCAATGTACAACATTACACAATCACTGATTCCCTCACAGATCAATGTACAACATTACACAATCACTGATTCCCCACAGGTCAATGTAATACATTACACAATCAATGATTCCCCACAGGTCAATGTACAACATTACACAATCACTGATTCCCCACAGGTCAATGTACAACATTACACAATCACTGATTCCCCACAGGTCAATGTACAACATTACACAATTAATGATTTCCCCACATGTCAATGTACAACATTACACAATCAATGATTCCCCACAGGTTATTGTACAACATTACACAATCAATGATTTCCCCACAGGTCAATGTACAACATTACACAATCACTGATTCCCCACAGGTTAATGTACAACATTACACAATCAATGATTCCCCACAGGTTAATGTACAACATTACACAATCAATGATTCCTCACAGGTTAATGTACAACATTACACAATCAATGATTCCTCACAGGTTAATGTACAACATAACACAATCAATGATTCCACACAGGTCAATGTACAACATAACACAATCTATGATTCCCCACAGGTCAATGTACAACATTACACAATCAATGAGTTCCCACAGGTCAATGTACAACATTACACAATCAATGATTTCCCCGGAAGTCAATGTACAACATTACATAATCAATGATTTCCCCGGAAGTCAATGTACAACATTACACAACCAATGATTTCCCCGGAAGTCAATGTACAACATTACACAACCAATGATTTCCCCGCAAGTCAATGTACAACATTACACAACCAACGATTTCCCCGGAAGTCAATGTACAACATTACACAACCAATGATTTCCCCGGAAGTCAATGTACAACATTACACAACCAATGATTTCCCCGGAAGTCAATGTACAACATTACATAACCAATGATATCCCCGGAAGTCAATATACAACATTACACAACCAATGATTCCCCACAGGTTAATGTACAACATTACACAATCACTGATTCCCCAAATGTCAATGTACAACATTACACAATCACTGATTCCCCAAATGTCAATGTACAACATTACACAATCAATGATTCCCCAAATGTCAATGTACTACATTACACAATCACTGATTCCACACAGGTCAATGTACTACATTACACAATCAATGATTCCCCACAGGTCAATGTACAACATTACACAATCACTGATTCCCCAAATGTCAATGTACAACATTACACAATCACTGATTCCACACAGGTCAATGTACTACATTACACAATCAATGATTCCCCACAGGTCAATGTACAAAATTACACAATCACTGATTCCCTCACAGGTCAATGTACAACATTGCACAATCACTGATTCCTCACAGGTCAATGTAATACATTACACAATCAATGATTCCCCACAGGTCAATGTACAACATTACACAATCACTGATTCCCCACAGGTTAATGTACAACATTACACAATCACTGATTCCCCAAATGTCAATGTACAACATTACACAATCACGGATTCCACACAGGTCAATGTACTACATTACACAATCAATGATTCCCCACAGGTCAATGTACAACATTACACAATCACTGATTCCCCAAATGTCAATGTACAACATTACACAATCACTGATTCCCCACAGGTCAATGTACTACATTATACAATCACTGATTCCACACAGGTCAATGTACTACATTACACAATCAATGATTCCCCACAGGTCAATGTACAACATTACACAATCACTGATTCCCTCACAGGTCAATGTACAACATTACACAATCACTGATTCCCCACAGGTCAATGTACTACATTACACAATCAATGATTCCCCACAGGTCAATGTACAACATTACACAATCACTGATTCCCCACAGGTCAATGTACAACATTACACAATCACTGATTCCCCACAGGTCAATGTACAACATTACACAATCACTGATTCCCCACAGGTCAATGTACAACATTACACAATTAATGATTTCCCCACATGTCAATGTACAACATTACACAATCAATGATTCCCCACAGGTTATTGTACAACATTACACAATCAATGATTTCCCCAAGTCGATGTACAACATTACACAATCAATGATTTCCCCGGAAGTCAATGTACAACATTACACAACCAATGATTCCCCGGAGTCAATGTACAACATTACACAATCAATGATTTCCCCGGAAGTCAATGTACAACATTACACAACCAATGATTTACCAGGAAGTCAATGTACAACATTACACAATCAATGATTCCACACAGGTCAATGTACAACATTACACAATCAATGATTCCCCACAGGTCAATGTACAACATTACACAATCAATGATTCCCCACAGGTCAATGTACAACATTACACAATCACTGATTCCCCACAGGTCAATGTACAACATTACACAATCAATGATTCCCCACAGGTCAATGTACAACATTACACAATCAATGATTCATCCACAGGTCATTGTACAACATTACACAGTCACTGATTCCCTCACAGGTCAATGTACTACATTACACAATCAATGATTCCCCACAGGTTAATGTACAACATTACACAATCATTGATTCCCCACAGGTCAATGTACAACATTACACAATCACTGATTCCCCACAGGTCAATGTACAACATTACACAATCACTGATTCCTCACAGGTCAATGTACAACATTACACAATCAATGATTCCCCACAGGTCAATGTACAACATTACACAATCACTGATTCCCCACAGGTTAATGTACAACATTACACAATCACTGATTCCCCAAATGTCAATGTACACATTTCACAATCACGGATTCCACACAGGTCAATGTACTACATTACACAATCAATGATTCCCCACAGGTCAATGTACAACATTACACAATCACTGATTCCCCAATGTCAATGTACAACATTACACAATCACTGATTCCCCAAATGTCAATGTACAACATTACACAATCACTGATTCCCCACAGGTCAATGTACTACATTACACAATCACTGATTCCACACAGGTCAATGTACTACATTACACAATCAATGATTCCCCACAGGTCAATGTACAACATTACACAATCACTGATTCCCTCACAGGTCAATGTACAACATTACACAATCACTGATTCCCCACAGGTCAATGTACTACATTACACAATCAATGATTCCCCGCAGGTCAATGTACAACATTACACAATCACTGATTCCCCACAGGTCAATGTACAACATTACACAATCACTGATTCTCCACAGGTCAATGTACAACATTACACAATCACTGATTCCCCACAGGTCAATGTACAACATTACACAATTAATGATTTCCCCACATGTCAATGTACAACATTACACAATCAATGATTCCCCACAGGTTATTGTACAACATTACACAATCAATGATTTCCCAAAGGTCAATGTACAACATTACACAATCAATGATTTCCCCGGAAGTCAAAGTACAACATTACACAATCAATGATTTCCCCGGAAGTCAATGTACAGCATTACACAACCAATGATTTCCCCGGAAGTCGATGTACAACATTACACAATCAATGATTTCCCCGGAAGTCAATGCACAACATTACACAACCAATGATATCCCCGGAAGTCAATGTACAACATTACACAATCAATGATTTCCCCGGAAGTCAATGTACAACATTACACAACCAATGATTTACCCGGAAGTCAATGTACAACATTACACAACCAATGATTCCACACAGGTCAATGTACAACATTACACAATCAATGATTCCACACAGGTCAATGTACAACATAACACAATCAATGATTCCACACAGGTCAATGTACAACATAACACAATCTATGATTCCCCACAGGTCAATGTACAAGATTACACAATCAATGATTCCACACAGGTCAATGTACAACATTACACAATCAATGATTCCACACAGGTCAATGTACAACATTACACAATCAATGATTCCACACAGGTCAATGTACAACATTACACAATCAATGATTCCACACAGGTCATCAATGTACAACATTACACAATCAATGATTCCCCACAGGTCAATGTACAACATTACACAATCTATGATTCCCCATACGTCAATGTACAACATTACACAATCAATGAGTTCCCACAGGTCAATGTACAACATTACACAATTAATGATTTCCCAGGAAGTCAATGTACAACATTACATAATCAATGATTTCCCCGGAAGTCAATGTACAACATTACACAACCAATGATTTCCCCGGAAGTCAATGTACAACATTACACAACCAACGATTTCCCCGGAAGTCAATGTACAACATTACACAACCAATGATTTCCCCGGAAGTCAATGTACAACATTACACAATCAATGATTTCCCGGAAGTCAATGTACAACATTACACAATCTGATTTCCCCGGAAGTCAATGCACAACATTACACAACACTTGACTGGTGCATGATATTTAACCCATTCAACACCAAGTAACTGACATGGACTGGTGCATGATATTTAACCCATTCAACACCAAGTAACTGACATGGACTGGTGCATG
>CM026399.1:64924795-64984795 GCA_014843695.1 Archivesica marissinica | reverse complement strand
CATCTACGTAGTAAACGTACCTACGTAGTAAACGCAGCTACGTAGTAAACGCATCTACGTAGTAAACGTACCTACGTAGTAAACGCAGCTACGTAGTAAACGCAGCTACGTAGTAAACGCAGCTACGTAGTAAACGCATCTACGTAGTAATCACACATACGTAGTAAACGCACCTACGTAGTAATCGCAACTACGTAGTAAACACAGCTACGTAGTAAACGCAGCTACGTAGTAAACGCAGCTACGTAGTAAACGCAGCTACGTAGTAAACGCATCTACGTTGTAATCACACATACGTAGTAAACGCATCTACGTAGTAAACGCATCTACGTAGTAAACGCATCTACGTAGTAATCACACATACGTAGTAAACGCATCTACGTAGTAATCACACATACGTAGTAAACGCACCTACGTAGTAATCGCACCTACGTAGTAAACGCATCTACGTAGTAAACGCAGCTACGTAATAAACGCACATACGTAGTAAGCGAATATAAAATGAAACAATTTGATCACAAACGTATATGGTTAGGTAAACTGTATTGTTATAGGGAAGTCAGTGATCTGAGGGCCAAAAAACTGGTATCAGAGAATAGAGAATTGTTCATTAAACATTCCTACTTACTCTCGGCGGAGTTTGAACATTTAATTTGTTTTCTACTGAATACTGTTTGTTATTTGTTGCAGATGGAACGGAGGTGAGACAGGAGCGTGGTAGAGTTAAGTTAACGGGTCATGTGAATCTGCAGTTCGCAAACAGTATCCGTACAGATACCGGAAGTTACAAATGTGTCGTTACGCATGCGCTAGGTAGCATCACTAGAGAGTATCACCTGGAAATAGAAGGTATGTTTCTTTTGAGACATTTCGTTCTAGCGACTAATTCCACTGTCAAATAACTACTGTTAGCGATTTACACTGCTACACTGTAAGGTAAGGTCCTTGTCGTAACCACACTTATACCCCCGTCAACTTACTACTGTTAGCGATGTACACTGTTACACTGTAAGGTAAGGTCCTTGTCGTAACCACACTTATACCCCCGCCAACTTACTACTGTTAGCGATTTACACTGCTACACTGTAAGGTAAGGTCCTTGTCGTAACCACACTTATACCCCCGTCAACTTACTACTGTTAGCGATGTACACTGTTACACTGTAAGGTAAGGTCCTTGTCGTAACCACACTTATACCCCCGCCAACTTACTACTGTTAGCGATGTACACTGTTACACTGTAAGGTAAGGTCCTTGTCGTAACCACACTTATACCCCCGTCAACTTACTACTAGAGGTTGCTTGCATCTTTGAGACCTGTGCTGTAACATCATTTATTTCATCCGTTAACCCATTTGCACGCTAGCGGGAGTAGCGGCAGATAGCATCTCCTTTGCATTTGCAAACAGCACAGAACCATACCAGACGGCGCAGAACATGCACAAAACGTGCCGTCTGATCAGGCTCTATGTTGTTTGCTATCCAGATATTGGAGCTAAAACACTTGGCTGAATAGCAAATAACATAGATCCTGATCATACGCGTAGACGCGGCTGATCTGGATCTATGTTGTTTGCAAATGTGATCTCATTTACTCAGCAGGCAAAGGGTTAACTAACTACTGAGAGTTGATTACTTTATAAGTGTTTACGCTATCTGAGCTAGATTCCCAATGAGTTATTTATATAGAACGGTTGACCCACGTCCTATATCGATTGACATCTGTCTGGCGTGGTCAGTTATATACTTGCAACATCATTTCCTCCGAAACCGCTTGGTCACTCTGCACATTATATGACTTATCAATATATGGCGGTCTGCCTAAATATCTAAATGGAGCAAATGAACACAGAACTGATAATTCTGGGTGATCTTCATTCCTGTTCCAAAGTAGGTAAAACATGCATGACCCATGGAAATCATAGCATTCATGGCGCGGTGGCAATTATCTCTAATATAAAATAAAAACTTCCCCTGAAACCCCAATTGTCCGATTCTGTCAAACCATATGTGGCAGTCGTGATGGCGCCGTGCTAGCGCGTTCGCTTCAGGTGCGAAAGTCCCGGCATTCGAGCCCAGCTGAAGCCGTTACGATTGTTTCCTTCGGCAAGGCATTTAAATTCCACGTTGCCTATTTTCTCTCTCCCTCGTTGCGATGGATTCCACCAGGAATGAGGTCTGTCTCGAGAGTGATTAATATA
This sequence comes from Archivesica marissinica, assembly GCA_014843695.1. Taxonomy (NCBI): domain Eukaryota; kingdom Metazoa; phylum Mollusca; class Bivalvia; order Venerida; family Vesicomyidae; genus Archivesica; species Archivesica marissinica. The sequence goes on along the minus strand of CM026399.1, from coordinate 64,982,595 downwards.
AGTTCTAAGAACTTGTTTCGCAATCGAGCTAAAAGTAAAGTTGCATAAACTAATGTATTACGTTCTGCCTAAATATCTAAATGGAGCAAATCCTTGTCGTGGCAACCTAAATAAGATTTTAACATTTGAAACATGAACACAGAACTGATAACTGATCCTTCGGGTGATCCTCGTTCCTGTTCCAAAGTAGGTCAAACATGCATGTGTAACATAGCCTTCATGGTGCGTTGGCAATTGTCTCTAATATAAAAACCAAATAATACTGACCTCCTGAAAGCCCAATTGCCCGAATCTGTCTAACTATCCGGCAACCACCCCTAAGGCAAAGTAAAGCTTATCCCGGAGCTTACCGAACAAGCCCGGAGCTTACCGAACAACACGTTAAAATCTCATTGTCAAGGAGACATGAGCTATGTGTATATCACCCACGTGTGAGAACGAGGTCAGGGAATGTATAGCAGCCAATTAAAGCGACATTACATCGCAAAAAGCCCAAAAATGCTTTTACGTATAAATAGCATTGCTACTATAAATTCTTCAGAAATTATTCGAACACTAACTTTTTCTACATAAAAAGTGTTTTTGTGGTATACAAACTCTCAACAGTGAACGTAGGATTTCATATAGCGGTCAGCTACTCTTCTTAATTGATGTTTTATTTAGTATTGGGGTCTATCGTTTAGAGATATTTTAAATCGTATTAGTCTAAACACGAAGGGTGAGATATAACGGTAAATCTGTACAATAAATCCTGTTATTCAGGATACACACATTGCATTACGCATGGATGTTGACCCTATTTACATTATTTTGTTATGTCAACAAACGTCGTATACGACGGTTGTTTATTAGTTGAAATACTCAGCTTTTGAGGTACATATTCGGAAAACAATTATACATTATAATAGGGAAATACATTCTGTAGAAATGTGCGTTTTCACCGATGTAGTGTCGCTTTAATAACATGGGTAGATTTGCTTGGCATTTTCTTCCGGTTTCCAATCAGTTTTTGAGGTACATATTCGGAAAACAATTATACATTATAATAGGGAAATACATTCTGTAGAAATGTGCGTTTTCACCGATGTAGTGTCGCTTTAATAACATGGGGAGATTTGCTTAGCATTTTCTTCCGGTCATGTCATGTAAAAATCAGGACACTATGTCAAACTAAAGTATATCAGTTCAACATATAAACCCAGACACGTTTGTTAAATTTAGGTTGATGTTGTCAGAAACAAGGTCACACAGTGGTTTAATCATATTATCTTTGTATGTATACTATAGATAGCCTGGGCTCCAAGTCTGCCTATTTTGCTTCTAACAAAACGAGTTGATATTATCAAAAACTCGATGCGGCACAGTTAAGGGCTTATGTGTTAAATAAATTGATATATATGAATCTACGCAACCTGCCCTTTTAGCCCCACCCTTTTGCCCATTACCCCCGCCCTCTTGCCCTTTGTTAAACAAAATTGGTTTTCCTTCTTTCTTTTTTTTATAATCCTCAACAAGTGCCAACATATTTAACTTAGAACTCGGCTGCCCTTTTCACCAATATGTCCTGCCTTCCTGGCTCTTTGATCAATCACCGTCATTTAGGAAAATGTTCTAGGTGTTTACCCCTTACCGCACCTCAAAATGCACCCTGTCCCTTTTCTGACCCACCATGCCCCTTTTCTGACCCACCGTGTCCCTTTTCTGACACACCATGTCCCTTTTCTGACCCACCATGCCATTTCCCCCACTCTAGAATAAACCCAAACTAATATAGCTAGCCATCGTGTATTCGGCACTTATCAACGTGAGCCTGGTTTAAACTGTACAGTATTACGGATATCTCACAGGTCAATGTACAACATTACACAATCAATGATTCCCCACAGGTTAATGTACAACATTACACAATCAATGATTCCCCACAGGTCAATGTACAACATTACACAATCATTGATTCCCCACAGGTCAATGTACTACATTACACAATCAATGATTCCCCACAGGTCAATGTACAACATTACACAATCACTGATTCCCCACAGGTCAATGTACAACATTACACAATCAATGATTCCCCACAGGTCAATGTACAACATTATACAATCACTGATTCCCCACAGGTCAATGTACAACATTACACAATCACTGATTCCCCACAGGTTAATGTACAACATTACACAATCACTGATTCCCCACAGGTCAATGTACAACATTACACAATCACTGATTCCCCACAGGTCAATGTACACCATTACACAATCAATGATTCCCCACAGGTCAATGTACAACATTATACAATCAATAATTCCCCACAGGTCAGTGTACAACATTATACAATCAATGATTCCCCCACAGGTCAATGTACAACAATACACAATCACTGATTTCCCACAGGTTAATGTACAACATTACACAATCACTGATTCCCCACAGGTCAATGTACAACATTACACAATCACTGATTCCCCACAGGTCAATGTACAACATTACACAATCAATGATTCCCCACAGGTCAATGTACAACATTACACAATCAATGATTCCTCTATAGGTCAATGTACAACATAACACAAACAATGATTCCCCACAGGTCAATGTACAACATTACACAATCAATGATTCCCCCACAGGTCAATGTACAACATTACACAATCAATGATTTCCACACAGGTTAATGTACAACATTACACAATCAATGATTTCCCCGGAAGTCAATGTGCAACATTACACAATCACTGATTCCCCACATGTCAATGTACAACATTACACAATCACTGATTCCCCACAGGTCAATGTACAACATTACACAATCAATGATTCCCCACAGGTCAATGTACAACATTACACAATCACTGATTCCCCACAGGTCAATGTACAACATTACACAATCAATGATTCCCTCACAGGTCAATGTACTACATTACACAATCAATGATTCATCCACAGGTCAATGTACAACATTACATAATCAATGATTCCCCACAGGTCAATATACAACATTACACAATCAATGATTCCCCACAGGTCAATGTACAACATTACACAATCAATGATTCCCCACAGGTTAATGTACAACATTACACAATCAGTGATTCCCCACAGGTCAATGTACAACATTACACAATCAATGATTCCCTCACAGGTCAATGTACAACATTACACAATCAATGATTCCCCACAGGTTAATGTACAACATTACACAATCACTGATTCCCCACAGGTCAATATACAACATTACACAATCAATGATTCCCCACAGGTCAATGTACAACATTACACAATCACTGATTCCCCACAGGTTAATGTACAACATTACACAATCACTGATTCCCCACAGGTCAATGTACAACATTACACAATCAATGATTCCCTCACAGGTCAATGTACTACATTACACAATCAATGATTCATCCACAGGTCAATGTACAACATTACATAATCAATGATTCCCCACAGGTCAATATACAACATTACACAATCAATGATTCCCCACAGGTCAATGTACAACATTACACAATCAATGATTCCCCACAGGTTAATGTACAACATTACACAATCAGTGATTCCCCACAGGTCAATGTACAACATTACACAATCAATGATTCCCTCACAGGTCAATGTACAACATTACACAATCAATGATTCCCCACAGGTTAATGTACTACATTACACAATCACTGATTCCCCACAGGTCAATGTACAACATTACACAATCAATGATTCCCCACAGGTCAATGTACAACATTACACAATCACTGATTCCCCACAGGTTAATGTACAACATTACACAATCAATGATTCCCCACAGGTCAACGTACAACATTACACAATCACTGATTCCCCACAGGTCAATGTACAACATTACACAATCACTGATTCCCCCACAGGTCAATGTACAACATTACACAAACAATGATTTCCCCGGAAGTCAATGTACACCATTACACAAGCAATGATTCCCCACAGGTCAATGTACAACATTATACAATCAATGATTCCCCACATGTCAATGTACAACATAACACAATCAATGATTCCCTCACAGGTCAATGTACTACATTACACAATCAATGATTCATCCACAGGTCAATGTACAACATTACATAATCAATGATTCCCCACAGGCCAATATACAACATTACACAATCAATGATTCCCCACAGGTCAATGTACAACATTACACAATCAATGATTCCCCACAGGTTAATGTACAACATTACACAATCAGTGATTCCCCACAGGTCAATGTACAACATTACACAATCAATGATTCCCTCACAGGTCAATGTACAACATTACACAATCAATGATTCCCCACAGGTTAATGTACTACATTACACAATCACTGATTCCCCACAGGTCAATGTACAACATTACACAATCAATGATTCCACACAGGTCAATGTACAACATTACACAATCACTGATTCCCCACAGGTTAATGTACAACATTACACAATCAATGATTCCCCACAGGTCAATGTACAACATTACACAATCACTGATTCCCCACAGGTCAATGTACAACATTACACAATCATTGATTCCCCACAGGTTAATGTACAACATTACACAATCACTGATTCCCCACAGGTCAATGTACAACATTACACAATCACTGATTCCCCACAGGTCAATGTACAACATTACACAATCACTGATTCCCCACAGGTCAATGTACAACATTACACAATCAATGATTCCCCACAGGTCAATGTACAACATTACACAATCACTGATTCCCCACAGGTCAATGTACAACATTACACAATCACTGATTCCCCACAGGTCAATGTACAACATTACACAATCACTGATTCCCCACAGGTCAATGTACAACATTACACAATCACTGATTCCCCACAGGTCAATGTACAACATTACACAATCAATGATTCCCCACAGGTCAATGTACAACATTACACAATCAATGATTCCCCAGGTCAATGTACAACATTACACAATCAATGATTCCCACAGGTCAATGTACAACATTACACAATCAATGATTCCCCACAGGTCAATGTACAACATTACACAATCACTGATTCCCCACAGGTCAATGTACAACATTACACAATCACTGATTCCCCACAGGTCAATGTACAACATTACACAATCACTGATTCCCCACAGGTCAATGTACAACATTACACAATCACTGATTCCCCACAGGTCAATGTACAACATTACACAATCACTGATTCCCCAAATGTCAATGTACAACATTACACAATCAATGATTTCCCCGGAAGTCAATGCACAACATTACACAACCAATGATTCCCCGGAAGTCAATGTACAATATTACACAATCAATGATTCCCCGGAAGTCAATGTACAACATTACACAACCAATGATTCCACACAGGTCAATGTACAACATTACACAATCAATGATTCCACACAGGTCAGTGTACAACATAACACAATCAATGATTCCACACAGGTCAATGTACAACATAACACAATCTATGATTCCCCACAGGTCAATGTACAACATTACACAATCAATGATTCCACACAGGTCAATGTACAACATTACACAATCAATGATTCCACACAGGTCAATGTACAACATAACACAATCTATGATTCCCCACAGGTCAATGTACAACATTACACAATCAATGATTCCCCACAGGTTAATGTACAACATTACACAATCACTGATTCCCCACAGGTCAATGCACTACATTACACAATCACTGATTCCACACAGGTCAATGTACTACATTACACAAACAATGATTCCCCGGAAGTCAATGTACACCATTACACAATCAATGATTCCCCACAGGTCAATGTACAACATTATACAATCAATGATTCCCCACATGTCAATGTACAACATTACACAATCACTGATTCCCCACAGGTCAATGTACAACATTACACAATCACTGATTCCCCACAGGTCAATGTACAACATTACACAATCAATGATTCCCCACAGGTCAATGTACAACATTACACAATCAATGATTCATCCACAGGTCATTGTACAACATTACACAATCACTGATTCCCACACAGGTCAATGTACAACATTACACAATCAATGATTCCCCACAGGTTAATGTACAACATTACACAATCACTGATTCCCCACATGTCAAAGTACAACATTACACAATCACTGATTCCCCAAATGTCAATGTACAACATTACACAATCACTGATTCCCCAAATGTCAATGTACTACATTACACAATCACTGATTCCACACAGGTCAATGTACTACATTACACAATCAATGATTCCCCACAGGTCAATGTACAACATTACACAATCACTGATTCCCCAACTGTCAATGTACAACATTACACAATCACTGATTCCCAAGTCAATGTACAACATTACACAATCATGATTCCCCATAGGTCAATGTACTACATTACACAATCACTGATTCCACACAGGTCAATGTACTACATTACACAATCAATGATTCCCCACAGGTCAATGTACAACATTACACAATCACTGATTCCCCACAGGTCAATGTACAACATTACACAATCACTGATTCCCCACAGGTCAATGTACAACATTACACAATCAATGATTCCCCACAGGTCAATGTACAACATTACACAATCACTGATTCCCCACAGGTTAATGTACAACATTACACAATCACTGATTCCCCACAGGTCAATGTACAACATTACACAATCACTGATTCCCCACAGGTCAATGTACAACATTACACAAACAATGATTTCCCCGGAAGTCAATGTACACCATTACACAAGCAATGATTCCCCACAGGTCAATGTACAACATTATACAATCAATGATTCCCCACATGTCAATGTACTACATTACACAATCAATGATTCATCCACAGGTCAATGTACAACATTACATAATCAATGATTTCCCACAGGCCAATATACAACATTACACAATCAATGATTCCCCACAGGTCAATGTACAACATTACACAATCAATGATTCCCCACAGGTTAATGTACACCATTACACAATCAGTGATTCCCCACATGTCAATGTACAACATTACACAATCAATGATTCCCTCACAGGTCAATGTACAACATTACACAATCAATGATTCCCCACAGGTTAATGTACTACATTACACAATCACTGATTCCCCACAGGTTAATGTACAACATTACACAATCAATGATTCCCCACAGGTCAATGTACAACATTACACAATCACTGATTCCCCACAGGTCAATGTACAACATTACACAATCAATGATTCCCCACAGGTTAATGTACAACATTACACAATCACTGATTCCCCACAGGTCAATGTACAACATTACACAATCCCTGATTCCCCACAGGTCAATGTACAACATTACACAATCAATGATTCCCCACAGGTTAATGTACAACATTACACAATCACTGATTCCCCACAGGTTAATGTACAACATTACACAATCACTGATTCACCACAGGTCAATGTACAACATTACACAATCACTGATTCCCCCACAGGTCAATGTACAACATTACACAAACAATGATTTCCCCGGAAGTCAATGTACACCATTACACAAGCAATGATTCCCCACAGGTCAATGTACAACATTATACAATCAATGATTCCCCACATGTCAATGTACAACATAACACAATCAATGATTCCCCACAGGTCAATGTACACCATTACACAAACAATGATTTCCCCGGAAGTCAATGTGCACCATTACACAATCAATGATTCCCCACAGGTCAATGTACAACATTACACAATCAATGATTCATCCACAGGTCATTGTACAACATTACACAATCACTGATTCCCTCACAGGTCAATGTACTACATTACACAATCAATGATTCCCCAAAGGTTAATGTACAACATTACACAATCACTGATTCCCCAAATGTCAATGTACAACATTACACAATCACTGATTCCCCAAATGTCAATGTACAACATTACACAATCACCGATTCCCCACAGGTTAATGTACTACATTACACAATCACTGATTCCACACAGGTCAATGTACTACATTACACAATCAATGATTCCCCAAATGTCAATGTACAACATTACACAATCACTGATTCCCCACAGGTCAATGCACTACATTACACAATCACTGATTCTACACAGGTCAATGTACTACATTACACAATCAATGATTCCTCACAGGTCAATGTACAACATTACACAATCACTGATTCCCCACAGGTCAATGTACAACATTACACAATCACTGATTCCCCACAGATCAATGTACAACATTACACAATCACTGATTCCCCACAGGTCAATGTACAACATTACACAATCACTGATTCCCCACAGGTCAATGTACAACATTACACAATCACTGATTCCCCAAATGTCAATGTACAACATTACACAATCACTGATTCCCCACAGGTCAATGTACTACATTACACAATCACTGATTCCCCCACAGGTCAATGTACAACATTACACAAACAATGATTTCCCCGGAAGTCAATGTACACCATTACACAAGCAATGATTCCCCACAGGTCAATGTACAACATTATACAATCAATGATTCCCCACATGTCAATGTACAACATAACACAATCAATGATTCCCCACAGGTCAATGTACAACATTACACAAACAATGATTTCCCCGGAAGTCAATGTACACCATTACACAATCAATGATTCCCCACAGGTCAATGTACAACATTACACAATCAATGATTCATCCACAGGTCATTGTACAACATTACACAATCACTGATTCCCTCACAGGTTAATGTACAACATTACACAATCACTGATTCCCCAAATGTCAATGTACAACATTACACAATCACTGATTCCCCAAATGTCAATGTACAATATTACACAATCACCGATTCCCCACAGGTCAATGTACTACATTACACAATCACTGATTCCACACAGGTCAATTTACTACATTACACAATCAATGATTCCCCAAATGTCAATGTACAACATTACACAATCACTGATTCCCCACAGGTCAATGCACTACATTACACAATCACTGATTCCACACAGGTCAATGTACTACATTACACAATCAATGATTCCTCACAAGTCAATGTACAACATTACACAATCACTTATTCCCCACAGGTCAATGTACAACATTACACAATCACTGATTCCCCACAGATCAATGTACAACATTACACAATCACTGATTCCCCACAGGTCAATGTACAACATTACACAATCACTGATTCCCCAAATGTCAATGTACAACATTACACAATCACTGATTCCCCACAGGTCAATGTACTACATTACACAATCACTGATTCCACACAGGTCAATGTACTACATTACACAATCAATGATTCCCCACAGGTCAATGTACAACATTACACAATCACTGATTCCCTCACAGGTCAATGTACAACATTACACAATCACTGATTCCCCACAGGTCAATGTACTACATTACACAATCAATGATTCCCCACAGGTCAATGTACAACATTACACAATCACTGATTCCCCACAGGTCAATGTTCAACATTACACAATCACTGATTCCCCACAGGTCAATGTACAACATTACAAAATCACTGATTCCCCACAGGTCAATGTACAACATTACACAATTAATGATTTCCCCACATGTCAATGTACAACATTACACAATCAATGATTCCCCACAGGTTATTGTACAACATTACACAATCAATGATTTCCCCACAGGTCAATGTACAACATTACACAATCACTGATTCCCCACAGGTTAATGTACAACATTACACAATCAATGATTCCCCACAGGTTATTGTACAACATTACACAATCACTGATTCCCCAAATGTCAATGTAGAACATTACACAATCAATGATTCCCCACAGGTTAATGTATAACATTACACAATCAATGATTCCCCACAGGTTAATGTACAACATAACACAATCAATGATTCCCCACAGGTTAATGTACAACATTACACAATCAATGATTCCCCACAGGTCAATGTACTACATTACACAATCACTGATTCCAAACAGGTCAATGTACTACATTACACAATCAATGATTCCCCACAGGTCAATGTACAACATTACACAATCACTTATTCCCTCACAGGTCAATGTACAACATTACACAATCACTGATTCCCCACAGGTCAATGTACTACATTACACAATCAATGATTCCCCACAGGTCAATGTACAACATTACACAATCACTGATTCCCCACAGGTCAATGTATAACATTACAAAATCACTGATTCCCCACAGGTCAATGTACAACATTACAAATTAATGATATCCCCACATGTCAATGTACAACATTACACAATCAATGATTTCCCCACAGGTCAATGTACAACATTACACAATCACTGATTCCCCACAGGTTAATGTACAACATAACACAATCAATGATTCCCCACAGGTTAATGTACAACATTACACAATCAATGATTCCCCATAGGTCAATGTACAACATTACACAATCACTGATTCCCCACAGGTTAATGTACAACATTACACAATCAATGATTCCCCACAGGTCAATGTACAACATTACACAATCACTGATTCCCCACAGGTTAATGTACAACATAACACAATCAATGATTCCCCACAGGTTAATGTACAACATTACACAATCAATGATTCCCCACAGGTCAATGTACAACATTACACAATCAATGATTTCCCCACAGGTCAATGTACAACATTACACAATCACTGATTCCCCACAGTTTAATGTACAACATAACACAATCAATGATTCCCCACAGGTTAATGTACAACATTACACAATCAATGATTCCCCACAGGTCAATGTACAACATTACACAATCAATGATTTCACCGGAAGTCAATGTACAACATTACACAACCAATGATTTCCCCGGAAGTCGATGTACAACATTACACAATCAATGATTTCCCCGGAAGTCAATGCACAACATTACACAACCAATGATATCCCCGGAAGTCAATGTACAACATTACACAATCAATGATTTCCCCGGAAGTCAATGTACAACATTACACAACCAATGATTTACCCGGAAGTCAATGTACAACATTACACAACCAATGATTCCACACAGGTCAATGTACAACATTACACAATCAATGATTCCACACAGTTCAATGTACAACATAACATAATCAATGATTCCACACAGGTCAATGTACAACATAACACAATCACTGATTCCGCACAGGTCAATGTACAACATTACACAATCAATGATTCCCCACAGGTCAATGTACAACATTACACAATCAATGATTCATCCACAGGTCATTATACAACATTACACAGTCACTGATTCCCTCACAGGTCAATGTACTACATTACACAATCAATGATTCCCCACAGGTCAATGTACAACATTACACAATCACTGATTCCCCACAGGTCAATGTACAACATTACACAATCAATGATTCCCCACAGGTCAATGTACAACATTACACAATCAATGATTCCCCACAGGTCAATGTACAACATTACACAATCAATGATTCCCCACAGGTCAATGTACAACATTACACAATCACTGATTCCCCACAGGTCAATGTACAACATTACACAATCAATGATTCCCCACATGTCAATGTACAACATTACACAATCAATGATTCCCCACAGGTTATTGTACAACATTACACAATCAATGATTTCCCCACAGGTCAATGTACAACATTACACAATCACTGATTCCCCACAGGTTATGTACAACATTACACATCATGTAGTCAATGTACAACATTACACAATCAATGATTCCCCACAGGTTAATGTACAACATTACACAATCAATGATTCCCCACAGGTTAATGTACAACATAACACAATCAATGATTCCCCACAGGTTAATGTACAACATTACACAATCAATGATTCCCCACAGGTCAATGTACAACATTACACAATCAATGATTTCCCCGGAAGTCAATGACACATTACACAACAATGATTCCCGAGTCATGTACAACATTACACAACATGATTCCCCAAGTATGTACAACATTACACAACCAATGATTTCCCCGGAAGTCGATGTACAACATTACACAATCAATGATTTCCCCGGAAGTCAATGCACAACATTACACAACCAATTATATCCCCGGCAGTCAATGTACAACATTACACAATCAATGATTTCCCCGGAAGTCAATGTACAACATTACACAACCAATGATTTACCAGGAAGTCAATGTACAACATTACACAACCAATGATTCCACACAGGTCAATGTACAACATTACACAATCAATGATTCCACACAGGTCAATGTACAACATAACATAATCAATGATTCCCCACAGGTCAATGTACAACATTACACAATCACTGATTCCCCACAGGTCAATGTACAACATTACACAATCAATGATTCCCCACAGGTCAATGTACAACATTACACAATCAATGATTCACCACAGGTCATTATACAACATTACACAATCACTGATTCCCCACAGGTCAATGTACTACATTACACAATCAATGATTCCCCACAGGTCAATGTACAACATTACACAATCAATGATTCCCCAAATGTCAATGTACAACATTACACAATCACTGATTCCCCAAATGTCAATGTACAACATTACACAATCACTGATTCCCCAAATGTCAATGTACAACATTACACAATCACTGATTCCCCACAGGTCAATGTACTACATTACACAATCACTGATTCCACACAGGTCAATGTACTACATTACACAATCAATGATTCCCCAAATGTCATTGTACAACATTACACAATCACTGATTCCCCACAGGTCAATGCACTACATTACACAATCACTGATTCCACACAGGTCAATGTACTACATTACACAATCAATGATTCCTCACAGGTCAATGTACAACATTACACAATCACTGATTCCCCACAGGTCAATGTACAACATTACACAAATAATGATTTCCCCACATGTCAATGTACAACATTACACAATCAATGATTCCCCACAAGTTATTGTACAACATTACACAATCACTGATTCCCCACAGGTCAATGTACAACATTACACAAACAATGATTTCCCCGGAAGTCAATGTACACCATTACACAATCAATGATTCCCCACAGGTCAATGTACAACATTATACAATCAATGATTCCCCACATGTCAATGTACAACATAACACAATCAATGATTCCGCACAGGTCAATGTACAACATTACACAATCACTGATTGCCCATAGGTCAATGTACAACATTACACAATCAATGATTCCCCACAGGTCAATGTACAACATTACACAATCAATGATTCATCCACAGGTCATTGTACAACATTACACAATCACTGATTCCCTCACAGGTCAATGTACTACATTACACAATCAATGATTCCCCACAGGTTAATGTACAACATTACACAATCACTGATTCCCCACAGGTTAATGTACAACATAACACAATCAATGATTCCCCAAATGTCAATGTACAACATTACACAATCACTGATTCCCCAAATGTCAATGTACAACATTACACAATCACTGATTCCCCAAATGTCAATGTACAACATTACACAATCACTGATTCCCCAAATGTCAATGTACAACATTACACAATCACTGATTCCCCACAGGTCAATGTACTACATTACACAATCACTGATTCCACACAGGTCAATGTACAACATTACACAATCACTGATTCCCCATTTTTTCCAAGTCAATGTACACATTACACAATCATGATTCCCACAGGTCAATGTACAACATTACACAATCAATGAATCCCCACAGGTCAATGTACAACATTACACAATCACTGATTCCCTCACAGGTCAATGTACAACATTACACAATCACTGATTCCCCACAGGTCAATGTACAACATTACACAATCACTGATTCCCCACAGGTCAATGTACAACATTACACAATCACTGATTCCCCACAGGTCAATGTACAACATTACACAATTAATGATTTTCCCACATGTCAATGTACAACATTACACAATCAATGATTCCCCACAGGTTATTGTACAACATTACACAATCAATGATTTCCCCACAGGTCAATGTACAACATTACACAATCACTGATTCCCCACAGGTTAATGTACAACATTACACAATCAATGATTCCCCACAGGTTAATGTACAACATTACACAATCAATGATTCCCCACAGGTTAATGTACAACATAACACAATCAATGATTCCCCACAGGTTAATGTACAACATTACACAATCAATGATTCCCCACAGGTCAATGTACAACATTACACAATCAATGATTTCCCCGGAAGTCAATGTACAACATTACACAATCACTGATTCCCCAAATGTCAAAGTACAACATTACACAATCACTGATTCCCCAAATGTCAATGTACAACATTACACAATCACTGATTCCCCACAGGTCAATGTACTACATTACACAATCACTGATTCCACACAGGTCAATGTACTACATTACACAATCAATGATTCCCCAAATGTCAATGTACAACATTACACAATCACTGATTCCCCACAGGTCAATGCACTACATTACACAATCACTGATTCCACACAGGTCAATGTACTACATTACACAATCAATGATTCCTCACAGGTCAATGTACAACATTACACAATCAATGATTCCCCACAGGTCAATGTACAACATTATACAATCAATGATTCCCCACATGTCAATGTACAACATAACACAATCAATGATTCCCCACAGGTCAATGTACAACATTACATAATCACTGATTCCCCACATGTCAATGTACAACATTACACAATCAATGATTCCCCACAGGTCAATGTACAGCATTACACAATCAATGATTCATCCACAGGTCATTGTACAACATTACACAATCACTGATTCCCTCAAAGGTCAATGTACTACATTACACAATCAATGATTCCCCACAGGTTAATGTACAACATTACACAATCACTGATTCCCCACAGGTTAATGTACAACATTACACAATCACTGATTCCCCAAATGTCAATGTACAACATTACACAATCACTGATTCCCCAAATGTCAATGTACAACATTACACAATCACTGATTCCCCACAGGTCAATGTACTACATTACACAATCACTGATTCCACACAGGTCAATGTACTACATTACACAATCAATGATTCCCCAAATGTCATTGTACAACATTACACAATCACTGATTCCCCACAGGTCAATGCACTACATTACACAATCACTGATTCCACACAGGTCAATGTACTACATTACACAATCAATGATTCCTCACAGGTCAATGTACAACATTACACAATCACTGATTCCCCACAGGTCAATGTACAACATTACACAAATAATGATTTCCCCACATGTCAATGTACAACATTACACAATCAATGATTCCCCACAAGTTATTGTACAACATTACACAATCACTGATTCCCCACAGGTCAATGTACAACATTACACAAACAATGATTTCCCCGGAAGTCAATGTACACCATTACACAATCAATGATTCCCCACAGGTCAATGTACAACATTATACAATCAATGATTCCCCACATGTCAATGTACAACATAACACAATCAATGATTCCGCACAGGTCAATGTACAACATTACACAATCACTGATTGCCCATAGGTCAATGTACAACATTACACAATCAATGATTCCCCACAGGTCAATGTACAACATTACACAATCAATGATTCATCCACAGGTCATTGTACAACATTACACAATCACTGATTCCCTCACAGGTCAATGTACTACATTACACAATCAATGATTCCCCACAGGTTAATGTACAACATTACACAATCACTGATTCCCCACAGGTTAATGTACAACATAACACAATCAATGATTCCCCAAATGTCAATGTACAACATTACACAATCACTGATTCCCCAAATGTCAATGTACAACATTACACAATCACTGATTCCCCAAATGTCAATGTACAACATTACACAATCACTGATTCCCCAAATGTCAATGTACAACATTACACAATCACTGATTCCCCACAGGTCAATGTACTACATTACACAATCACTGATTCCACACAGGTCAATGTACTACATTACACAATCAATGAATCCCCACAGGTCAATGTACAACATTACACAATCACTGATTCCCTCACAGGTCAATGTACAACATTACACAATCACTGATTCCCACAGGTCAATGTACAACATTACACAATCACTGATTCCCCACAGGTCAATGTACAACATTACACAATCACTGATTCCCCACAGGTCAATGTACAACATTACACAATTAATGATTTTCCCACATGTCAATGTACAACATTACACAATCAATGATTCCCCACAGGTTATTGTACAACATTACACAATCAATGATTTCCCCACAGGTCAATGTACAACATTACACAATCACTGATTCCCCACAGGTTAATGTACAACATTACACAATCAATGATTCCCCACAGGTTAATGTACAACATTACACAATCAATGATTCCCCACAGGTTAATGTACAACATAACACAATCAATGATTCCCCACAGGTTAATGTACAACATTACACAAACAATGATTCCCCACAGGTCAATGTACAACATTACACAATCAATGATTTCCCCGGAAGTCAATGTACAACATTACACAATCACTGATTCCCCAAATGTCAAAGTACAACATTACACAATCACTGATTCCCCAAATGTCAATGTACAACATTACACAATCACTGATTCCCCACAGGTCAATGTACTACATTACACAATCACTGATTCCACACAGGTCAATGTACTACATTACACAATCAATGATTCCCCAAATGTCAATGTACAACATTACACAATCACTGATTCCCCACAGGTCAATGCACTACATTACACAATCACTGATTCCCCAAATGTCAATGTACAACATTACACAATCACTGATTCCCCACAGGTCAATGTACTACATTACACAATCACTGATTCCACACAGGTCAATGTACTACATTACACAATCAATGATTCCCCAAATGTCAATGTACAACATTACACAATCACTGATTCCCCACAGGTCAATGCACTACATTACACAATCACTGATTCCACACAGGTCAATGTACTACATTACACAATCAATGATTCCTCACAGGTCAATGTACAACATTACACAATCACTGATTCCCCACAGGTCAATGTACAACATTACACAATCAATGATTCCCCACATGTCAATGTACAACATTACACAATCAATGATTCCCCACAGGTCAATGTACAACATTACACAATCACTGATTCCCCACAGGTCAATGTACAACATTACACAAACAATGATTTCCCCGGAAGTCAATGTACACCATTACACAATCAATGATTCCCCACAGGTCAATGTACAACATTATACAATCAATGATTCCCCACATGTCAATGTACAACATAACACAATCAATGATTCCGCACAGGTCAATGTACAACATTACACAATCACTGATTGCCCATAGGTCAATGTACAACATTACACAATCAATGATTCCCCACAGGTCAATGTACAACATTACACAATCAATGATTCCCCACAGGTCAATGTACTACATTACACAATCACTGATTCCACACAGGTCAATGTACTACATTACACAATCAATGAATCCCCACAGGTCAATGTACAACATTACACAATCACTGATTCCCTCACAGGTCAATGTACAACATTACACAATCACTGATTCCCCACAGGTCAATGTACAACATTACACAATCACTGATTCCCCACAGGTCAATGTACAACATTACACAATCACTGATTCCCCACAGGTCAATGTACAACATTACACAATCACTGATTCCCCAAATGTCAATGTACAACATTACACAATCACTGATTCCCCACAGGTCAATGTACTACATTACACAATCACTGATTCCACACAGGTCAATGTACTACATTACACAATCAATGAATCCCCACAGGTCAATGTACAACATTACACAATCACTGATTCCCTCACAGGTCAATGTACAACATTACACAATCACTGATTCCCCACAGGTCAATGTACAACATTACACAATCACTGATTCCCCACAGGTCAATGTACAACATTACACAATCACTGATTCCCCACAGGTCAATGTACAACATTACACAATCACTGATTCCCCAAATGTCAATGTACAACATTACACAATCAATGATTTCCCCGGAAGTCAATGCACAACATTACACAACCAATGATATCCCCGGAAGTCAATGTACAATATTACACAATCAATGATTTCCCCGGAAGTCAATGTACAACATTACACAACCAATGATTCCACACAGGTCAATGTACAACATTACACAATCAATGATTCCACACAGGTCAGTGTACAACATAACACAATCAATGATTCCACACAGGTCAATGTACAACATAACACAATCTATGATTCCCCACAGGTCAATGTACAACATTACACAATCAATGATTCCACACAGGTCAATGTACAACATTACACAATCAATGATTCCACACAGGTCAATGTACAACATAACACAATCTATGATTCCCCACAGGTCAATGTACAACATTACACAATCAATGATTCCCCACAGGTTAATGTACAACATTACACACACAATCACTGATTCCCCACAGGTCAATGCACTACATTACACAATCACTGATTCCACACAGGTCAATGTACTACATTACACAAACAATGATTTCCCCGGAAGTCAATGTACACCATTACACAATCAATGATTCCCCACAGGTCAATGTACAACATTATACAATCAATGATTCCCCACATGTCAATGTACAACATAACACAATCACTGATTCCCCACAGGTCAATGTACAACATTACACAATCACTGATTCCCCACAGGTCAATGTACAACATTACACAATCAATGATTCCCCACAGGTCAATGTACAACATTACACAATCAATGATTCATCCACAGGTCATTGTACAACATTACACAATCACTGATTCCCACACAGGTCAATGTACAACATTACACAATCAATGATTCCCCACAGGTTAATGTACAACATTACACAATCACTGATTCCCCAAATGTCAAAGTACAACATTACACAATCACTGATTCCCCAAATGTCAATGTACAACATTACACAATCACTGATTCCCCAAATGTCAATGTACTACATTACACAATCACTGATTCCACACAGGTCAATGTACTACATTACACAATCAATGATTCCCCACAGGTCAATGTACAACATTACACAATCACTGATTCCCCAACTGTCAATGTACAACATTACACAATCACTGATTCCCCAAATGTCAATGTACAACATTACACAATCACTGATTCCCCATAGGTCAATGTACTACATTACACAATCACTGATTCCACACAGGTCAATGTACTACATTACACAATCAATGATTCCCCACAGGTCAATGTACAACATTACACAATCACTGATTCCCTCACAGGTCAATGTACAACATTACACAATCACTGATTCCCCACAGGTCAATGTACTACATTACACAATCAATGATTCCCCGCAGGTCAATGTACAACATTACACAATCACTGATTCCCCACAGGTCAATGTACAACATTACACAATCACTGATTCTCCACAGGTCAATGTACAACATTACACAATCACTGATTCCCCACAGGTCAATGTACAACATTACACAATTAATGATTTCCCCACATGTCAATGTACAACATTACACAATCAATGATTCCCCACAGGTTATTGTACAACATTACACAATCAATGATTTCCCAAAGGTCAATGTACAACATTACACAATCAATGATTTCCCCGGAAGTCAAAGTACAACATTACACAATCAATGATTTCCCCGGAAGTCAATGTACAGCATTACACAACCAATGATTTCCCCGGAAGTCGATGTACAACATTACACAATCAATGATTTCCCCGGAAGTCAATGCACAACATTACACAACCAATGATATCCCCGGAAGTCAATGTACAACATTACACAATCAATGATTTCCCCGGAAGTCAATGTACAACATTACACAACCAATGATTTACCCGGAAGTCAATGTACAACATTACACAACCAATGATTCCACACAGGTCAATGTACAACATTACACAATCAATGATTCCACACAGGTCAATGTACAACATAACACAATCAATGATTCCACACAGGTCAATGTACAACATAACACAATCTATGATTCCCCACAGGTCAATGTACAAGATTACACAATCAATGATTCCACACAGGTCAATGTACAACATTACACAATCAATGATTCCACACAGGTCAATGTACAACATTACACAATCAATGATTCCACACAGGTCAATGTACAACATTACACAATCAATGATTCCACACAGGTCATCAATGTACAACATTACACAATCAATGATTCCCCACAGGTCAATGTACAACATTACACAATCTATGATTCCCCATACGTCAATGTACAACATTACACAATCAATGAGTTCCCACAGGTCAATGTACAACATTACACAATTAATGATTTCCCAGGAAGTCAATGTACAACATTACATAATCAATGATTTCCCCGGAAGTCAATGTACAACATTACACAACCAATGATTTCCCCGGAAGTCAATGTACAACATTACACAACCAACGATTTCCCCGGAAGTCAATGTACAACATTACACAACCAATGATTTCCCCGGAAGTCAATGTACAACATTACACAATCAATGATTTCCCGGAAGTCAATGTACAACATTACACAATCAATGATTTCCCCGGAAGTCAATGCACAACATTACACAACCAATGATTTCCCCGGAAGTCAATGTACAACATTACACAATCAATGATTTCCCCGGAAGTCAATGTACAACATTACACAACCAATGATTTCCCCGGAAGTCAATGTACAACATTGCATAACCAATGATATCCCCGGAAGTCAATGTACAACATTACACAACCAATGATTCCCCACAGGTTAATGTACAACATTACACAATCACTGATTCCCCACAGGTTAATGTACAACATTACACAATCACTGATTCCCTCACAGGTCAATGTACTACATTACACAATCAATGATTCCCCACAGGTTAATGTACAACATTACACAATCACTGATTCCCCAAATGTCAATGTACAACATTACACAATCACTGATTCCCCAAATGTCAATGTACAACATTACACAATCACTGATTCCCCAAATGTCAATGTACTACATTACACAATCACTGATTCCACACAGGTCAATGTACTACATTGCACAATCAATGATTCCCCACAGGTCAATGTACAACATTACACAATCACTGATTCCCCACAGGTCAATGTACAACATTACACAATCACTGATTCCCCACAGGTCAATGTACAACATAACACAATCTATGATTCCCCACAGGTCAATGTACAACATTACACAATCAATGATTCCCCACAGGTTATTGTACAACATTACACAATCAATGATTTCCCCACAGGTCAATGTACTACATTACACAATCAATGATTCCCCACAGGTCAATGTACAACATTACACAATCACTGAATCCCCACATGTCAATGTACAACATTACACAATCACTGATTCCCCACAGATTAATGTACAACATTACACAATCAATGATTCCCCACAGGTTAATGTACAACATAACACAATCAATGATTCCCCACAGGTTAATGTACAACATTACACAATCAATGATTCCCCACAGGTCAATGTACACCATTACACAATCAATGATTTCCCCGGAAGTCAATGTACAACATTACACAACCAATGATTTCCCCGGAAGTCGATGTACAACATTACACAATCAATGATTTCCCCGGAAGTCAATGTACAACATTACACAACCAATGATTTACCCGGAAGTCAATGTACAACATTACACAACCAATGATTCCACACAGGTCAATGTACAACATTACACAATCAATGATTCCACACAGGTCAATGTACAACATAACACAATCAATGATTCCACACAGGTCAATGTACAACATAACACAATCTATGATTCCCCACAGGTCAATGTACAACATTACACAATCAATGATTCCACACAGGTCAATGTACAACATTACACAATCAATGATTCCACACAAGTCAATGTACAACATTACACAATCAATGATTCCCCACAGGTCAATGTACAACATTACACAATCAATGAGTTCCCACAGGTCAATGTACAGCATTACACAATCAATGATTTCCCCGGAAGTCAATGTACAACATTACATATTCAATGATATCCCCGGAAGTCAATGTACAACATTACACAACCAATGATTTACCCGGAAGTCAATGCACAACATTACACAACCAATGATTTCCCCGGAAGTCAATGTACAACATTACACAATCAATGATTTCCCCGGAAGTCAATGTACAACATTACACAACCAACGATTTCCCCGGAAGTCAATATACAACATTACACAATCAATGATTTCCCCGGAAGTCAATGTACAACATTACACAACCAATGATTTCTTCGGAAGTCAATGTACAACATTACACAACCAATGATTTCCCGTGAAGTCAATGTACAACATTACACAATCAATGATTTCCCCGGAAGTCAATGCACAACATTACACAATCAATGATTTCCCCGGAAGTCAATGTACAACATTACACAACCAATGATTTCCCCGGAAGTCAATGTACAACATTACACAGTCAATGATTCCCCGGAAGTCAATGAACAACATTACACAATCAATGATTTCCCCGGAAGTCAATGCACAACATTACACAACCAATGATTTCCCCGGAAGTCAATGTACAACATTACACAGTCAATGATTCCCCGGAAGTCAATGTACAACATTACACAATCAATGATTTCCCCGGAAGTCAATGTGCCAAATAACACTCAATGATTTCCCCGGAAGTCAATGTACAACATTACACAATCAATGATTTCCCCGGAAGTCAATGTACAACATTACACAATCAATGATTCCCCCCGGAAGTGAATGTACAACATTACACAATCAATGATTTCCCCGGAAGTCAATGTGCCAAATAACACTCAATGATTTCCCCGGAAGTCAATGTACAACATTACACAATCAATGATTTCCCCGGAAGTCAATGTACAACATTACACAATCAATGATTCCCCCCGGAAGTGAATGTACAACATTACACAATCAATGATTTCCCCGGAAGTCAATGTGCCAAATAACACTCAATGATTTCCCCGGAAGTCAATGTACAACATTACACAATCAATGATTTCCCCGGAAGTCAATGTACAACATTACACAATCAATGATTCCCCCCGGAAGTGAATGTACAACATTACACAATCAATGATTTCCCCGGAAGTCAATGTGCCAAATAACACTCAATGATTTAGTTAGTACTGATGCATACTGACACCAAAAAGAAACTGTGCACTTGCCTTAGATGTAAAATTTATATCCATTTAGAAAAAATATACATGTATAGGCAAATTTGGTATCAAAATGTGCGAAATATTGAGTAAATTAGTGCAATGTGTGATGGAACTATAATTCTAAAATTTGTAGCGAAAAAGTAACGCTCAATAGTTTAGTTTATACACATTTATTTTAGCTCGATTGCGAAACAAGTTCTTACAACTTATCTTAATCACTCTCGAGACCTCATTCCTGATGGAATCCATCGTCACGGGCGAGAGAGAAGAAACAACGTGGAATTTAAATGCCTTGCCTAAGGGCAGAATCGTAACGGCTCCAGCGAGGCTCGAACTCCGGACCTCTCGCACCTGAAGCGAATGCTCAATATAAAAGTCCACATTATTTTTATGGTGTCAGTATTTTAGTAGATTTGTCCTGCAATATTTACTAACAGTAGTATTAGCGGAAAACACAAGCACACAATTCAAAGACACCGTATCTTCCCTGACGACACATCGGACGGGTTTAACAACACAACACGTCTATGTGCCAACGGCTGGGTTTGAACATATGTTCATGTTATGTTGTGTATGGAAGCATTTAGTATGGTGCACGTGCCACTATTACTTCAACATCATAGCATTTATAAATAATTCATTGCTAAAACATCGATACTATTGAACATCTGTTTTGTCTGACTGTATCATTACCCTATCCTCCAGAAATCATAAATGATTAATCTCTTCAGGAGGCGTCGTTCATATGGGCAACAGGTAGCGACGATAAATAAACGTAAAACACACACACACACACATGAGACATCGGTTTAACGTCCCATCTGAAAGACTGTTAATTTTATTAGGGTCAGACGGGGGATCTGACTTGTGTGTGTGTGTTTTACGTTTATTTATCGTCGCTACCAGTTGCCCATATGAGCGACGCCTCCTGAAGAGATTAATCATTTTAGATTTCTGGAGGATAGGGTAATGATACAGCCAGCCAGTAACATCGGCTTCATTTATAACAGATTAAATATAATGTATAGATGTCGAGAATGCATTTGATTATATCAATAGTAGATTAAGCAGGTATAACTTGTAACCTGTAACAAGTATCGGTAAGGAGAAGTCGGGGATATTAACATATTAAGGCGGGGCATCCCGCTGTAAGTATATGTTATTGATCATAACTAAGTGACAGTTTGCTCCGCCAACATTTGCATCCGTTGTGCGTCACTATTGTAGTGTACATTGAGCTCCTCTATCATAGTTGCGCATGATGCAACTCTGTAGGCGCTTTTGTCTAATATCCAAAATAGACATGCAATCAATAAGTAACATATTGGGTTCATAGAAAAACAAACGGAAATAATTTCGCCGTTTTTTAAACGAAGTAGAGGCTTTTGATTGGATTTCAGACTAGGGTAAACTGTAACGTTGACTATGTGTGTGTGTGAACATTGATCCTGTTGTATTTGGTTCACGTTTACTGTATGACAACATGGTGTGTGTGTGTGTGTGTGTGTGTGTGTGTGTATATATATACCGCCAACATTGATGCACTTTCGTTCATTTTTAAATTAATCAGAGCCTCCAGAATTTACGGAAACTCCGCCAGAATTTTCATCAAACGTTCTCACGGCCATCACGCGCCTTACGTGCAAGGCTACAGGAAATCCAGCACCCACTGTACAGTGGTATAAAGAAGGACTCAAGATATACCCAGCTCCTGGAGTACAGGTACCAGCAATCAATATTATCAATTTGTTTTAAACCATCGATGTGTGTGTGTGTTTTATGTTTATTTACCGTCGCTACCAGTTGCCCATATGAGCGACGCCTCCTGAAGAGATTAGTCATTTTAGATTTTTGGAGGATAGTGCAATGATACAGAGATATACCCATTCTCCTCTGGTTCCTTTACATGTACGATGTAAAGCACCGACACGAGACCTTGGTTTAACGTCCCATCTGAAAGACTGTTAATTTTATTAGGCTCAGACGGGGGATCGAACCTGCAAACCATCGATGAATGCCTCACTATATTTTATGTGTATATCTATATATATATATGTTGTTTTGCATTCCTTATGAAATCCAGCATGGTTGTCCGATTAGCGCAGTGAGTAACAGACTCGCTTCTCACCAATGCAACCCGGGTTGGATCCTCGGTTCGGGGTGTATGTGAGATCGTACGATGGTCACCAAATCAGACAATTGGGTTTTCTCCGGGTACTTCGGTTTCCTTCCACATGAATGACCACATATACGCTTTCATCCGCGCCAACGAGTTTAAGTTTAAGGAATGAATCGCGGGTTAATAGTTTCCATCGGGGTATGAACTACATTGGGCGTGGTTAAATTGTGTGGAGGCCGAATGACACAAACAAAATATAGTACACTTTAAAATGTTTAAGTCCAGATTTGCAACTTACCGTCTACCGGAACAGGTAAATATATCATTATTGGAACAGCGTAAGCTGTGTAAGCCACGCCTAAATTTCGAGAGGGGTCAGCTGCATATCATTAGTTGATCTCCGTCTGACTCTAATAAAATAAACAGTCTTTCAGATGGGACGCTAAACCGAGGTCTCGTGTCGGTGCTTTACACCGTGCACGTAAAAGAACCAGAGGAGACTCTGGAATGGGTCTCTGTCTGTATCATTGCCTTATCCTCCAACATCTAAAATTACTAATATCTTTAGGAGGCATCGCTCATTTGGGGCAACCGGTAGCGACGATATATAAACGTAAAACACACACAATAGTTGGGAACCCTCATGCAAAAATATATACAACCAGGGCACATACGTTCATCGAAGAAAATGTAATAGTGCTGTAAATATAAGTTGTTACGGCTTGTTTCAAAATCGTTGTAAAATAAATAACATTTATACTTTTTATATACAAGTCTATTTGTGTATAAACTCATATAAAATGGTCCGACCGTTGTACTCTGTAAGTATCATACTGCATGCTGCATATGTGGCAGGGGCATAACCTGGCTGAAAATGTTTGGTGATGATGATTGAGCTTATTTACCCTCGCCTCCGGCGAACCATATGGGCCAGCGGTGAAAATGTTTGGTGATGATTGAGCTTATTTACCCTCGCCTCCGGAGAACCATATGGGCGAACGGTGAAAATGTTTGATGATGATGATTGAGCTTATTTACCCTCGCCTCCGGCGAACCATATGGACGAGCGGTGAAAATGTTTGGTGATAATTGAGCTTATTTACCCTCACCTCCGGCGAACCATATGGACGAGCGGTGAAAATGTTTGATGATGATGATTGAGCTTATTTACCCTCGCCTCCGGCGAACCATATGGGTGAGCAGTGAAAATGTTTGGTGATGATGATTGAGCTTATTTACCCTCGCCTCCGGCGAACCATATGGACGAGCGGTGAAAATGTTTGGTGATGATTGAGCGTATTTACCCTCGCCTCCGGCGAACTATATGGACAAGCGGTGAAAATGTTTGATGATGATGATTGAGCTTATTTACCCTCGCCTCCGGCGAACCATATGGGCGAGCGGTGAAAATGTTTGGTGATGATGCTTGAGCTTATTTACCCTCGCCTCCGGCGAACCATATGGGCCAGCGGTGAAAATGTTTGGTGATGACGATTGAGCTTATTTACCCTCGCCTCCGGCGAACCATATGGGCGAGCTGTGAAAATGTTTGATGATGATGATTGAGCTTATTTACCCTCGCCTCTGGTGAACCATATGGGCGAGCGGTGAAAATGTTTGATCAGAGTTGGTATATTTATATCGATTCTTCGGGGGGGGTAGAGTTTCGGCCTATTACAAGCTACTCCCCTGCATAAATGTCTTACCATGTACACTGTATTTATTCAGATCAACCCGCAGTTGATTTTGTATGGTCGACTTGAGGATACCGGGTACTACCAGTGTATAGCTAACAACTCCCTGGGTATTAATGTTGCCACCGCCTGGGTCGTCTTCGAAAGACAGCGTAAGTAACTGATCACTGAGCATTCTGCAACGTAGTCTTGGGTAACACTAAGGCAGCAACATGCATTTGCTTTGAACGTGCCATATAAATCGTGATCCTTGTCTTTTATTTCCATTGTTTTCAATAAAATGTTGAAGATGTGTAATAAGAGGTGTACATGAACCTGATTTTGTAATAGTTATATTTGTAGATTACCTCCCTTTATAATATTTATTTAAAATGTCAGTGATAACTTTGTTACTTGTTATTATCACTGGTTGTTATCATTGGTTGTTATCACTGGCTGTTATCATTGGTTATTATCACTGGTTGTTATCACTGGCTGTTATCATTGGTTGTTATCATTGGTTGTTATCATTGGTTGTTATCATTGGTTGTTATCATTGGTTGTTATCATTGGTTGTTATCATTGGTTGTTATCATTGGTTGTTATCATTGGTTATTATCACTGGTTGTTATCACTGGCTGTTATCATTGGTTGTTATCACTGGTTGTTATCATTGGTTGTTATCACTGGTTGTTATCATTGGTTGTTATCATTGGTTGTTATCATTGGTTATTATCACTGGTTGTTATCACTGGCTGTTATCATTGGTTGTTATCATTGGTTGTTATCATTGGTTGTTATCATTGGTTATTATCATTGGTTGTTATCACTGGTTGTTATCATTGGTTGTTATCACTGGTTGTTATCACTTGATTAATGATTGTATAAAAATGCACAAAGGAGGCTTTAATTATGTTCATGCGATTAAAATATATAGCGGACTAGATGCTGTGCAGAATAATGGTATATTTGGAAATACACATGTGTTCCACACACACTACCTGAAACTTCCCACATAGCATCATCTATTTTTACCTATTCATACCTGAATCAGAAACACGTCGTCATGTCATCAAGATGGATACATTTGGCATGGGTGGGTGCGGTGCTGTCCGAGTCCATTGCAGCTGATCAGCAGAATGTTTATCATATCAAGCTGTTGCCCACATTGGCCGCTCCCCGTCTCAATGTTTGTATTAGGTCATGGAGGATGGTGTAGTGATGCTGGTACAGCCCCACGCAGGTTCGATCCCACGTTTGACACTAATAATATAATCTTTCAGATGGGACCTAAAACCGAGGTACCGAGATCTCGTGTCGGTGCTTTATACTGTGCATGTAAAAGAACAAGAGGAGACTCTGGAATGGGTCTCTCTCTGTATCGCTGCACTATCCTCCAAAAATCTAAAATGACTAATCTCTTCAGGAAGCGTCGCTCATATGGGTAACCGGTAGCGACGATAAATAAACGTAAAACACACCCACCCCATGCCGGGGGGGGGGTTCCTCTTGTGGTATATGTGTACTGTGTGAAACATTCACATCATACCACGATATAAAGTCACATTTGAAGGAATGTGATATTATTTAGTGTAGTATAGTATAGCAAAGATTCAGATACACAGCATCTTATAAAACAATATATCCAGGTTATATGCATTCCTCAATGTCTTGTCAGAGACGTCATACCTTAACCAATTCAACACCAAGTAACTGACATGGACTGGTCCATGATATTTTTAGACCAATAAATTAATAACAAAATTACATTTGGATCAGTTCATTTATCAAAATGGGTAAAAAAAATATTCTAATAATAGTTATATTACTTGAAAAAAGTGCAGATCCTGATGAAATGGCTCGTCACGAGCCGGCTCATCTGGATCTACACTTTTTTGTAAGCCAATTTAGAGGTCTGTGGTGTTGAAAGGGTTAGTGCTGTGTTTTATTTTTAATATTAGACTGCTTTCAATAGGCCAGATTATTTCCTATGCAGAAATCTACGAAATTATCAATTTGTATATTAAGATCTTGTTATATAAATATGTGTTTTAAGTAACATATAAGCCTCAAACGATCTGTATAATATTTCGGGCCCCACTGGAGCCGTTACGATTGTGCCCTTAGGCAAGGCATTTAAATTCCACGTTGCCTCTTCTCTCTCCCTCGTGGCGATGGATTCCATCAGGAATGAGGTCTCGAGAGTGATTTATATAACTTGAAATAACTTGTTTCACAATCGAGCTAAAATAAATTTGTATAAACTAACCTATCATCACTGATGGTCACGGGTTGAAGCCCCGCTCAGACAGTTGGCAGTTTCTTACGGAGGATGGTACATCAAGTACTGGTTAACCGCTGGAGTTTGCCCAGGAAAGGTAAACTGACCGTCGCTCAAATGGATTGTTTTTGTCTTATATCACATTCGCTTCATGTGCGAAAGGCACCGAGTTCGCACCCAGTTGTATAGCCGTTACGAGTGTGCCCTTAGGCAAGGCATTTAAATTCCACATTGCCTCTTCTCTCTCGTGGCGATGGATTCCATCAGGAATGAGGTCTCGAGAGTGATTAATATAAGTTGAAAGAACTTGTTTCGCAATAGAGCCAAGCTAAATAAGCTTCTCAGGTTAATGATGTGTATGAATGAATGTATCAAATATTAACATATTTTGTTTGCATATTAATGGTGCATAGCCATTATGTTCCCATTCAAGGTCAGAATAAAATTACATGGTATACCTTCGTATTTTCTGAAGAATGTGTTGTTGTTATTATTACAGCAAACACGCCAGACATGGTGACGAACGTTACAGCCACGCCTCTATCAGCAGCTCAAGTAAATGTGACGTGGTCCCCTGCTGCCACCCCAATCGGTTACCCAGTGATGGCTTACTTTGTGGATTATCAGCTGGTTCACGGTAACTGACCTTCATCTACAGTTCTTTTATTACCACAATACAACCTGTGCTAGACACCAATCTTCTGTTCCCATGGATCCTCCGTGGCCGAGCGGTTATGGCCCTTGACACTTCAAATCACTCGCCCCTCACCGCTGTATGTTTGGATGCCAGTTAGAGTGTGGAATTATTTCAGTGAGCAAGCTATCCAGCTGGCTTGTGGAATGTCAATGTTCAACACGGTTGCTCATCCAGCTGGCTTGTGGAATGTCAATGTTCAACACGGTTGCTCGTGCAGCTGGCTTGTGGAATGTCAATGTTCAACACGGTTGCTCGTGCAACTGGCTTGTGGAATGTCAATGTTCAACACGGTTGCTCGTGCAGCTGGCTTGTGGAATGTCAGTGTTCAACATGGGTGCTCGTCCAGCTGGCTTGTGGAATGTCAGTGTTCTACATGGGTGCTCGTCCAGCTGGCTTGTGGAATGTCAGTGTTCTGCATGGGTGCTCGTCCAGCTGGCTTGTGGAATGTCAGTGTTCTGCATGGGTACTCGTCCAGCTGGCTTGTGGAATGTCAGTGTTATACATGGGTGCTCGTCCAGCTGGCTTGTGGAATGTCAGTGTTATACATGGGTGCTTGTCCAGCTGGCATGTGGAATGTCAGTGTTCAATATGCCTGCTCGTCAAGCTAGCTTGTGGAATGTCAGTGTTATACATGGGTACTCATCCAGCTGGCTTGTGGAATGTCAGTGTTATACATGGGTGCTCGTCCAGCTGGCATGTGGAATGTCAGTGTTCAATATGCCTGCTCGTCCAGCTGGCTTGTGGAATGTCAGTGTTCTACATGGGTGCTCGTCCAGCTGGCTTGTGGAATGTCAGTGTTCTACATGGGTGCTTGTCCAGCTGGCATGTGGAATGTCAGTGTTCAATATGCCTGCTCGTCCAGCTGGCTTGTGGAATGTCAGTGTTCTACATGGGTGCTCGTCCAGCTGGCTTGTGGAATGTCAGTGTTCTGCATGGGTGCTTGTCCAGCTGGCTTGTGGAATGTCAGTGTTCTGCATGGGTGCTCGTCCAGCTGGCTTGTGGAATGTCAGTGTTCAACATGGGTGCTCAGCCGTACATGAACTACTGCTCAGATGAGGAGCTGTCATATGACCTAATCAGCTGTTGGAGCGATTATAAGACTATAAACTACAAACACAAAACAAACGTTTCTGTTCACAATCTCTATATAATAGTTTGTGCAGACTTCTGTGCATATATACATAGTTTACATAGTTGATATTTATACTGTCACCAAAAAGAAACTGTACACTTGCCTTAGAGGTAAAATATAGATCCATTTGGAAACAAATATAGGAAAATTTGGTATCAAAATGTGCGAAATATTGGGTAAATTAGCGCAATGTGCGAAATATTGGGTAAATTAGCGCAATGTGCGAAATATTGGGTAAATTAGCACAATTTGTGAATGATTAATGTCTTCACTCATGATAGTAAAACACCCATAATTCTAAAATTTGTAGGGAAAAAGTAACGCTCAATATAAAAGTGCACAGTTGTTTTTATGATGTCAGTATAGATTGTTATTCTTTACATTATCTTGACCTGTTCAAACCTGCTTTCTTTTAGACACACAGTGCCCAGGAAAATGTAGATTTCAGACTAAAAGTGAACGAGACGTTTCCAACGCGTATTATCTAGTCATAGATAACCTCAAACCGTACACCAAGTACAGGTCAGTGCAACGATATCGGTCAGTTAGGGCTATGATTTTGGTAGGCCCGGATTTGTATCCAAAAATCGCATTTAACCCATTTGATTCTGGATACCGTTCAAACAGTATTTGCAAAGAACATAGAGTCAGATCAGCCGCCACGGAATGTTCTGTCTGATCAGGCTCTATGCTGTTTGCTATTCAGATGATCTTGCTAAGACACTTGGCTATGTAGCAAACAACATAGATCCTGATCAGCACGCAGCGTCACGCTGCGGCTGATCTGGATCAATGTTGTTTGCAAAAGCCTTTAAATGTATCGAGAATGAAATGGGTTAACTGCCTGAGAAAATAATTATATTGTATATTGTATATTTGTATATTAGCATGATGGTGGGTTTTTTGATCAATTCTTCACAGTAAAGTGTATTTGTTGCATAGATCAACCACAGCTTAATTCCAATCCCATATTCAAAATGGCCACCACTATGGCAGTCATCTTACAAATCTATTTTCGAATTCTCCTGAGACTCGTCTTACATTCTAATCCTTTTTTAATGTATATAATATATGCCTTGTTCAAACTGTGTAATATTGGGAAATAAAATATGCTGTAGCTAACCGTTGATATGAATCGCCTGTATTTGAGTATACTTTCTGGATCTGATAATTACATCGCAGGGCCGTTTAAGGCATGTAACGCAATGGGAGAGAGATGTGTCTTCTTGTTTATTGACACTGGAGAGCAGATTGGAAGCTGCTCACTGTTGCTGCACACACAAGATTGTTATTTAGGTTGTTCCAATCAATTATTGTTTGTGGAAAGAAAGAGTTCCTGAACTGTTCAGTTTTACATGAGATTAAGTTAAAACACTTGGAGTTGTTTGTCACATGTTTACTTAGTACATTTGTTGTAGAATAGTCGCTGAATGTTTTAAGTTTAATGTTTCTTTTTTCTCTTATGGGGGTAAGTATGTCATGGCAAGGTAGAGCTGGCACCTGCCCCGCGACCACTTTGTACATGAAGGTCAGCCTGTTGGATCTCCTTCTGTCCTGGAGGCTCTGCAGTCCATGGTTCTGGAGCATGTTGGTGACACAACCCCCCTCTCTGGATTTGTAGTCGCCGGTGATAAATCTGGCTGCTTGTCTTTCGAATGTTTTCTTCTGTTATACTAAGCGCTTTATACATATTTGTCCCCTAGATTTGCTGTGCAATGCCTGAGTGCTAAGGGAGCCAGTAGTATGTCGAATTCTGTAACAGTGCGCACATTAGAAGCAGGTAATACTACTTTATAACATCGATCTAAACTGAGTGACAGGACTACATGCCGGGTTCCGTGTTGCACGTGTCGTTGTCGTCTCTATGAAATCATTCCTTACTGACACATTATAGAACATGCTTAGAACATTTGTGTGTTCTTGCATTTATTTATCGTCGCTACCGGTTGCCCATATAGAGTGACTCCTCCTGAAGAGATTAGTCATTTTAATATTTCGGAGGATAGTGCAATGATACAGACAGAGAACCATGCCAGAGTCTTCTGTGGTTCATTGGTGTAAAGTCGCCACGAGACCTGTGTGTAAAGTCACCACGAGACCTGTGTGTAAAGTCACCACGAGACCTGTGTGTAAAGTCACCACGAGACCCGTGTGTAAAGTCACCACGAGACCTGTGTGTAAAGTCACCACGAGACCTGTGTGTAAAGTCACCACGAGACCTGTGTGTAAAGTCACCACGAGACCTGTGTGTAAAGTCACCACGACACCACGAGACCTGTGTGTAAAGTCACCACTAGACCTGTGTGTAAAGTCACCACGAGACCTGTGTGTAAAGTCACCACGAGACCTGTGTGTAAAGTCACCACGACACCACGAGACCTGTGTGTAAAGTCACCACTAGACCTGTGTGTAAAGTCACCACTAGACCCGTGTGTAAAGTCACCACGACACCACGAGACCTGTGTGTAAAGTCACCACGACACCACGAGACCTGTGTGTAAAGTCACCACGAGACATGTGTGTAAAGTCACCACGAGACCTGTGTGTAAAGTCACCACGACACCACGAGACCTGTGTGTAAAGTCACCATGAGACCTGTGTGTAAAGTCACCACGAGACCTGTGTGTGTGTAAAGTCACCACGAGACCTGTGTGTAAAGTCACCACGAGACCCGTGTGTAAAGTCACCACGAGACCTGTGTGTAAAGTCACCACGAGACCTGTGTGTAAAGTCACCACTAGACCTGAGTGTAAAGTCACCACGACACCACGAGACCTGTGTGTAAAGTCACCACGAGACCTGTGTGTAAAGTCACCATGAGACCTGTGTGTAAAGTCACCACGAGACCTGTGTGTAAAGTCACCACGAGACCTGTGTGTAAAGTCACCACGAGACCTGTGTGTAAAGTCACCACGAGACCCGTGTGTAAAGTCACCACGAGACCTGTGTGTAAAGTCACCACGAGACCCGTGTGTAAAGTCACCACGAGACCCGTGTGTAAAGTCACCACGACACCACGAGACCTGTGTGTAAAGTCACCACGAGACCTGTGTGTAAAGTCACCACGACACCACGAGACCTGTGTGTAAAGTCACCACTAGACCTGTGTGTAAATTCACCATGACACCACGAGACCTGTGTGTAAAGTCACCATGAGACCTGTGTGTAAAGTCACCACGAGACCCGTGTGTAAAGTCACCACGAGACCTGTGTGTAAAGTCACCATGAGACCTGTGTGTAAAGTCACCACGAGACCCGTGTGTAAAGTCACCACGAGACCCGTGTGTAAAGTCACCACGAGACCCGTGTGTAAAGTCACCACGAGACCTGTGTGTAAAGTCACCACGAGACATGTGTGTAAAGTCACCACGAGACCTGTGTGTAAAGTCACCATGAGACCTGTGTGTAAAGTCACCACGAGACCCGTGTGTAAAGTCACCCCTTAAAGACTGTTAATCTTATTAGTGGCAGACAGACGGGGAGATCAAACCTGTGCACACTGAATCCGCAGTCACTGGACACCTAGTCAGCTGGTGGGTGTGTAGCCTAGGTTTGCAAATGTTCGTGGTCTGATATGTTTCAATAGTTTGAATATATTTCTAGTACTATCCTGGCACCAAAATGAATTGCCTTAGAGGTAGGTAAACTTTAAATATTCTTTTAGAACAAAATATAGCCCCGCTCAGACCGCGTCTCGTTTATATGAAAGAGTTGGCAGTTTCTTACAGAGGTTGGTGCACCCAAGTACTGGTTAACCGCTGGAGCCTGTGCAGGAAAGGTGTTGTTAGGTAAACTGCCCGTCGGCGATATAGCCCAAAATGGTGCTGATGCCGGCGTAAAACCCGAAATATAACATAATATAACAACAAAATATAGGCAAATTTCAAAATGTGCTAAATATTGTGTAAAATAGAACAATGTGTGAAGGACTATTTTCTTCACTCATGATAGTAAAATCCACAATTCTGAAAATTGTAGCAAAAAGTAACGCTCAATATAAAAGTGCACAGTTTTTATGGTGTCAGTATATATATTCATTAGTTAACCCATTCAATCCCAAATAGCTGACATGGACTGGTGCGTGATATTTTCAGACCAATAAATTAATAAGAAAATTACCTTTGGACCAGTTCATTTATCAAAATGGGTAATTTTATCTAAAAATAGTTATAATTATTACTGGCAAAAAAGTGCAGATCCTGATGAGACGGCTCGTCACGAGCCGGCTCATCTGGATCTACACTTTTCATAAGCCTATTTAGAGGCCTGTGGGGTTGAAAGGGTTAATTGTGGTTTTTTGGAAGAGTGCATGATACAAACACGGTCCGGTCCCAATGCATACAGTTCTCTCAGTTTTTACTTTTAATTCACCAGTTGGGATCTGAGCTTATTTTAACACATACAACATGATTGATCAGTAGGGACTCAAGCCCGTGATCCCTGGAGTGCGAGTGCAGCACTAAACCACCATATTGACTGCTCCGTTCATCAATATCAACAGTTGGAAAATAGCCGTGACAACTTTTAAAATATTTATTTAAGTTTATTTATCGTCGCTACCTGTTGCCCATTTGAGCGACAGGCAGTTTACCTAACAACACCTTTCCTGGACATGCTCCAGTGGTTAATCAGTACTTGGTGCCAACTCTTTCATATAAAGAGACACGGTCTGAGCAGGGCTCGAACCAGTGACCATCAGTGATGATAGATTGTGATGTACAAGTCAGCAACTTTGACTACTCGACCACGGAGGCGGCCGCAATGACAAATGCGCACTATATAGAGCTTTATCAGTAAATCACTAATTCCTATAAGACACACCATGAAATAATTATTAAATAAATCGCCAAAGTTTGCAGAAACAATGACAACTTGTAGGTTTGGTCACTAGAATATACTGTGTATTATTTTTGTGTCAGTTCCCACAGCGGTACCAAGTGTGCAGATTGCGCCGGACTCGAGCACCAGTTTCCGTGTACTATGGACGGAGATACCGGAAGCTGATAAACATGGGATCATCACCAAGTACCAGCTTAGCTATGGTACACTGGATAGAATGATCACCGTCATACAGCTATCTGGGGACACCAAAGACTATCTCGTCACAAGTAATGTTCACAAGAATCTCACACACTAGTTAATATATACAAATTAATTTTAGTTCCATTGCGAAGCAAGTTCTTACAAC
Organism: Archivesica marissinica; assembly: GCA_014843695.1. Classification (NCBI taxonomy): domain Eukaryota; kingdom Metazoa; phylum Mollusca; class Bivalvia; order Venerida; family Vesicomyidae; genus Archivesica; species Archivesica marissinica. Next base: position 64,946,186 of record CM026399.1, on the reverse strand, counting down.
TCTGGGTATACACCTCTACCAGACGGCGCCACAGATGGATTCCATCAGGAATGATGTCTCTTATATTAATCACTCTCGAGACCTCATTCCGAATGGAATCCATCGCCACGAGGGAGAGAGAAGAGGCATGTGGAATTTAAATGCCTTGTCTGATGGTACAATCGTAACAGCTCCAGCGGGGCGTGAGCTCCGGGTCTTTCGCACCTGAAACGAACGTGCTACTACTGTGCTATCACGACTTCCACTTTCACACACTGGTTGTTGGGGGGGGGGTAAGTCGCAGCCATACGTCATAATGCGACTCTCCATCTGTTATTAATGCAGCTATCTTTGTTGAAATAAGTTGCCCATTACCTTCGGAGCAGTATATCGTATGAACGACTTTGGAACCAACGACCGTAAGCACTCGGAAGGATAGAGCCTCCATGGTCCAATGGGTACAGTGTCCTGCGGTGTAGCCGAGAGGTTGTGAGTTCGAGACCCGTCAGGACTACGGTGGTAGTGTCCTTAGACAAGACACTTAAATCCACACTGCCTCAACAATCTCGAGAGCGATTGGCCTAATGTTGTAAAATCTAGCTTCGCAATCAAGCCAAAAATAATTTGGTTGGCATAAACAAAAGAGGGTAGAAAAGTATTCATAACGTATGAGCAAATTCAATATGTTCATACAACTGGATCAATATTGAAATAAATAGGTCAATAATCAAATAAATAGGTCAATATTGAAATAAATAGGTCAACAATGAATTAAATAGGTCAATCCTTAAATAAATAGGTCAATAATTAAATAAATAGGGTCAATGCAAATAGAATCAAGGTAATATTATAAGTACCATATGCATTCATTTGAATGTTTGGCTCCACAAGAAAAGATTACGTTTTAATTAGTATACAGGTTCTATTGAGACTGTAGTCTCAGCTTAACAGTACTTTATATTTTAAAATGTCAGTTTCATTATTTAATTAACTTGTTTTTGTGTCTCCACTTCATAGTTCAGTCCATGATTAAAGCATTATATAAAGTATATAGGTTCTCCTCACTTGTTTGTAGTTTTGCTCACTTGTTTGTAGTTTTGATTACTTGTTTGTAGGTTTGGAACCGGATAGTGAATACGTGGTTAAAGTTTTGGCGGGAAATTCCGCAGGGTTCCCAAAAATTGATAACAACTGGATAACTCACTGGACGCCAATGTCACAAATGGAAGGTACGTTAATAGTGGATAGGATGCAGTTAGTACACATGGTATAGTGGACAGCATGCAGTAAGTACACATGGTATAGTGGATAGCATGCAGTAAGTACACGTGGTATAGTGGATAGCATGCAGTTAGTACACATGGTATAGTGGATAGCATGCAGTTAGTACACGTGGTATAGTGGATAGCATGCAGTAAGTACACGTGGTATAGTGGATAGCATGCAGTTAGTACACATGGTATAGTGGATAGCATGCAGTTAGTACACGTGGTATAGTGGATAGCATGCAGTTAGTAAGTACACGTGGTATAGTGGATAGCATGCAGTAAGTACACATGGTATAGTGGATAGCATGCAGTAAGTACACATGGTATAGTGGATAGCATGCAGTAAGTACACATGGTATAGTGGATAGCATGCAGTAAGTACACATGGTATAGTGGATAGCATGCAGTTAGTACACATGGTATAGTGGATAGCATGCAGTTAGTAAGTACACGTTGTATAGTGGATAGCATGCAGTTAGTACACATGGTATAGTGGATAGCATGCAGTAAGTACACATGGTATAGTGGATAGCATGCAGTAAGTACACATGGTATAGTGGATAGCATGCAGTAAGTACACATGGTATAGTGGATAGCATGCAGTTAGTACACATGGTATAGTGGATAGCATGCAGTAAGTACACGTGGTATAGTGGATAGCATGCAGTTAGTAAGTACACATGGTATAGTGGATAGCATGCAGTTAGTAAGTACACATGGTATAGTGGATAGGATGCAGTTAGTACACATGGTATAGTGGACAGCATGCAGTAAGTACACATGGTATAGTGGATAGCATGCAGTAAGTACACATGGTATAGTGGATAGCATGCAGTTAGTACACATGGTATAGTGGATAGCATGCAGTTAGTACACATGGTATAGTGGATAGCATGCAGTAAGTACACATGGTATAGTGGATAGCATGCAGTTAGTACACATGGTATAGTGGATAGCATGCAGTTAGTACACGTGGTATAGTGGATAGCATGCAGTTAGTAAGTACACATGGTATAGTGGATAGCATGCAGTTAGTACACGTGGTATAGTGGATAGCATGCAGTTAGTAAGTACACATGGTATAGTGGATAGCATGCAGTTAGTACACGTGGTATAGTGGATAGCATGCAGTTAGTAAGTACACGTGGTATAGTGGATAGCATGCAGTAAGTACACATGGTATAGTGGATAGCATGCAGTAAGTACACATGGTATAGTGGATAGCATGCAGTAAGTACACATGGTATAGTGGATAGCATGCAGTTAGTACACATGGTATAGTGGATAGCATGCAGTTAGTACACGTGGTATAGTGGATAGCATGCAGTTAGTAAGTACACGTGGTATAGTGGATAGCATGCAGTTAGTACACATGGTATAGTGGATAGCATGCAGTAAGTACACATGGTATAGTGGATAGCATGCAGTAAGTACACATGGTATAGTGGATAGCATGCAGTAAGTACACATGGTATAGTGGATAGCATGCAGTTAGTACACATGGTATAGTGGATAGCATGCAGTAAGTACACGTGGTATAGTGGATAGCATGCAGTTAGTAAGTACACATGGTATAGTGGATAGCATTCAGTTAGTAAGTACACGTGGTATAGTGGATAGCATGCAGTAAGTACACATAGTATAGTGGATAGCATGCAGTTAGTACACATGGTATAGTGCATAGCATGCAGTTAGTACACGTGGTATAGTGGATAGCATGCAGTAAGTACACGTGGTATAGTGGATAGCATGCAGTTAGTAAGTACACGTGGTATAGTGGATAGCATGCAGTAAGTACACATGGTATAGTGGATAGCATGCAGTTAGTACACGTGGTATAGTGGATAGCATGCAGTAAGTACACATGGTATAGTGGATAGCATGCAGTTAGTACACGTGGTATAGTGGATAGCATGCAGTAAGTACACATGGTATAGTGGATAGCATGCAGTTAGTACACATGGTATAGTGGATAGCATGCAGTAAGTACACATGGTATAGTGGATAGCATGCAGTAAGTACACATGGTATAGTGGATAGCATGCAGTAAGTACACGTGGTATAGTGGATAGCATGCAGTAAGTACACATGGTATAGTGGATAGCATGCAGTAAGTACACATGGTATAGTGGATAGCATGCAGTAAGTACACATGGTATAGTGGATAGCATGCAGTTAGTACACATGGTATAGTGGATAGCATGCAGTAAGTACACGTGGTATAGTGGATAGCATGCAGTTAGTACACATGGTATAGTGGATAGCATGCAGTAAGTACACATGGTATAGTGGATAGCATGCAGTAAGTACACATGGTATAGTGGATAGCATGCAGTAAGTACACATGGTATAGTGGATAGCATGCAGTTAGTACACATGGTATAGTGGATAGCATGCAGTTAGTACACATGGTATAGTGGATAGCATGCAGTTAGTACACATGGTATAGTGGATAGCATGCAGTTAGTACACATGGTATAGTGGATAGCATGCAGTTAGTACACATGGTATAGTGGATAGCATGCAGTTAGTACACATGGTATAGTGGATAGCATGCAGTTAGTACACATGGTATAGTGGATAGCATGCAGTTAGTAAGTACACATGGTATAGTGGATAGCATGCAGTTAGTAAGTACACATGGTATAGTGGATAGCATGCAGTTAGTACACATGGTATAGTGGATAGCATGCAGTTAGTACACATGGTATAGTGGATAGCATGCAGTTAGTAAGTACACATGGTATAGTGGATAGCATGCAGTTAGTAAGTACACATGGTATAGTGGATAGCATGCAGTAAGTACACATGGTATAGTGGATAGCATGCAGTTAGTAAGTACACATGGTATAGTGGATAGCATGCAGTGTAAGTACACATGGTATAGTGGATAGCATGCAGTTAGTACACATGGTATAGTGGATAGCATGCAGTAAGTACACATGGTATAGTGGATAGCATGCAGTAAGTACACATGGTATAGTGGATAGCATGCAGTTAGTACACATGGTATAGTGGATAGCATGCAGTAAGTACACATGGTATAGTGGATAGCATGCAGTTAGTACACATGGTATAGTGGATAGCATGCAGTAAGTACACATGGTATAGTGGATAGCATGCAGTTAGTACACGTGGTATAGTGGATAGCATGCAGTTAGTAAGTACACGTGGTATAGTGGATAGCATGCAGTTAGTACACATGGTATAGTGGATAGCATGCAGTTAGTACACGTGGTATAGTGGATAGCATGCAGTAAGTACACATGGTATAGTGGATAGCATGCAGTTAGTACACGTGGTATAGTGGATAGCATGCAGTAAGTACACATGGTATAGTGGATAGCATGCAGTTAGTACACGTGGTATAGTGGATAGCATGCAGTTAGTACACGTGGTATAGTGGATAGCATGCAGTAAGTACACGTGGTATAGTGGATAGCATGCAGTAAGTACACGTGGTATAGTGGATAGCATGCAGTAAGTACACATGGTATAGTGGATAGCATGCAGTTAGTACACGTGGTATAGTGGATAGCATGCAGTAAGTACACATGGTATAGTGGATAGCATGCAGTTAGTACACGTGGTATAGTGGATAGCATGCAGTTAGTACACGTGGTATAGTGGATAGCATGCAGTAAGTACACGTGGTATAGTGGATAGCATGCAGTAAGTACACATGGTATAGTGGATAGCATGCAGTAAGTACACGTGGTATAGTGGATAGCATGCAGTAAGTACACATGGTATAGTGGATAGCATGCAGTTAGTACACATGGTATAGTGGATAGCATGCAGTTAGTACACATGGTATAGTGGATAGCATGCAGTTAGTACACATGGTATAGTGGATAGCATGCAGTTAGTACACATGGTATAGTGGATAGCATGTAGTTAGTACACATGGTATAGTGGATAGCATGCAGTTAGTACACATGGTATAGTGGATAGCATGCAGTTAGTACACATGGTATAGTGGATAGCATGCAGTTAGTAAGTACACATGGTATAGTGGATAGCATGCAGTTAGTAAGTACACATGGTATAGTGGATAGCATGCAGTTAGTAAGTACACATGGTATAGTGGATAGCATGCAGTTAGTACACATGGTATAGTGGATAGCATGCAGTAAGTACACATGGTATAGTGGATAGCATGCAGTTAGTAAGTACACATGGTATAGTGGATAGCATGCAGTTAGTAAGTACACATGGTATAGTGGATAGCATGCAGTTAGTAAGTACACATGGTATAGTGGATAGCATGCAGTTAGTAAGTACACATGGTATAGTGGATAGCATGCAGTTAGTAAGTACACATGGTATAGTGGATAGCATGCAGTTAGTACACATGGTATAGTGGATAGCATGCAGTAAGTACACATGGTATAGTGGATAGCATGCAGTAAGTACACATGGTATAGTGGATAGCATGCAGTTAGTACACATGGTATAGTGGATAGCATGCAGTAAGTACACATGGTATAGTGGATAGCATGTAGTTAGTACACATGGTATAGTGGATAGCATGCAGTAAGTACACATGGTATGGTGGATAGCATGTAGTTAGTACACATGGTATAGTGGATAGCATGCAGTTAGTAAGTACACATGGTATAGTGGATAGCATGCAGTTAGTACACATGGTATAGTGGATAGCATGCAGTAAGTACACATGGTATAGTGGATAGCATGCAGTAAGTACACATGGTATAGTGGATAGCATGCAGTAAGTACACATGGTATAGTGGATAGCATGCAGTTAGTACACATGGTATAGTGGATAGCATGCAGTTAGTACACATGGTATAGTGGATAGCATTCAGTTAGTAAGTACACGTGGTATAGTGGATAGCATGCAGTAAGTACACATGGTATAGTGGATAGCATGCAGTTAGTACACGTGGTATAGTGGATAGCATGCAGTTAGTACACGTGGTATAGTGGATAGCATGCAGTAAGTACACGTGGTATAGTGGATAGCATGCAGTTAGTAAGTACACGTGGTATAGTGGATAGCATGCAGTTAGTAAGTACACGTGGTATAGTGGATAGCATGCAGTAAGTACACATGGTATAGTGGATAGCATGCAGTTAGTACACGTGGTATAGTGGATAGCATGCAGTAAGTACACATGGTATAGTGGATAGCATGCAGTTAGTACACGTGGTATAGTGGATAGCATGCAGTAAGTACACATGGTATAGTGGATAGCATGCAGTTAGTACACGTGGTATAGTGCATAGCATGCAGTTAGTACACGTGGTATAGTGGATAGCATGCAGTAAGTACACGTGGTATAGTGGATAGCATGCAGTAAGTACACGTGGTATAGTGGATAGCATGCAGTAAGTACACATGGTATAGTGGATAGCATGCAGTTAGTACACATGGTATAGTGGATAGCATGCAGTTAGTACACGTGGTATAGTGGATAGCATGCAGTTAGTACACATGGTATAGTGGATAGCATGCAGTAAGTACACGTGATATAGTGGATAGCATGCAGTAAGTACACATGGTATAGTGCATAGCATGCAGTTAGTACACATGGTATAGTGGATAGCATGCAGTAAGTACACATGGTATAGTGCATAGCATGCAGTTAGTACACATGGTATAGTGGATAGCATGCAGTTAGTACACATGGTATAGTAGATAGCATGCAGTTAGTACACATGGTATAGTGGATAGCATGTAGTTAGTACACATGGTATAGTGGATAGCATGCAGTTAGTACACATGGTATAGTGGATAGCATGTAGTTAGTACACATGGTATAGTGGATAGCATGTAGTTAGTACACATGGTATAGTGGATAGCATGCAGTTAGTACACATGGTATAGTGGATAGCATGCAGTTAGTACACATGGTATAGTGGATAGCATGCAGTTAGTAAGTACACATGGTATAGTGGATAGCATGCAGTTAGTAAGTACACATGGTATAGTGGATAGCATGCAGTTAGTACACGTGGTATAGTGGATAGCATGCAGTAAGTACACATGGTATAGTGGATAGCATGCAGTAAGTACACATGGTATAGTGGATAGCATGCAGTAAGTACACATGGTATAGTGGATAGCATGCAGTAAGTACACATGGTATGGTGGATAGCATGTAGTTAGTACACATGGTATAGTGGATAGCATGCAGTTAGTAAATACACATCGTATAGTGGATAGCATGCAGTAAGTACACATGGTATATTGGATAGCATGCAGTTAGTACACATGGTATAGTGGATAGTATGCAGTAAGTACACGTGGTATAGTGGATAGCATGCAGTAAGTACACGTGGTATAGTGGATAGCATGCAATATGTACACGTGGTATAGTGATAGCATGCAGTAGGTACACATGGTATAGTGGATAGCATGCAGTAAGTACACATGGTATAGTGGATAGCATGCAGTAAGTACACATGGTATAGTGGATAGCATGCAGTTAGTACACATGGTATAGTGGATAGCATGCAGTTAGTAAGTACACGTTGTATAGTGGATAGCATGCAGTTAGTACACATGGTATAGTGGATAGCATGCAGTAAGTACACATGGTATAGTGGATAGCATGCAGTAAGTACACATGGTATAGTGGATAGCATGCAGTAAGTACACATGGTATAGTGGATAGCATGCAGTTAGTACACATGGTATAGTGGATAGCATGCAGTAAGTACACGTGGTATAGTGGATAGCATGCAGTTAGTAAGTACACATGGTATAGTGGATAGCATGCAGTTAGTAAGTACACGTGGTATAGTGGATAGCATGCAGTTAGTACACATGGTATAGTGGATAGCATGCAGTAAGTACACATGGTATAGTGGATAGCATGCAGTAAGTACACATGGTATAGTGGATAGCATGCAGTTAGTACACATGGTATAGTGGATAGCATGCAGTTAGTACACATGGTATAGTGGATAGCATGCAGTAAGTACACATGGTATAGTGGATAGCATGCAGTTAGTACACATGGTATAGTGGATAGCATGCAGTAAGTACACGTGGTATAGTGGATAGCATGCAGTTAGTAAGTACACATGGTATAGTGGATAGCATGCAGTTAGTACACTGGTATAGTGGATAGCATGCAGTTAGTACACATGGTATAGTGGATAGCATGCAGTTAGTACACATGGTATAGTGGATAGCATGCAGTAAGTACACATGGTATAGTGGATAGCATGCAGTTAGTACACATGGTATAGTGGATAGCATGCAGTTAGTACACATGGTATAGTGGATAGCATGCAGTAAGTACACATGGTATAGTGGATAGCATGCAGTAAGTACACATGGTATAGTGGATAGCATGCAGTAAGTACACATGGTATAGTGGATAGCATGCAGTTAGTACACATGGTATAGTGGATAGCATGCAGTTAGTAAGTACACATGGTATAGTGGATAGCATGCAGTTAGTACACATGGTATAGTGGATAGCATGCAGTAAGTACACATGGTATAGTGGATAGCATGCAGTAAGTACACATGGTATAGTGGATAGCATGCAGTTAGTACACATGGTATAGTGGATAGCATGCAGTTAGTACACATGGTATAGTGGATAGCATGCAGTAAGTACACGTGGTATAGTGGATAGCATGCAGTAAGTACACATGGTATAGTGGATAGCATGCAGTTAGTACACATGGTATAGTGGATAGCATGCAATAAGTACACATGGTATAGTGGATAGCATGCAGTAAGTACACATGGTATAGTGGATAGCATGTAGTAAGTACACGTGGTATAGTGGATAGCATGCAGTAAGTACACATGGTATAGTGGATAGCATGCAGTAAGTACACATGGTATAGTGGATAGCATGCAGTAAGTACACATGGTATGGTGGATAGCATGCAGTTAGTACACATGGTATAGTGGATAGCATGCAGTAAGTACACGTGGTATAGTGGATAGCATGCAGTAAGTACACGTGATATAGTGGATAGCATGCAGTAAGTACACATGGTATAGTGGATAGCATGCAGTTAGTACACATGGTATAGTGGATAGCATGCAGTTAGTACACATGGTATAGTGGATAGCATGCAGTTAGTACACATGGTATAGTGGATAGCATGCAGTTAGTACACATGGTATAGTGGATAGCATGCAGTTAGTACACATGGTATAGTGGATAGCATGCAGTAGTACACATGGTATAGTGGATAGCATGCAGTTAGTACACATGGTATAGTGGATAGCATGCAGTTAGTACACATGGTATAGTGGATAGCATGCAGTTAAGTACACATGGTATAGTGGATAGCATGCAGTTAGTACACATGGTATAGTGGATAGCATGCAGTATAGTACACATGGTATAGTGGATAGCATGCAGTTAGTACACATGGTATAGTGGATAGCATGCAGTAAGTACACATGGTATAGTGGATAGCATGCAGTTAGTACACATGGTATAGTGGATAGCATGCAGTATAAGTACACATGGTATAGTGGATAGCATGCAGTTAGTAAGTACACATGGTATAGTGGATAGCATGCAGTAAGTACACATGGTATAGTGGATAGCATGCAGTAAGTACACATGGTATAGTGGATAGCATGCAGTTAGTAAGTACACATGGTATAGTGGATAGCATGCAGTAAGTACACATGGTATAGTGGATAGCATGCAGTTAGTACACATGGTATAGTGGATAGCATGCAGTTAGTAAGTACACATGGTATAGTGGATAGCATGCAGTTAGTACACATGGTATAGTGGATAGCATGCAGTTAGTACACATGGTATAGTGGATAGCATGCAGTAGTACACTGGTATAGTGGATAGCATGCAGTAAGTACACATGGTATAGTGGATAGCATGCAGTTAGTAAGTACACATGGTATAGTGGATAGCATGCAGTTAGTACACATGGTATAGTGGATAGCATGCAGTTAGTACACATGGTATAGTGGATAGCATGCAGTAAGTACACATGGTATAGTGGATAGCATGCAGTAAGTACACATGGTATAGTGGATAGCATGCAGTTAGTACACATGGTATAGTGGATAGCATGCAGTAAGTACACATGGTATAGTGGATAGCATGCAGTAAGTACACATGGTATAGTGGATAGCATGCAGTAAGTACACATGGTATAGTGGATAGCATGCAGTTAGTACACATGGTATAGTGGATAGCATGCAGTAAGTACACATGGTATAGTGGATAGCATGCAGTAAGTACACATGGTATAGTGGATAGCATGCAGTAAGTACACATGGTATAGTGGATAGCATGCAGTTAGTACACGTGGTATAGTGGATAGCATGCAGTAAGTACACATGGTATGGTGGATAGCATGCAGTTAGTACACATGGTATAGTGGATAGCATGCAGTTAGTAAGTACACATGGTATAGTAGATAGCATGCAGTTAGTAAGTACACATGGTATAGTGGATAGCATGCAGCAAGTACACATGGTATAGTGGAGAGCATGCAGTTAGTACACATGGTATAGTAGATAGCATGCAGTTAGTAAGTACACATGGTATAGTGGATAGCATGTAGTTAGTACACATGGTATAGTAGATAGCATGCAGTAAGTACACATGGTATAGTGGATAGCATGCAGTAAGTACACGTGGTATAGTGGATAGCATGCAGTAAGTACACATGGTATAGTGGATAGCATGCAGTAAGTACACATGGTATAGTGGATAGCATGCAGTTAGTACACATGGTATAGTGGATAGCATGCAGTAGTACACATGGTATAGTGGATAGCATGCAGTAAGTACACATGGTATAGTGGATAGCATGCAGTAAGTACACATGGTATAGTGGATAGCATGCAGTAAGTACACATGGTATAGTGGACAGCATGCAGTTAGTACACATGGTATAGTGGATAGCATGTAGTTAGTACACATGGTATAGTGGATAGCATGCAGTAAGTACAAATGGTATAGTAGATAGCATGCAGTAAGTACACATGGTATAGTGGATAGCATGCAGTTAGTAAGTACACATGGTATAGTAGATAGCATGCAGTTAGTAAGTACACATGGTATAGTGGATAGCATGCAGTAAGTACACGTGGTATAGTGGATAGCATGCAGTAAGTACACATGGTATTGTGGATAGCATGCAGTAAGTACACATGGTATAGTGGATAGCATGCAGTTAGTAAGTACACATGGTATAGTAGATAGCATGCAGTTAGTAAGTACACATGGTATAGTGGATAGCATGCAGTTAATACACATGGTATAGTGGATAGCATGCAGTAAGTACACATGGTATGGTGGATAGCATGCAGTTAGTAAGTACACATGGTATGGTGGATAGCATGCAGTTAGTAAGTACACATGGTATAGTGGATAGCATGCAGTTAGTACACATGGTATAGTGGATAGCATGCAGTTAGTACACATGGTATAGTGGATAGCATGCAGTAAGTACACATGGTATAGTGGATAGCATGCAGTTAGTACACATGGTATAGTGGATAGCATGCAGTAAGTACACATGGTATAGTGGATAGCATGCAGTAAGTACACATGGTATAGTGGATAGCATGCAGTTAGTACACATGGTATAGTGGATAGCATGCAGTTAGTAAGTACACATGGTATAGTGGATAGCATGCAGTTAGTACACATGGTATAGTGGATAGCATGCAGTTAGTACACATGGTATAGTGGATAGCATGCAGTAAGTACACATGGTATAGTGGATAGCATGCAGTTAGTACACAGGTATAGTGGATAGCATGCAGTAAGTACACATGGTATAGTGGATAGCATGCAGTTAGTACACATGGTATAGTGGATAGCATGCAGTTAGTACACATGGTATAGTGGATAGCATGCAGTTAGTACACATGGTATAGTGGATAGCATGCAGTTAGTAAGTACACATGGTATAGTGGATAGCATGCAGTTAGTACACATGGTATAGTGGATAGCATGCAGTTAGTAGTCACATGGTATAGTGGATAGCATGCAGTTAGTACACATGGTATAGTGGATAGCATGCAGTAAGTACACATGGTATAGTGGATAGCATGCAGTTAGTACACATGGTATAGTGGATAGCATGCAGTTAGTACACATGGTATAGTGGATAGCATGCAGTTAGTACACATGGTATAGTAGATAGCATGCAGTTAGTAAGTACACATGGTATAGTGGATAGCATGCAGTAAGTGCACATGGTATAGTGGATAGCATGCAATTAGTACACGTGGTATAGTGGATAGCATGCAGTTAGTACATGTGGTATAGTGGATAGCATGCAGTTAGTAAGTACACGTGGTATAGTGGATAGCATGCAGTAAGTACACATGGTATAGTGGATAGCATGCAGTAAGTACACATGGTATAGTGGATAGCATGCAGTAAGTACACGTGGTATAGTGGATAGCATGCAGTAAGTACACATGGTATAGTGGATAGCATGCAGTAAGTACACATGGTATAGTGGATAGCATGCAGTAAGTACACGTGGTATAGTGGATAGCATGCAGTAAGTACACATGGTATAGTGGATAGCATGCAGTAAGTACACATGGTATAGTGGATAGCATGTAGTTAGTACACATGGTATAGTGGATAGCATGCAGTAAGTACACGTGGTATAGTGGATAGCATGCAGTAAGTACACATGGTATAGTGGATAGCATGCAGTAAGTACACATGGTATAGTGGATAGCATGTAGTTAGTACACATGGTATAGTGGATAGCATGCAGTAAGTACACATGGTATAGTGGATAGCATGCAGTAAGTATACATGGTATAGTGGATAGCATGCAGTTAGTACACATGGTATAGTGGATAGCATGCAGTTAGTAAGTACACATGGTATAGTAGATAGCATGCAGTTAGTACACATGGTATAGTGGATAGCATGCAGTTAGTACACATGGTATAGTGGATAGCATGCAGTTAGTACACGTGGTATAGTGGATAGCATGCAGTTAGTACACGTGGTATAGTGGATAGCATGCAGTTAGTATACATGGTATAGTGGATAGCATGCAGTAAGTACACGTGGTATAGTGGATAGCATGCAGTAAGTACACGTGGTATAGTGGATAGCATGCAGTTAGTACACATGGTATAGTGGATAGCATGCAGTAAGTACACGTGGTATAGTGGATAGCATGCAGTTAGTACACATGGTATAGTGGATAGCATGCAGTTAGTAAGTACACATGGTATAGTGGATAGCATGCAGTTAGTAAGTACACATGGTATAGTGGATAGCATGCAGTTAGTAAGTACACATGGTATAGTGGATAGCATGCAGTTAGTAAGTACACATGGTATAGTGGATAGCATGCAGTTAGTAAGTACACATGGTATAGTGGATAGCATGCAGTAAGTACACATGGTATAGTGGATAGCATGTAGTTAGTACACATGGTATAGTGGATAGCATGCAGTAAGTACACATGGTATAGTGGATAGCATGCAGTTAGTACACATGGTATAGTGGATAGCATGCAGTAAGTACACATGGTATAGTGGATAGCATGCAGTTAGTAAGTACACATGGTATAGTGGATAGCATGCAGTAAGTACACATGGTATAGTGGATAGCATGCAGTAAGTACACATGGTATAGTGGATAGCATGCAGTAAGTACACATGGTATAGTGGATAGCATGCAGTAAGTACACATGGTATAGTGGATAGCATGCAGTAAGTACACATGGTATAGTAGATAGCATGCAGTAAGTACACATGGTATAGTGGATAGCATGCAGTTAGTAAATACACATGGTATAGTGGATAGCATGCAGTTAGTACACATGGTATAGTGGATAGCATGCAGTAAGTACACATGGTATAGTGGATAGCATGCAGTAAGTACACGTGGTATAGTGGATAGCATGCAGTAAGTACACATGGTATAGTGGATAGCATGCAGTTAGTAAGTATACATGGTATAGTGGATAGCATGCAATTAGTACACATGGTATAGTGGATAGCATGCAGTTAGTACACATGGTATAGTGGATAGCATGCAGTAAGTACACATGGTATAGTGGATAGCATGCAGTTAGTACACATGGTATAGTGGATAGCATGCAGTTAGTAAGTACACATGGTATAGTGGATAGCATGCAGTTAGTACACATGGTATAGTGGATAGCATGTAGTTAGTACACATGGTATAGTGGATAGCATGCAGTTAGTACACATGGTATAGTGGATAGCATGCAGTTAGTAAGTATACATGGTATAGTGGATAGCATGCAGTTAGTACACATGGTATAGTAGATAGCATGCAGTTAGTACACATGGTATAGTGGATAGCATGCAGTTAGTACACGTGGTATAGTGGATAGCATGCAGTTAGTACACATGGTATAGTGGATAGCATGCAGTTAGTAAGTACACATGGTATAATGGATAGCATGCAGTTAGTACACGTGGTATAGTGGATAGCATGCAGTAAGTACACATGGTATAGTGGATAGCATGCAGTTAGTACACGTGGTATAGTGGATAGCATGCAGTAAGTACACATGGTATAGTGGATAGCATGCAGTTAGTACACATGGTATAGTGGATAGCATGCAGTTAGTACACATGGTATAGTGGATAGCATGCAGTTAGTACACGTGGTATAGTGGATAGCATGCAGTAAGTACACATGGTATAGTGGATAGCATGCAGTAAGTACACATGGTATCGTGGATAGCATGCAGTTAGTACACATGGTATAGTGGATAGCATGCAGTTAGTACACGTGGTATAGTGGATAGCATGCAGTTAGTAAGTACACGTGGTATAGTGGATAGCATGCAGTTAGTACACATGGTATAGTGGATAGCATGCAGTAAGTACACATGGTATAGTGGATAGCATGCAGTTAGTAAGTACACATGGTATAGTGGATAGCATGCAGTAAGTGCACATGGTATAGTGGATAGCATGCAGTTAGTACACATGGTATAGTGGATAGCATGCAGTAAGTACACATGGTATAGTGGATAGCATGCAGTTAGTAAGTACACGTGGTATAGTGGATAGCATGCAGTTAGTACACATGGTATAGTGGATAGCATGCAGTTAGTAAGTACACATGGTATAGTGGATAGCATGCAGTAAGTGCACATGGTATAGTGGATAGCATGTAGTTAGTACACATGGTATAGTGGATAGCATGCAGTTAGTAAGTACACATGGTATAGTGGATAGCATTCAGTTAGTACACATGGTATAGTGGATAGCATGCAGTTAGTACACATGGTATAGTGGATAGCATGCAGTAAGTACACGTGGTATAGTGAATAGCATGCAGTAAGTACACATGGTATAGTGGATAGCATGCAGTTAGTAAGTACACATGGTATAGTGGATAGCATGCAGTTAGTACACATGGTATAGTGGATAGCATGCAGTTAGTACACGTGGTATAGTGGATAGCATGCAGTAAGTACACATGGTATAGTGGATAGCATGCAGTAAGTACACATGGTATAGTGGATCGCATGCAGTTAGTACACATGGTATAGTGGATAGCATGCAGTAAGTACACGTGGTATAGTGGATAGCATGCAGTAAGTACACGTGGTATAGTGGATAGCATGCAGTAAGTACACGTGGTATAGTGGATAGCATGCAGTAAGTACACATGGTATGGTGGATAGCATGCAGTTAGTAAGTACACATGGTATAGTGGATAGCATGCAGTAAGTACACATGGTATAGTGGATAGTATGCAGTAGGTACACATGGTATAGTGGATAGCATGCAGTAAGTACACATGGTCATAGTTGAATACAGTGGAGGATGAGTACCTTTGTTTTGTCCTCAATTGAGAAGAAAACATTGATTCATTCAAGAGTGGCCTACCTTTGGATTAATAATTATCGTTAATGGCAACAACCTTAGTTATGCGTAACCTTATATGGAAGCAAATACAATATGTGAACATACCTTTATCATACTAACTGCATCACATAATAAACTTTCAAACTCAAATAATCATATCCGTGATACAGTGGTAGAGAGTCTTGATTTGGAACCGAAGGTTTCCGGGTTCGATACTCGATCAGGACATGTATATAGTGTACTTAGTACTTGCTTACCGATATATATTTAGGTCGGCTAAGCCTGTCCAGGAAAAGTTATCTAGATCCCCGGAAAGGGTTTGACATAAAGGAACATCATACATAACCCCCATGGCGGCGATAGACTTTCAATGTCGTCTGTTTACATTACTTTTTGCATTTGAATCAAGTTTATATTAACATGAATAGATGAATATTATATACCAGTACATTGTGTGTTGCATGTAACAATATTATATACCAGTACATTGTGTGTTGCATGTAACAATATTATATACCAGTACATTGTGTGTTGCATGTAACAATATTATATACCAGTACATTGTGTGTTGCATGTAACAATATTATATACCAGTACATTGTGTGTAACAATATTATATACCAGTACACTGTGTGTTGCATGTAACAATATTATATACCAGTACATTGTGTGTAACAATATTATATACCAGTACATTGTGTGTAACAATATTATATACCAGTACATTGTGTGTTGTATGTAACAATATTATATACCAGTACATTGTGTGTAACAATATTATATACCAGTACATTGTGTGTAACAATATTATATACCAGTACATTGTGTGTTGTATGTAACAATATTATATACCAGTACATTGTGTGTAACAATATTATATACCAGTACATTGTGTGTAACAATATTATATACCAGTACATTGTGTGTTGTATGTAACAATATTATATACCAGTACATTGTGTGTAACAATATTATATACCAGTACATTGTGTGTAACAATATTATATACCAGTACATTGTGTGTTGTATGTAACAATATTATATACCAGTACATTGCATGTAACAATATTATATACCAGTACATTGTGTGTTGCATGTAACAATTGTATTTTCAGAATATCCGGTTCCCGTGTTAACATTTGAACCGGTTAACTCCAGCGCTGTTTCCATCATGTGGTCCAGGGACGATGCAGATTTTGTTGGAAGCTATCGAATTGTCATACAGAAATTACTAGAAAGTGGTACTGTCCGGGAGTTCAATGTCTCTACTGACACTACTCGTCTGAATGTGACAGGACTTGGTGCGTATGATTGCGTATATTTCAGTTGATGCCACTGGTTGTTGTTGTCGTCGTCGTCGTCGTCGTCGTCGTCGTCTCATTCTCATCGACGTGAGAGAGAGAGGCAGTGTGGATTTGAGTACTAGTATATTAAAGCGACATTACATCGCAAACAGCAATTAAAATGCATTTTTTCACTACAAATTCTTCCGAATACATTCGAACGCTAACAATGAATCAATAAACAGTGTGTTTGTGGTTTACAAACTTTCAAAAGTGAAAGTAGCATTTCATATAACGTTCATCCATGCTCCTGATTTGACGTTTGTTTGTCATTGGAGTCAATACTAAATGCATTTTATTGCGTTTAGAGAGAGTTTGACTAAGTTTAGTCTATTAATAAATATGCATAGGCACAAATTATGAGATATAACGGTAAATCTTTACCATACATAGTGTTATTCAGGATACACTCGTTGTATTACGCATGATTGTCAAGTTTAGTGTCATTGGTAGGGTGGGACTTATTACTGTTGTTGTAGAGAAATATCAGATGTGTAACACTTCACACACTAGCTATGGTGTTCTTTCATCACATACATTTTACAGCTCTACAGGATCTGCAGTAACATCTATACCTGCTCCCACTTTCCTTAAACACAACAAAGTACACGTGCAGAGCACTTTTCTCATCCTTTTACATTCCATTGCAATGTTCTATTAATCATAACAGAAGTTCCAAGTTTTATAGTTGCAATGGAATCTGCCTCTGTCGGTAGACTTGCATCGCTTGTTACCTCCATTGCAGTGTTCTATTCTACATGATTTTGTTATGTCAACAAACCGCGTATACGACGTTTGTTTATTTGTTGAAATATTCAGTTTTTGAGGCAAATATTTGGAAAATAACTACCATATAATAGGACATTACATTCTGTAGAAATTTACTTTTTCACTGATGTAGTGTCGCTTTAAGACCAAAACCTCGAATTTGCAACACTCACGGCGGACATTATGCATTGCACCTCAAATGTTTCATAATTCAATCATGGCCACATAACGCTAGCCTGGGTTCCAGTCTGTAGATTTTTCACTTTTTAACTTCTGGCAAAATGACACTGCTGAGAAAGGAAATAGTCCAACATAGAAATACACGTCACTGGCTAACCTGGGTTCCAGTCTTGTGTCGATTTGTCACTAATTTACTTCTGGCAAAGTGACATGATATGATCAGAAACTCAATACAGCCCAATTAATAGTCTCGGTGTTAAAATATATTTATTTGACTGACCAGGCAATTATATCAACGCCTGTTCCCCCCGGCTTACATAACGCGCATGCGTGTATCTATCTTGAGCAATAACTGCTTGTGTTATCAAGTGTGACCAAATGACTTTTTTAAGTTAATTTATCGGCTACCTGTGAATTTAGTAACACGCTGGACTGGTAATCCAGGGATCGCAGGTTTGATCCCCCGTCTGACCCTAATAAAATTAACAATCTTTCAGATGGGACATTAAACCGAGGTCTCGTGTCGGTGCTTTACACCGTGCACGTTAAAGAACCAGAGGAGACTCTGGAACGGGTCTCTGTCTGTATCATTGCACTATCCTCCAAAATCTAAAATGACCTATCTCTTCAGGAAGCATCGCTCATATGGGCAACCGGTAGCGACGATAAATAAACGTAAGATACACATACATATCTGTGAACCCAGGCTAGTGAGTGACGTGTATGATCTATGTTGGTCTAGTGAAGAATAGCCTTTCCTTTCTCAGCGTTGACCGCTCCATAACACTTAGTCTAGCTGACTGAAACTAAGGAGAATTCCAGACAATGCACTTAGTCTAGCTGACGGAAACTAAGGAGAATTCCAGACAATGCACTTAGTCTAGCTGACGGAAACTAAGGAGAATTCCAGACAATGCACTTAGTCTAGCTGATGGAAACTAAGGAGAATTCCAGACAATGCACTTAGTCTAGCTGATGGAAACTAAGGAGAATTCCAGACAATGCACTTAGTCTAGCTGACGGAAACTAAGGAGAATTCCAGACAATGCACTTAGTCTAGCTGACGGAAACTAAGGAGAATTCCAGACAATGCACTTAGTCTAGCTGACGGAAACTAAGGAGAATTCCAGACAATGCACTTAGTCTAGCTGACGGAAACTAAGGAGAATTCCAGACAATGCACTTAGTCTAGCTGACGGAAACTAAGGAGAATTCCAGACAATGCACTTAAGTCTAGCTGACGGAAACTAAGGAGAATTCCAGACAATGCACTTAGTCTAGCTGACGGAAACTAAGGAGAATTCCAGACAATGCACTTAAGTCTAGCTGACGGAAACTAAGGAGAATTCCAGACAATGCACTTAGTCTAGCTGATGGAAACTAAGGAGAATTCCAGACAATGCACTTAGTCTAGCTGATGGAAACTAAGGAGAATTCCAGACAATGCACTTAGTCTAGCTGACGGAAACTAAGGAGAATTCCAGACAATGCACTTATCTAGCTGACGGAAACTAAGGAGAATTCCAGACAATGCACTTAGTCTAGCTGATGGAAACTAAGGAGAATTCCAGACAATGCACTTAGTCTAGTTGACGGAAACTAAGGAGAATTCCAGACAATGCACTTAGTCTAGCTGATGGAAACTAAGGAGAATTCCAGACAATGCACTTAGTCTAGCTGATGGAAACTAAGGAGAATTCCAGACAATGCACTTAAGTCTAGCTGACGGAAACTAAGGAGAATTCCAGACAATGCACTTAGTCTAGCTGACAGAAACTAAGGAGAATTCCAGACAATGCACTTAGTCTAGCTGACGGAAACTAAGGAGAATTCCAGACAATGCACTTAGTCTAGCTGATGGAAACTAAGGAGAATTCCAGACAATGCACTTAGTCTAGCTGACGGAAACTAAGGAGAATTCCAGACAATGCACTTAGTCTAGCTGACGGAAACTAAGGAGAATTCCAGACAATGCACTTAGTCTAGCTGACGGAAACTAAGGAGAATTCCAGACAATGCACTTAGTCTAGCTGACGGAAACTAAGGAGAATTCCAGACAATGCACTTAGTCTAGCTGATGGAAACTAAGGAGAATTCCAGACAATGCACTTAGTCTAGCTGACGGAAACTAAGGAGAATTCCAGACAATGCACTTAGTCTAGCTGATGGAAACTAAGGAGAATTCCAGACAATGCACTTAGTCTAGCTGATGGAAACTAAGGAGAATTCCAGACAATGCACTTAAGTCTAGCTGACGGAAACTAAGGAGAATTCCAGACAATGCACTTAGTCTAGCTGACGGAAACTAAGGAGAATTCCAGACAATGCACTTAGTCTAGCTGACGGAAACTAAGGAGAATTCCAGACAATGCACTTAGTCTAGCTGACGGAAACTAAGGAGAATTCCAGACAATGCACTTAAGTCTAGCTGACGGAAACTAAGGAGAATTCCAGACAATGCACTTAGTCTAGCTGACGGAAACTAAGGAGAATTCCAGACAATGCACTTAAGTCTAGCTGACGGAAACTAAGGAGAATTCCAGACAATGCACTTAGTCTAGCTGATGGAAACTAAGGAGAATTCCAGACAATGCACTTAGTCTAGCTGATGGAAACTAAGGAGAATTCCAGACAATGCACTTAGTCTAGCTGACGGAAACTAAGGAGAATTCCAGACAATGCACTTAGTCTAGCTGACGGAAACTAAGGAGAATTCCAGACAATGCACTTAGTCTAGCTGATGGAAACTAAGGAGAATCCAGACAATGCACTTAGTCTAGCTGACGGAAACTAAGGAGAATTCCAGACAATGCACTTAGTCTAGCTGATGGAAACTAAGGAGAATTCCAGACAATGCACTTAGTCTAGCTGATGGAAACTAAGGAGAATTCCAGACAATGCACTTAAGTCTAGCTGACGGAAACTAAGGAGAATTCCAGACAATGCACTTAGTCTAGCTGACAGAAACTAAGGAGAATTCCAGACAATGCACTTAGTCTAGCTGACGGAAACTAAGGAGAATTCCAGACAAT
>CM026399.1:64906831-64923795 GCA_014843695.1 Archivesica marissinica | reverse complement strand
CTAAGGAGAATTCCAGACAATGCACTTAGTCTAGCTGACGGAAACTAAGGAGAATTCCAGACAATGCACTTAGTCTAGCTGACGGAAACTAAGGAGAATTCCAGACAATGCACTTAGTCTAGCTGATGGAAACTAAGGAGAATTCCAGACAATGCACTTAGTCTAGCTGACGGAAACTAAGGAGAATTCCAGACAATGCACTTAGTCTAGCTGATGGAAACTAAGGAGAATTCCAGACAATGCACTTAGTCTAGCTGACGGAAACTAAGGAGAATTCCAGACAATGCACTTAAGTCTAGCTGACGGAAACTAAGGAGAATTCCAGACAATGCACTTAGTCTAGCTGACGGAAACTAAGGAGAATTCCAGACAATGCACTTAAGTCTAGCTGACGGAAACTAAGGAGAATTCCAGACAATGCACTTAGTCTAGCTGATGGAAACTAAGGAGAATTCCAGACAATGCACTTAGTCTAGCTGACGGAAACTAAGGAGAATTCCAGACAATGCACTTAGTCTAGCTGACGGAAACTAAGGAGAATTCCAGACAATGCACTTAGTCTAGCTGACGGAAACTAAGGAGAATTCCAGACAATGCACTTAGTCTAGCTGATGGAAACTAAGGAGAATTCCAGACAATGCACTTAGTCTAGCTGACGGAAACTAAGGAGAATTCCAGACAATGCACTTAGTCTAGCTGATGGAAACTAAGGAGAATTCCAGACAATGCACTTAGTCTAGCTGATGGAAACTAAGGAGAATTCCAGACAATGCACTTAAGTCTAGCTGACGGAAACTAAGGAGAATTCCAGACAATGCACTTAGTCTAGCTGACGGAAACTAAGGAGAATTCCAGACAATGCACTTAGTCTAGCTGACGGAAACTAAGGAGAATTCCAGACAATGCACTTAGTCTAGCTGACGGAAACTAAGGAGAATTCCAGACAATGCACTTAAGTCTAGCTGACGGAAACTAAGGAGAATTCCAGACAATGCACTTAGTCTAGCTGACGGAAACTAAGGAGAATTCCAGACAATGCACTTAAGTCTAGCTGACGGAAACTAAGGAGAATTCCAGACAATGCACTTAGTCTAGCTGACGGAAACTAAGGAGAATTCCAGACAATGCACTTAAGTCTAGCTGATGGAAACTAAGGAGAATTCCAGACAATGCACTTAGTCTAGCTGATGGAAACTAAGGAGAATTCCAGACAATGCACTTAGTCTAGCTGACGGAAACTAAGGAGAATTCCAGACAATGCACTTAGTCTAGCTGACGGAAACTAAGGAGAATTCCAGACAATGCACTTAGTCTAGCTGATGGAAACTAAGGAGAATTCCAGACAATGCACTTAGTCTAGCTGATGGAAACTAAGGAGAATTCCAGACAATGCACTTAGTCTAGCTGACGGAAACTAAGGAGAATTCCAGACAATGCACTTAGTCTAGCTGATGGAAACTAAGGAGAATTCCAGACAATGCACTTAGTCTAGCTGATGGAAACTAAGGAGAATTCCAGACAATGCACTTAAGTCTAGCTGACGGAAACTAAGGAGAATTCCAGACAATGCACTTAGTCTAGCTGACAGAAACTAAGGAGAATTCCAGACAATGCACTTAGTCTAGCTGACGGAAACTAAGGAGAATTCCAGACAATGGTACTTCACAAAATTTCAGAAATATTATCTAGTTAAAAGATATGATAACATGATTTTGCCAAATACCGTCTCCGTGGCCTAGTGTTTAAGGCGTCCACTTATGGAGCGGGGGGTCGATGGTTCAAACCTAGTCGAGGGTTCATTCTGATATGGCCGGTTGGTGGGCCGCCAGCTAGTTAAATAATGGTAACTGTACTGATGTCCATAAAAGGTGTTTCATAAGTCAATATGGGTGACACTATAATAAACAAACACTTTACTTTTATTATACATTTTCAGAAGAGGGATTGTTCTACAAAATAGATTTCATGAAGCGGGATACAAAGAATGTAGTGCGGGGTTACGTTACAGAACTGTACCAATCTGTCGGTCCAGATGGTGACATGGAACCACCTCCGCCGTATATAATAAACCCCAAAAGCCGTTCTTCCTCGGTGATCAGTTTATCCTGGGAGGAACCGAAAACGAGGTTGGACATAACCAAGTATACAGTTAGGTACCAGCAACGACAAGGGGATCAGCTGTTCGGTCCAGCTGAACAAATCAACAGGTGACATGATTTAAGTCTAAAAAACATTGCAATGTATTAATCAACTTGCTCAACCCACCACAGATGCTTGGGGTGTGGACAAGTGGTTTCGTGTTCAAAAGCAATTTTTTAATTTAAATTAAGAACTTGTTGATAAACCATAGGCTTGACATCCCGTCACTATCAGAGTAATTATTGTCCATAACGCGATGTCATTTTTTTAAATATGCTTGGATATGGCCTAAACTGTTTGTATGTATGTCAAGCCTATGATTTATCAAAATGTTCTTTAAAAAAAACAAAAAACATTTGGTTTTAAACCCGAAACCACTTGTCCAGACCCCCAAACGTCTGTGCAACCCATTACATAAAGTTCACTTAAGGGGCTATATTGTCTTCAATGTGCTAGATATTGACCCAAAACAAATACTTTGAAACTAAACAACACCTGGCACTGTCACCAATCACAGTTATGTGATAAATACATTTTCTTCCACTGCATTTTTTGTTTATATATTTTGTTCCTGTTATGTTGTTGTAATTGATTTTATAACACAAAAATTTGTTATAAATATTACCTGAAAATCTGACAATTCTTTTAAAGTGACATTACATTGCAGAAAGCAAATACAATGCATTTTTTCAAGTATAAATGCGTTGCTACTACAAATTCATCCGAATACATTTGAACACTAACATTGAATCAATAAACAGTGTGTTTGTGGTCTATAAACTTCAAAATTGAAAGTAGGATTTCATATAACTGTCATCCATGCTCCTGAATTGCCAATTGTTTGTCATCGGAGTCAATACTAAACGCGAGATAATGTCGTTTAGAGATTAATCTACAAATAAATATGCATAGGCACAAATGTGAGATATAACGATAAATCTGTACCATAAATCGTGTTATTCAGGATACACTAATTGTGTTACGCATGGATGTAGACCGTATTTACATTATTTTGTTATGTCAACAAACCGCTTATACAACGTTTGTTTATTAGTTGAAATACTTAGATTTTGAGGCAAATATTGGAGAAAACATTATACTATATAATAGGAAATTACATTCTGCAGACATTTGCGTTTTCACCGATGTAGTGTCGCTTTAATAAGTAACCACTTCATAGAATTTGAGGCAAATATTTGAAAATAATTATTATAAGAAAATACATTGTGTAGAAATTTGCGTTTTCACTGATGTAGTGTCGCTTTAACAGTTGTGATATTTCTGGGTGGATTTTGTAATTGATTATTTCCATGGTAATTGATTATCTCCATGGTACTTTCAGTTATACACGGTACACCTCATTGCGAGATCTACAACCATTCACATGGTATGCTATAGCTGTACAGTCGCACACGGACAGTGCATTTGGTCCCTACTGTAAACCCGTAATAGTCCAGACTAATGAAGGAAGTACGTATCTGTGTACATGTATTAAGTAATTTCAATATTCCGTCTGTCTGTCCGCTTATCAGCCCTATGAGGCTTCATGTTTAGATATATTTTGAACTGTTAGTTTAAACAATATTTATTTCTTTGAATAAACATAATCAAGTGTACGTAATATATACATACATTTGTACATGTAGGATTGAGGAGATAGCAACCTGCTTGTATGGTTTCCTGTTTCCTATGTACATACATGTAGGATTGAGGAGATAGCAACCTGCTTGTATGGTTACCTGTTTCCTATGTACATACATGTAGGATTGAGGAGAAAGCAACCTGCTTGTATGGTTACCTCTTTCCTATGTACATACATGTAGGATTGAGGAGATAGCAACCTGCTTGTATGGTTACCTGTTTCCTATGTACATACATGTAGGATTGAGGAGATAGCAACCTGCTTGTATGGTTACCTGTTTCCTAACAGTTTGAACGGTTGTCTATGCAATGTTATCCACAGACGCATGGAGTCTGGACAAATGGTTTCCGGTTCAAAACCAGAAAACTATTTTTTTATTCTTTTAAGAACATTATGATACACAATAGGCTTCACATTATAAATACATTTTTAGGCCATATCCAAGTTTTAAAATGACACCCGTCACTATCAAAGGCATGTACAGTATATAGCTTTGATAGTGACAGGCTGTCATTTTTAGACTTGTGTGTGTCTTATGTTTATTTATCGTCGCTACCGGTTGCCCATATGAGCGACACCTCCTAAAGAGATTAGTCATTCTAGATGTTTGGAGGATAGTGCAATGATACAGACAGAGACCCATTCCAGAGTCTCCTCTGGTTCTTTTACATGCACAGTGTACAGCGCCGACACGAGACCTCGGTTTAAAGTCCCATCTGAACGACTTGTTAGACTTGCTTGTATATGGCCTAATTTATAGTGTGAATCGGAAACCATTTGTCCAGACTCCACGCTGCTGTAGTGAATCGGAAACCATTTGTCCAGACTCCAAGCTGCTGTAGTGAATCGGAAACCATTTGTCCAGACTCCAAGCTGCTGTAGTGAATCGGAAACCATTTGTCCAGACTCCAAGCTGCTGTAGTGAATCGGAAACCATTTGTCCAGACTCCACGCTGCTGTAGTGAATCGGAAACCATTTGTCCAGACTCCAAGCTGCTGTAGTGAATCGGAAACCATTTGTCCAGACTCCAAGCTGCTGTA
This sequence comes from Archivesica marissinica, assembly GCA_014843695.1. Taxonomy (NCBI): domain Eukaryota; kingdom Metazoa; phylum Mollusca; class Bivalvia; order Venerida; family Vesicomyidae; genus Archivesica; species Archivesica marissinica. The sequence goes on along the minus strand of CM026399.1, from coordinate 64,918,973 downwards.
GTGAATCGGAAACCATTTGTCCAGACTCCAAGCTGCTGTAGTGAATCGGGAACCATTTGTCCAGACTCCACGCTGCTGTAGTGAATCGGGAACCATTTGTCCAGACTCCACGTTGCTGTAGTGAATGTTATCAGCCATTGCAATTTGAATAAAAACATTCCTAGTACGAAATGTCTATTTATAGTTATATTCCTGTTGCTATCATGCACGCACGCACGCACGCACGCACGCACGCACGCACGCACGCACGCACGCACGCACGCACGCACGCACGCACGCACACACACACGTGTACTAGTTTATACTAATTTATTTTAGCTCGATTGCGAAACAAGTTCTTACATCTTATATTAATCACTCTCAAGACCTCATTCCCGATGGAATCCATCGCCACGAGGGAGAGAGAAGAGGCATGCGGAATTTAAATGCCTTGCCTAAGTGCACAATCGTAACTGCTCCAGCGGGGCTCGAACCCCGAGCCTTTCGCTGTTCGATACAAAATCAGTATTACACAAGTTTTGCTGTAAAGAAATGCATTCTTTTAACATTTTAATGTACTTGAACAATTATGAAAAATATATAATCTTATTTTGACTAATATAGGTTATTTGTTTCCCCCCATTAGAGTCTCCTCGGAACTCCATCTCTCTGTAACAAACCATAACAGCAATGCATGAATGTATGCATCCACTTTTAACATGTCTTATTCAAATTCTTGGCTCAAAAAATGCGATATTCACATAATTTGCAATTATTTTTTTTTACGGGATTATAACTTTAAAAGAGTAATTCATTTTAAAGTTTTCCTTGTGAGGTGTATATGGTCATTGGTTTATACAAATTTATTTTAGCTCGATTGTGAAACAAGTTCTTACAACTTAATAATATATCAATCACTCTTGAGACCTCATTCCTGATGGAATCCATCACCACTAGGGAGAGAAAAGAGGAAACGTGGAATTTAAATGCTTTAGCGGCTCCAATGGGGCTCGAACTCCGGGCCTTCACACCTGAAGCGAATGCGCTACCACTGCGCTATCACGACTTCCATGGTGCACTCCCTTTTCCTAAACGTCCATTTGAAAGACTAGTGGATGATTGGAGATGATTTCCAAAGTGATAATAGAATCACGAAGCCCTCATATACCAGTAATATGTTCCTCTTTATTTAACAGTCCCCTCGCCCCCAGAAAATCTGCTGGCTGAGGTTGTCTCCCCTGGAACGGTGAAGTTGGAATGGGGTCCACCGAAACAGCAGAACGGCATAATTACTTTCTACATCATCTATTACAATTCCAACAAAGATGTACCGGACGGGGCGTGGTCATCCATTCAACAAAATGGTAACATACACTAGCAATACACTGTCATTGTAAAATGTTTAGCTTACCGGTAGTATATTTTAGACGTCGTAAATGCAGGATATGTGATCAAATAAATTACTAAACACCCGTTGTGACAATTCAACTAAACAATTTTACGATTTCAACTTCACGAATTTCAATTTTATGAATTCACGATTTCAACTTCATGATTTCACGATTTCAACTTCATGATTTCAACTTCACACGAATTCACTAAATTTCAATTCATGTGAAGTTGAAATTGTGAGTAAATTCGTGAAGTTGAAATCGTGAAATAATAATAATAATGCTAAAGTCTTTATTTAAAGAGGGAACTCATTTGAACAGTTAAGTCAATCTACCATACCAAGAAATAACGCAATGAAACATTTAAACAATGGCCAATAACATAGACCTGCATGTGAAATGAGATATAACCTGCAAGAACTACTTGTATGCATGTATAATAATAATAATAATTGATCAGTTTATTACGTTAACGGTTTTTTGCACAACCCGATATATACCTGATGAAAAGCTTTCTGAAAATTATGACTGATTTAGAACAGAACAACTATTATAATATAAACTTGTACCAACATTCTCCGATTTAGAACAGAACAACTATTATAATATAAACTTGTACCAACATTCTCCGATTTAGAACAGAACAACTATTATAATATAAACTTGTACCAACATTCTCCGATTTAGAACAGAACAACTATTATAATATAAACTTGTACCAACATTCTCCGATTTAGAACAGAACAACTATTATAATATAAACTTGTACCAACATTCTCCGATTTAGAACAGAACAACTATTATAATATAAACTTGTACCAACATTCTCCGATTTAGAACAGAACAACTATTATAATATAAACTTGTACCAACATTCTCCGATTTAGAACAGAACAACTATTATAATATAAACTTGTACCAACATTCTCCGATTTAGAACAGAACAACTATTATAATATAAACTTGTACCAACATTCTCCGATTTAGAACAGAACAACTATTATAATATAAACTTGTACCAACATTCTCCGATTTAGAACAGAACAACTATTATAATATAAACTTGTACCAACATTCTCCGATTTAGAACAGAACAACTATTATAATATAAACTTGTACCAACATTCTCCGATTTAGAACAGAACAACTATTATAATATAAACTTGTACCAACATTCTCCGATTTAGAACAGAACAACTATTATAATATAAACTTGTACCAACATTCTCCGATTTAGAACAGAACAACTATTATAATATAAACTTGTACCAACATTCTCCGATTTAGAACAGAACAACTATTATAATATAAACTTGTACCAACATTCTCCGATTTAGAACAGAACAACTATTATAATATAAACTTGTACCAACATTCTCCGATTTAGAACAGAACAACTATTATAATATAAACTTGTACCAACATTCTCCTAATTAGTATTATTTGGTTATTCACATTATGCATAATTATTTTATTAACCCGTAACCTGCTAATCACGACTAATGTCGCTTTTGCAAACAGCATAGATCCTGATCAGACGGCACAGAACGTATGGTACAAAACATCCCGTCTGATCAGGCTATATGTGGTTATCTATTCTAGTGGAACAAAAACACTTGTCTGAATAACAAACAACATAGATCCTGATCAGACACAGCGTTTACACAATACGTCCAATTTATTTGACAGGCTAAGGGTTAATGGACTATGTACTGTTAAATAATGTAATATATTAATTGCTGTGGTTATATGTACAAAGATGAGTAAATATATATTTATTATAGAAATATATGCAAATTGTATTTTGCTGAGTATGCCAATAAACCTGAATCTTGTTATTCAACATATTCACAATTAATTTAGTATTTACCTTTCGTATCATTATATTGCTATTAATGAGAGCATATGCATAATGAGAGACATCAGTCAGTTACTGCCCCTGAATACTCCCTAAAAGTAGATAGGTCCTATTAAGTGTTTTCCTCTGTTTTTATCGTTGTTTCCTTTGCAAAACATGCTAGAATTATTATTCCACTATCGCTTTATATGATTATTAAATAACTATATCTCGACAGATCTCCTACAGTATATGCAATGGGTACTTATTTGTAAAACAATGTTATCAGTGATTTAACACAATTTTGATAGGGCACAACAGTAAAAACAAAGGATTCTAACCGAAAGGACCTATTCACATTTTGGAATAAATCAGACTTTATTTTCCAAGGGAGGTAATAGAAAATTAGAGATGTTTCTCATTGGATAAAACAAATTAGGCTTACATTGAACATGTGATACAATGAAACACAAATAGTTGTTGAAACACAAACCCAACATCAGTGTTAACATTGCCAAACAAAATGGCCGCCACAATGGGAACGATGACATCACATGAGAACTATGTATTGTATCTGTTTGTGTATGACATATGAACTATGTATTGTATCTGTTTGTGTATGACATATGAACTATGTATTGTATCTGTTTGTGTATGACATATGAACTATGTATTGTATCTGTTTGTGTATGACATATGAACTATGTATTGTATCTGTTTGTGTATGACATATGAACTATGTATTGTATCTGTTTGTGTATGACATATGAACTATGTATTGTATCTGTTTGTGTATGACATATGAACTATGTATTGTATCTGTTTGTGTATGACATATGAACTATGTATTGTATCTGTTTGTGTATGACATATGAACTATGTATTGTATCTGTTTGTGTATGACATATGAACTATGTATTGTATCTGTTTGTGTATGACATATGAACTATGTATTGTATCTGTTTGTGTATGACATATGAACTATGTATTGTATCTGTTTGTGTATGACATATGAACTATGTATTGTATCTGTTTGTGTATGACATATGAACTATGTTATTGTATCTGTTTGTGTATGACATATGAACTATGTATTGTATCTGTTTGTGTATGACATATGAACTATGTATTGTATCTGTTTGTGTATGACATATGAACTATGTATTGTATCTGTTTGTGTATGACATATGAACTATGTATTGTATCTGTTTGTGTATGACATATGAACTATGTATTGTATCTGTTTGTGTATGACATATGAACTATGTATTGTATCTGTTTGTGTATGACATATGAACTATGTATTGTATCTGTTTGTGTATGACATATGAACTATGTATTGTATCTGTTTGTGTATGACATATGAACTATGTATTGTATCTGTTTGTGTATGACATATGAACTATGTATTGTATCTGTTTGTGTATGACATATGAACTATGTATTGTATCTGTTTGTGTATGACATATGAACTATGTATTGTATCTGTTTGTGTATGACATATGAACTATGTATTGTATCTGTTTGTGTATGACATATGAACTATTTATTGTATCTGTTTGTGTATGACATATGAACTATGTATTGTATCTGTTTGTGTATGACATATGAACTATGTATTGTATCTGTTTGTGTATGACATATGAACTATTTATTTGAAATAAAATATGATTAAGCTAAATATAAACTGTAACATAAACTGTTTTACAGCCTCGCATACGTCAGTAGTACTGGAGGACCTGCATAATAACGTGTACTACTTCAAACTGAGGGCGTGCACCAATGCAGGGGAGGGGCTATCATCTCACGTGATCATGATTGACACCCTCGACTGTGTTGGTTGTCCGGAGTGTGCACAAACAGATACATGTGCAAGTGAAGGTAAGAAATATCGTAATAGGAAATAAAACATGTCTCAAAATGAACATTTAGAAAAATGTTAGTAATTAGCATGTCAGCTTCCAGACCAAACATCAATGTCTTGCAATGCTTGTAATGTCAAGGTCTTGCAATGCTTGTAACATCAAGGTCTTGCAATGCTTGTAACATCAAGGTCTTGCAATGCTTGTAACATCAAGGTCTTGCAATGCTTGTAATGTCAAGGTCTTGCAATGCTTGTAATGTCAAGGTCTTGCAATGCTTGTAATGTCAAGGTCTTGCAATGCTTGTAACATCAAGGTCTTGCAATGCTTGTAACATCAAGGTCTTGCAATGCTTGTAACATCAAGGTCTTGCAATGCTTGTAACATCAAGGTCTTGCAATGCTTGTAACATCAAGGTCTTGCAATGCTTGTAATGTCAAGGTCTTGCAATGCTTGTAACATCAAGGTCTTGCAATGCTTGTAATGTCAAGGTCTTGCAATGCTTGTAACATCAAGGTCTTGCAATGCTTGTAACATCAAGGTCTTGCAATGCTTGTAGCATCAAGGTCTTGCAATGCTTGTAGCATCAAGGTCTTGCAATGCTTGTAGCATCAAGGTCTTGCAATGCTTGTAACATCAAGGTCTTGCAATGCTTGTAACATCAAGGTCATGCAATGCTTGTAACATCAAGGTCTTGCAATGCTTGTAACATCAAGGTCTTGCAATGCTTGTAACATCAAGGTCTTGCAATGCTTGTAACATCAAGGTCTTGCAATGCTTGTAACATCAAGGTCTTGCAATGCTTGTAACATCAAGGTCTTGCAATGCTTGTAACATCAAGGTCTTGCTATGCTTGTAACATCAAGGTCATGCAATGCTTGTAACATCAAGGTCTTGCAATGCTTGTAACATCAAGGTCTTGCAATGCTTGTAACATCAAGGTCTTGCAATGCTTGTAACATCAAGGTCTTGCAATGCTTGTAACATCAAGGTCTTGCAATGCTTGTAATGTCAAGGTCTTGCAATGCTTGTAACATCAAGGTCTTGCAATGCTTGTAATGTCAAGGTCTTGCAATGCTTGTAACATCAAGGTCTTGCAATGCTTGTAACATCAAGGTCTTGCAATGCTTGTAACATCAAGGTCTTGCAATGCTTGTAACATCAAGGTCTTGCAATGCTTGTAATGTCAAGGTCTTGCAATGCTTGTAACATCAAGGTCTTGCAATGCTTGTAATGTCAAGGTCTTGCAATGCTTGTAACATCAAGGTCTTGCAATGCTTGTAACATCAAGGTCTTGCAATGCTTGTAACATCAAGGTCTTGCAATGCTTGTAACATCAAGGTCTTGCAATGCTTGTAATGTCAAGGAAACATAATGAGATAAGTATATACATGCATACATTAATGGATACTAAACACAATAAGTACATACATGCATACATTAATGGATACTAAACACAATAAGTACATACATGCATACATTAATGGATACTAAGCACAATAAGTACATACATGCATACATTAATGGATACTAAACACAATAAGTACATACATGCATACATTAATGGATACTAAACATACATGCATACATTAATGGATACTAAACATACATGCATACATTAATGGATACTAAACATACATGCATACATTAATGGATACTAAACACAATCAAGATTTTGTCAATCAATTATTTCGGTAAACTCTGAAAATTGCGGAATTTTTAAATTTCAAATCCATTTCACACCTGTTGTTCGTTCATACTGCGACCATAAATACAATGTAACTAAGGCGTTATGTTTTCAGGAATTGACCAGGAAGAGAGCAGGCGAAAGATATTCGAACAGCGTCTCGGAATTATTATCGGCTGCGCCGTCGGATTTGTATGCATTGTCATCTGTGTCACCTTTGTTGTTTTCAAACAAAGGTACATCATTTACTATATACTATATTTGTAGTAAAAGTTGGCAGTTTCTTACTGAGGTTGGTGCACCCAAGTACTGGTTAACCGCTGGAGCCTGCCCAGGAAAGGTGTTGTTAGGTTAAACTGCCCGCCGGCGAAATAGCCCAAAAATGGTGCTGATGCAGGCGTAAAACCCGAAATATAACAATAACATAATATTTGTAGTATATACCATCACTACAATATTAACAACATTTATACAAACACATGATATATTACCTGGCAAGTGATACTGTATAAATAGTATACGTACTGAACCTTTGATTTGTAAATTTATCAGTTTCAACATACAGTCTACATCCGTTATGTCGAATTCTGTCAGACCAAACAAAATACTTTGATATAACCGAACTTTGACTTAACGAAATTCGATATAAACAGATCCAGTTATATAAAATTCTGAAACGGGACTTTGATCCGACTTCGAGATAACCGGAAAATTCAACATAACCGACTTTGACATAATGGATGTAGACTTTGACATAATGGATGTAGACTTTGACATAATGGATGTAGACTTGACATAATGGATGTAGACTTTGACATAATGGATGTAGACTTTGACATAATGGATGTAGACTTTGACATAATGGATGTAGACTTTGACATAATGGATGTAGACTTGACATAATGGATGTAGACTTTGACATAATGGATGTAGACTTTGACATAATGGATGTAGACTTTGACATAATGGATGTAGACTTTGACATAATGGATGTAGACTTGACATAATGGATGTAGACTTTGACATAATGGATGTAGACTTTGACATAATGGATGTAGACTGTAGGTGCTTATATTTCCAGATGTTTGCTTGCGGTATTGTCTGAAATGTTGACGAATCACCTTATATATTAGTTCATGTGATATACTCGAAGACGAGTACCATTTTATCAATGAATGTTCCTTATATAACGATCTACGAAGGAAATACATTTCAAGATTCTACTGGTTCAATCCGAGTATGCATAAATTGCAAACTCTTTTTAATAGTAAAAGGTCAGCCTGTTATCAAAAATCTAAGTATATTCATTTTGAAAGCTTTTGAATTATGATCAGGATTGATATGAGTGTGTCCGCCTCCGTGGTCGAGTGGTTAAGGTCGCTGACTTGTATACCACTGTAACCTATCATCACTGATGGTCACGGGTTCGAGCCCCGCTCAGGCCGTGTCTCATTTATATGAAAAAGTTGGCAGTTTCTTACAGAGGTTGGTGCACCCAAGTACTGGTTAACCGCTGGAGCCTGCCCAGCAAAGTTGTTGTTAAGTAAACTGCCCGCCAGCGATAGCCCAAAATGGTGCTGATGCAGGCGTAAAACCCGAAATATAAAATAAATAAATATGATATGAGTGTATAATTATTATTCTTCACTTGAGTTGTTATCTGAGATCAAAATGATCATATAATTACAATGTATGTGCTTTTTATACAATGTTTAAGTATACATTGAATCAATATATATATATTGTACATACATATTCTACATGTTAATGTAAAGTTGTTACTTGTCACAAATACGATACGTCCATTATGCACTGTAATGGAGTTTTTCAATATATATATATTGTACATACATATTCTACATGTTAATTAAAGTTGTTACTTGTCACAAATACGATACGTCCATTATGCACTGTAATGGAGGTTTTTCAATATATATATATTGTACATACATATTCTACATGTTAATGTAAAGTTGTTACTTGTCACAAATACGATACGTCCATTATGCACTGTAATGGAGGTTTTTCAATATATATATATTGTACATACATATTCTACATGTTAATGTAAAGTTGTTACTTGTCACAAATACGATACGTCCATTATGCACTGTAATGGAGGTTTTTCAATATATATTTATATATAGTACATACATATTCTACATGTTAATGTAAAGTTGTTACTTGTCACAAATACGATACGTCCATTATGCACTGTAATGGAGGTTTTTCAATATATATATATTGTACATACATATTCTACATGTTAATGTAAAGTTGTTACTTGTCACAAATACGATACGTCCATTATGCACTGTAATGGAGGTTTTTCAATATATATATATTGTACATACATATTCTACATGTTAATGTAAAGTTGTTACTTGTCACAAATACGATACGTCCATTATGCACTGTAATGGAGGTTTTTCAATATATATATATTGTACATACATATTCTACATGTTAATGTAAAGTTGTTACTTGTCACAAATACGATACGTCCATTATGCACTGTAATGGAGGTTTTTCAATATATATATATATTGTACATACATATTCTACATGTTAATGTAAAGTTGTTGCTTGTCACAAATACGATACGTCCATTATGCACTGTAATTGAGGTTTTTCAATATATATATATAGTACATACATATTCTACATGTTAATGTAAAGTTGTTACTTGTCACAAATACGATACGTCCATTATGCACTGTAATGGAGGTTTTTCAATATATATAGGATATAAGCCTCGATCCGATACGCGCAGCTCCGAACTATTATTGATCAGCTTGAGTTTATATCACACAATTATATAACAAGATCTTTCTAATTAAAAATATTGATTTCGTACATTTACGCATAGGACTAAATGTAATACTCCAATATTAAATAACAATGGACATTATTATTATATAATATATATATATGCAACGCATCAATGAAGATAATACCTAACTAGGTGGTTGTATAGTTAAACACCTTCTCCGTATGACTATGTACACGTATATTTTGGGCGTTGTACGAAACTAGAAATGTACGCACGATTCTTTAAATGATAATGATTATCTATATAGCCATCACACACATTAATGCCTTGATCTATGATTGAATGTATATTGTATTCCTTGTATGTATTTCATTGTCTTATTGCGTCATTGTATTACATCCATGTTTATGTTTGTTGTATTTTCACATGGGCCCCTGGCTTACTGAATTTGAAAATAAACTATGTATATATATTTTAGACTGTGTTACACCGTTGTATTATTGTATTGTTTCATGTACCGTAACACTTCCTAAAACACTGTCGTGACGTCATACCTTTGTACTTGCAGTCCATTATTGTTAATATTATGGTAGTTGTACGAACTCATGAGTATACTGCCCTTTGTTCTAATAATATATATCTATAGGGTCTATATGTATCTATGTATTCTATATGTATCTATGTATTCTATATGTATCTATATATTCTATTCTATATGTATCTATGTATTCTATATGTATCTATATATTCTATATGTATTCTATATGTATCTATGTATTCTATATGTATCTATATATTCTATATGTATATATGTATTCTATATGTATCTATGTATTCTATTCTATATGTATCTATGTATTCTATATGTATCTATATATTCTATATGTATCTATATATTATATATGTATCTATATATTCTATATGTATCTATATATTCTATATGTATCTATGTATTCTATATGTATCTATATATTCTATATGTATCTATGTATTATATATGTATCTATGTATTCTATATGTATCTATATATTCTATATGTATCTATATATTCTATATGTATCTATGTATTCTATAGTATCTGTATATTCTATATTATTCTATATGTATCTATATATTCTATATGTATCTATGTTCTATAGTATCTATGTATCTATATATTCTATATGTATCTATATTCTATATGTATCTATATATTCTATATGTATTTATATGTATCTATGTATTCTATTCTATATGTATCTATGTATTATATATGTATCTATATATTCTATATGTATCTATATATTCTATATGTATCTATATATTCTATATGTATCTATGTATTCTATATGTATCTATGTATTATATATGTATCTATATGTATCTATGTATTCTATATGTATCTATGTATTATATATGTATCTATATATTCTATATGTATCTATATATTCTATATGTATTCTATATGTATCTATGTATTCTATATGTATCTATGTATTCTATATATCTATAATTCTATATGTATCTATGTATCTATTCTATATGTATTATATATGTTATATATTCTATATGTATCTATGTATTCTATATGTATTTATGTATCTATATGTATCTATTATCTATATGTATCTATATATTCTATATGTATCTATGTATTCTATATGTATCTATATATTCTATATGTATCTATGTATTCTATATGTATCTATATATTCTATATGTATCTATGTATTCTATATGTATTTATATATTCTATATGTATCTATGTATTCTATATGTATATGTATCTATATATTCTATATGTATCTATATATTTATGTATCTATGTTTTCTATATGATCTATGTTTTCTATATGTATTTATTCTATATGTATCTATATTATATAGTATCTATGTATGTTCTATAGTATTCTATATGTATCTATATATTCTATATGTATCATATATCTATATGTATCTATGTATTCTATATGTATCTATATATTCTATATGTATCTATATATTCTATATGTATCTATATATTCTATATGTATCTATGTATTCTATATGTATCTATATATTCTATATGTATCTATGTATTCTATATGTATCTATATATTCTATATGTATATATGTATTCTATATGTATTATGTATTCTATATTTAGTATATTTTTCTATTATGTATTTTATATATTCTATATGTATCTATGTATTTATTCTATATGTATCTATATATTCTATATGTATCTATATATTCTATATGTATTTATATATTCTATATGTATTATATTCTATATGTATCTATGTATTCTATATGTATCTATATATTCTATATGTTTTATATATTCTATATGTATCTATGTATTCTATTTTATATGTATTATATATTCTATATGTATCTATGTATTCTATATGTATCTATATATTCTATATGTATCTATGTATTCTATATGTATCTATGTATTCTATATGTATCTATATATTCTATATGTAACTATGTATTCTATATGTATCTATGTATTCTATATGTATCTATATATTCTATATGTATCTATATATTCTATATGTATCTATATATTCTATTCTATATGTATTTATGTATTCTATATGTATCTATGTATTCTATATGTATCTATGTATTCTATATGTATCT
>CM026399.1:64883941-64905831 GCA_014843695.1 Archivesica marissinica | reverse complement strand
CTATATATTCTATATGTATCTATATATTCTATATGTATCTATATATTCTATATGTATCTATATATTCTATATGTATCTATGTATTCTATATGTATCTATGTATTCTATATGTATCTATATATTCTATATGTATCTATGTATTCTATATGTATCTATGTATTCTATATGTATCTATATATTATATATGTATCTATATATTCTATATGTATCTATATATTCTATATGTATCTATGTATTCTATATGTATTTATATATTCTATATGTATCTATATATTCTATATGTATTCTTACTTACTAGATAGTCTATATGTATCTATATATTCCTATATGATTCTATATGTATCTATGTAATCATATTTATCTATGTGTACTAGTATTCTTATGTATTCTTATTGTATTCCCCCCCCCCTTTTTGAATAAAAAAAAAATGTATCTATAATTCTATATGTATCTATATATTCTATATGTATCTATATGTATCTATGTATTCTATATGTATCATATATCTATATTTCATCTATATATTCATATGTATCTATACTATTCTATATGTATTTATATATCTATATTATCATCAATTCTATATGTTCTAATATTCTATATGTATCTATATATTCTATATGTATTTATATATTCTATATGTATCTATGTATTCTATTCTATATGTATCTATATATTCTATATGTATCTATATATTCAATATGTATTTATATATTCTATATGTATTCTATTCTATATGTATCTATATATTCTATATGTATCTATATATTCTATATGTATTTATAAATTCTATATGTATCTATGTATTCTATTCTATATGTATCTATATATTCTATATGTATCTATATATTCTATATGTATCTATATATTCTATATGTATCTATGTATTCTATATGTATCTATGTATTCTATATGTATTTATGTATTTTGGAACATCTGCTCACGTGTATTACGTTGGTTATATTTTTACGTTTATTTATTGTCGCTACCAGTTGCCAATATGAGCGATGCTCCTGAAGTGATTAGTCATTTTAGATTGTTGGAGGATATTGCAATGATGCACACAGATACCCATTCCAGAGTCTTCTCTGGTTCTTTTACGTGCACGGTGTACAGCGCCGACACGAGACCTCGGTTTAAAGTCCCATCTGAAAAACTGTTAATTTTATTACTGTCAGACGGGGGATCAAACCTGCAATCCCTGGATTTTGTGCAGTTGCGCCGTCAGTACAAAGGAAAATAAAATATTATGGATTATACCTATTGAGACTTGTAGTGAATTTTACATGTAATTATGCATGTACCTGAATGCATGTTCTTCAGAGAGATGAGATCCAGGTGTCAGAACAGACCTATAACCGAGTTGGTGGGCCAGTCGAATGGCAGACCACCAGGGACTCGCTACCTGGGCATGGTAGACTCGAGCAGACTGCGTAACCCATCAACGTGTTCTCCCATGCTGCGGAGGATGCTGGAGAACAGTGAATTTTCATACAAGGTATTATAAGAAAATGTAAAGTTGTCTGCCCTTTGCTACTTGCTGATCTCCCTTGCATAAAATATATGCATCTCTTTCTACTCTTAGTTTAAACATTTTTTATTTTACAACGTTTGCGAAGCAGGCTTTAAAAACCTTTATTAATCACTTTCGTTGGCGCGGATGACAGCGTATATGTGGTCATTCGTGTGGAAGGAAACCGGAGTACCCGGAGAAAACCTGCCTGTCCGATCAGGCGACCACCGTACCATCTCGAAGATTGAACCTGGATTGCATTGGTGAGAAGCGAGGGCGCTAACAACTAGGCTAACTTTCTACTCTTAGATGACGATAACGATGCACGTTTCTGATTGCCAGGTATGTATACTCAAATTTAAGTAGAAATTTACGAATTTGTAATAACTGTAATACCAACATGATAGAAAATGAATTTCATTTCCTTTTAGTCTGTCCGAAATTTAAAGATTTAAGAAGAAAATATTTAAACCGTTATTTTTGTTCTTGGCCTAACATGCATAAATCCTTATTTTTAATGACTCGTCAGTCACAAACACAGATCTTAAACCTTGCTAAGTATATTTATTATGCAAATCACACAAGAAATCAATAGATCATTACCATCATTCCTTACATTGCTATTATACTGTTATATTTCATGCTTCTCTGTAAACTGTGTATATATGTGATGCTATAAGCACCTGCTGATGTTTAATGCAATAAATATTGTATTGTATTGTATTACTCTTCGTCTAATCTACTTCCATTCACAAGCAGCAAAACCAAATTTACAAACAAGCTTAATTTTTATGTACCGGTAAAGTTATGACTGTTATGTATTGCTTTTAACTATAGTAAAAGTATACATTGTAGGTCATAATTGTCCAATCAGTGAACCATTGTTTAACCTCCGTTATGTAACGCCTACTGATCATATATTCTTGGAATTGTAGACAGAAGATCGATATGTGTTGCTTGGTTCTTTCTTATTTTATTTCACGCTTGAGTAAACACATTGGTTTGGAAATTATGAAATATTGCTAAGACCAACTTAACCGCCTCCATGGTCGAGTGGTTTAGGTCGCTGACTTGTATACCACTGCAACCTATCATCACTGATGGTCACTTGTTTGATGCCCCGCTCAAGCTGTGTCTGTTTATATATGAAAAGGTTGGCAGTTTCTTACGGAGGTTGGTGCACCAAGTATTGGTTAACCGCGGGAGCCTGCCCAGGAAAGGTGTTGTTAGGTAAACTGCCAGTCGCGATATAGCCCAAACTGGTGCTGATGCAGGCGTTAAACCGAACAAGCAAATCAACATAAGACCAACTTTGCTAATTTATGATACAGTCTACATCCGTTATGTCGAATTCCGTCGGACCGAACAAAATACTTCAACATAACCGAAGTTTGACTTAACGAAATTCTATATTAACAGATCCAGTTATATGTAAAATGATAAGTGTCTGAAACTGGACTTTGATCTGACTTCGAGATAACCGGAGAATTCGACATAACCGACTTTGATATAACGGATGTAGATTGTATATATCATTGCACTATCCTCCAAAAATCTAAAATGACTAATCTCTTCAGGAGGCGTAGCTCATATGGGCAACCGGTAGCGACGATAAATAAATGTAAAACACACACATTTGGATAGCCTGGGTTCAAGTCTGTCGATTTTTCACTTTTTAACTTCTAGCCAATGTTCAGAAACTCAATACGGCCCAATTAATAGTCTCGGTATATATTTATTTGACTGACCAGGCAAAATATATCGACGCCTGTTCCCAGGCTAACATGTGGACAATGCCACATGTTTTATTTTATTTTATTATTTATTTCAGTTTCATCAATGTACAGCATATAACAAACACAAAATATAGTTTACATATTAAAATGTACATTGCCACTCAATTCAGAGTTACAAGAGACTATGTATCTATGCATCATTCATCTATAACATATTGCACTACTATAGTATATGTACATGTGATAACTACATAATTATGTGAGATAAAGCTGAAAAGCAGTCGCTAATGAGAAACATTAGACAGTTACTGCCCCTGAATACTCCTAAAAGTATATTTGTCCTCTTAATTGGTTTCCTCTGTTTTTATCGTTGTTTCCTTTGCACCACATGTTTTCCATTCTTATCCATATTCGCATCTTATAATTATGAAATTATTAAATCTCGACATAATTATATCCTTTACCATGTCCAATGGATACCTTACTGTAAAATTGGTTCAATTAATTAACACAATTTTGATAAAATTGCATTTATCCTAACACAACATCTGTTTAGACAACAACAGAAAAAACAAAGGATTTCAACTAAAAGGACCAATATACATTTCGGGATAAATTTGACTTTATCCATCAAGGGAGGTAATTGAAAAAACAATTGAAAAATGTCTCTCATTTTTTCATAGACTGCTACCGAGCAGAGGGCACTGTTGTCTCCAAGCTCAACCGGAAGTGTAAATAACCCGACTAGCGTGAGTAACACGGATTCGTGTGAAACAACACCTGGCAGTTGTGACTGTGACCTTATGTATCAGCCAATACAGAACAGTGAATCCATAGACACGGGATTTGTATTGGATGTGCAAGATGATGAAGCTAGTGTTATTAACCGCAATGATGTCGAAAGTGAGGCTCATTCTAACAACAATCGAGCTGAACCGCTCAATGCTGATGACGATATATTAAATACTAATGATGCAGATATTGATGAAAAACATGTAATGTGCAGTTCACCTATGGAACTTCATCTCGGATAAATGTATGTTCAGCTGTTATTGTATCAATAAGGAAGTTAGATCATTTGATTATGGCCTGGTTCTCGAAAATATATATTTAGTGGTTTACATCAGGGTAGGAACCAGCAACGATGGAACTGGTTCCTGTTTTGGATAGGAAGTGACACGTTATTTTCACATTTGTTCCGTACTATGAAGACTACACAACCACTCAACAGTATTGTATAGTGGCTTAAATTCGTGGTAACTTTATTTCGCGGATTCGTAAATTCGTCTTTGTATTATAAATTTATAATTACTGAGTATTTCGCTAGGCGTAATAATTTCAATAGATCCTTCTTCGGAGCATCAATTCGCGTTATTTAATATTTGTGAAACATTCATGAAGGTGAATAAAACTTTTGAATTAAACTCAAGCCGATGATAATCTCTGTACAGTAAGCTATCGCAGAATGTGTCAGATATGTTCCGAATGAAACCACTGTATATAACCAATTCCTTCCTTAGTTTTAAAACCTTGGTATGCGTCTTTTGCTTCTTAAGCATAATATTATTTATTGTTCGTCGGTTCACCTAGCCTGGGTTCCATTCTGTAGAATTTTCACTTTTTTACTTCTGGCAAAATAACATTATTATCATGTTGATATTATGAGAAACTGAATACGGCTCAATTAATGGTCTCGGTGTTATAAATATATTTATATGACTGACCAGGCAGGCAAAATATACCAGCGTCTGTTCCCAGGCTACGGTTCACCTTTAGCAACCCGATACAACAAAGTGCCGATACTGTAAACATATTTGAATTAAAGAAACAGGAAAATGAGTTGAAACGATTGTGACTCAATCGATTACAGTCCGGAATATCAATGTTTCAGTAATCAATTATATAGATATCAAGAAAACGTCCACAGATGAACTCGTGTTTGTGAAATAGCTATTTAAATATTACGAATAATTGTGGAAGTCGTAATAGCTCAGTGGTAGCGCGTTCGCTTCAGGTGCAAAAGTTCGAGCCTCCGGAGTTCGAGCCTCTGCTGGAGCCGTTATAATTGTACCCTTAGGCAAGGCATTTAAATTCCACATTGCCTCTTCTCTCTTCCTCATGGCGATGGATTCCATCAGGAATGAGGTCTCGAGAGTGGTTAATATAAGTTGTAAGAACTTGTTTCGCAATCAAGCTAAAATAAATTTGTATAATGTAATAATTGTGTAAGTTGTGGTTTGCTACATTTAATACAAAGATTAATTTTATTTTTTCCATTTTTATGACAAATTCTTAAGATGCATTTAATATGTAAAATGTGTACATTTTATCGTAAAAACACGCCTTACAAACAGTAATATTGCCTAATTATTTTTTTTGGCAATCAGACCTCAAAGCAGTGTATATATATTTCGCCTGACAGCTGATGTGCCCGACCGTGGAAATGTATGTACTGCAGGAACGTATACCCTGAAATCATGTACTACAAATGTATATTAAACACTCATTATGTGCTTACTTAGAATTCGCTGCACACCGAGATATTGTAAGGAGCGGATGATTAGATATTGTGATTATTGTCTTATATTTTTAATGTTTTCAATAATAAATTATTACGGTAAACAGTAAAATTTGGAAAATATGGAAAATATGGCCAGAAACGAACCTGCTTTTGTGAAATTACCATTTGTAAATTACCTCCCTTTGTGGGTATTTTTTTTAACAAAATCACCAATAACTCTGTTATTAACTATGGATAGATTTGGATATGAATTAATACATAGTTCCCGTGTGACGTCATCATTCCTATACATAGTTCCCGTGTGACGTCATCATTCCTACTGTGGCTGCCATTTTGATTGGCAAAGTTTATCAGATATTATATATAATATATAGTAGCGTAATTTTGTTTTCTTCATAAACTATTTATTTTTCACCCCATCACCATGGTTCATACATTGTTGGAAAGCTCTCAATGGACATATTTTTTGATCTTTTCACAAATTTCGTATCAATAACGAATACATAGTAATTTACCTGTATATTAATATTTCAACTGTGAAAATAGACTTTCAAAAATAGGTGCAAGTTAAGTTCTTATAATTTATAATCCATACATCATTGTCAAAAAATAAATTAATATTTAAAAAGTACATTTCAATACCTTTAAAATCATACCAAATTTTATATTATGAAACCAAAATTAATAAAGTTATTGCAATTAAAGAATTACTAGTAAAATCATGAAATTGCTGTTAATAAAACTTGCCAGTCAAAATGGCTGCCAAGATAAGATGTTATCAGTGTTTTTGACTGTTTTCACATAGCGTGGGAACTATGTATTGTATTTGTCCAACTGAAGAAAATAAAAGGAGACTTTAATATATAACCCACTCAACAAGGATCATGTTAATCTTCATATATAAACACCAATCGCCCTAATGCAAATAAAATTATGCAGGCGGCCATCTTGTATTAACCAAGTCACGTAAAAACTGCACATTATTGATTAAATGCTGCTTGTGTAGGCACATCGTTATATTTAACACCTTATTATTTTCACTAACAGGAAATCAATTTTTATGAAGCTATGACGTCATAACTGCCTCCAAATAATCAAAATGGCAGCCATTTTGAACAATATCTCAAGTTTTCAAATTCCCATAAATGCTTATTTTCATTTTTTTTCCCCCAGTATTATGCTAACATTTTCCATTTGATGGTGCTTATATGGGCAAACACTCTGCTGAAGTTATTTCCCTTTAATAACGTGTAAATAGTATTAATTGAATATTTCAATGCATGTACAGATATACATTTTATACGCGTAAATACGACACCCGAATATGCTCAGTTAGCCAACATAGAAATACGTTGCGGTGATTCGATACATGTCATAGTTCTACTACTGTAGGCCCGGATGTCAAACTGCGCTATGTTTGTTTGTTGTTTGTTTATTATAGTGTCACCCCTATTTAAAGGGCCAGTCATTTCTGACTTATGAGACACCTCTTTTTATGAACATCAGTACTTCTCGAATCCTATGCTTGTATGCCAGGCTGGTAGGCAATCGGTAACCATTATTTAACTAGCTGGCGGCTCACTAACCAGCCATATCAGAACGAACCCCTGATGAGATTTGAACCTTCGACCTTCCGCTCCATAGGCCACGGATACTGTTTAACTGGAGGACTTATGTCTGATTCTATACTGACACCATAACAAAACTGTGCACTTTTTATACTGAGAGTAATTTTTCGCTACAAAATTTAGAATCATGGATTTTACTATCATGAGTGAAGAAAATAAACCAGCACACATTGCACTAATTTACCCAATATGTCGCACATTTTGATACCAAATGTGCCTATATTTTTTGGAAAAAGGTATAAATTTTACCTCTACAGCAGGTGCAGTTCCTTTTTGGTGTCAGTATAGATTAGCTGTCAAACGTGGATGTTATCACAAGCAAATTAAGCTAGAACAAGACACGTTACGAATGCGCAGTTTTACTTCCGGTCGTACACGGTTAGAACATTGGTACGTTATTGAACTGTCGGCTTATTACATTGTTTATTAGACGCATACCAAGACGCCACTTAAACCGGTTAATGATGTCTTCTCCGTTCTGTTTTTTCGAGACTTTTATAACTACCTCAGATACATGTTTTACAGGGATTCAACCTTAATTGTGCTTTGGGACGGGCTTATCAGCCATAGATTTCAGGGCATAGATGATGAATTTGGCATCAATTTCTAATTGTATATCAGGGAAAAATATTATTTGCATTTGTGCTTTGATAAAGGGGTCATGTTTGACACACGTAGTTACCTCGTTACAGTACTTGTATTCTCCGGATGTGAACATGTGTTGATATATATATATACAACCAGTGTAGTGAAACCGTTCCATTGTATACCATGATGGAACCATTGTTCATGTGTTAGTTTAAACATTTGTTGTTTTTTTATCAATATTTACAACATGTTGGTTTAAACATATTTATTCGATAATAATGTACATTACATATACATTGTATACAAAACGAAAATGGATTAAATCGGAAGCTTAAAGCTTATTGAGATTTTCTCTATCATACAACATGTTGTAACATTAATATACAAGAACAGATGGATTAAATCGGAAGCTTATTTAGATTTTCTCCATGACAAACATAATAGTGTATATACATTTATGAACGTGACACATTTTATTCAACTATAAGGATATAAGTGTAAGTAAAAATAATATGACGATGAAGTAATCAACCAGACTGGCTACGTGCAGTCAATTTAGGAAATGGTGAGGCGAGAGAGAGAGAGAGAGAGAGAGAGAGAGAGAGAGAGAGAGAGAGAGAGAGAGAGAGAGAGAGAGGAGAGAGAGAGAACGATGTGAGAGAGAACGATGTGAGAGAGAGAGAGAGAGAGAGAGAGAGAGAGAGAGAGAGAGAGAGAGTGAGAGTGAGAGTGAGAGAGAGAGAGAGAGAGAGAGGTGGGAATCGTTTAGACGAAGCTGGAAGAGGAAGATACACAAATTACATTACATGTTAAGAGTTAGGCTACCCTCCTCCTCGTGCCACCATGGTTAGGGTGTTATATTTGGCTTCAAAACTGTTTTTCATTATTTCATTGACATTTCAGAAACTCTTTTTAATATTATAGACAACTATAACCTCTTAATCCAGTTCGGCCATTTGCAGCATCTCTAGAATCACGCATTACCGTATCCTGTTACACATGCGCAACCTGACTTCCGGTTCTAGCATGGTAGAATGTCATTGAACAGTTTCACTACAATATTTGAGCTGTAAATAGCCCTAAAATGTATTGTGTTACTTTGTATTGTTTAATGAATTATAAATGGAATACAGGTAGGTACATTTTATTTAGCATATCATTTTATATATATTGTGTATCGTCACTGTGTTTAATTCTAGATTATGTGTAAATGTGAAATACATTGTATGAATTGATGTTGTTTGGTTCAAATTCTTTTTATTTAATAACACGTGGAAGTCGTGATAGCATCGTGGTAGAGCGTTCGCTTTAGATGCGACAGATTCGGAGTTCACGCCCAGCTGGAGCCGTTACGTTTGTACCATTAGGCAAGGCATTTAAATTCCACAGGTCTCTTCTCTCTCCCTCGTGGCGATGGATTCCACTCGGAAGTGATTAATATAAGAGACCTCATTCCTGATGGAATCCATCCGGGGCGTCATCTGGTAGAGGTGTATACCCAGAAAGAATGGTTTTTATGGAAACATTACAGTGTGCTGTGCATTGATGGTGTCTGTCGTCAGTGATGTTCTGATTGTGTCATACAATCTACATTGGAGGAAGAAATGATAGTTGCTATTTATGCCTATAAATATATTTAATCAACTTTAAAAGACACGACAGCCTCTATACATTAATCTGATTATAAATATATGTATATACATGTATATGTATTGTTCCTAACAGGGAACTATGGTCAATGTGCAATTGCATTTTTGTTTATAACTTTCCTTGAAGAAGGCTTTTTAAGCCGAACAATTGGATATTGAGATACATGTACTTCAACATATAAATTTTTTTTATATAAAATACAATGTATATGACTTTACAATTTACTTCCTAATACATTGTATATGGACTTTACCATGAGATGACGGGCGAAACAAACTATGCTTCTTTAGTTTTTCAGGTTTATTCCAATTTCATTTTCGAACAGATATTGTTCGGACAC
Organism: Archivesica marissinica; assembly: GCA_014843695.1. Taxonomy (NCBI): domain Eukaryota; kingdom Metazoa; phylum Mollusca; class Bivalvia; order Venerida; family Vesicomyidae; genus Archivesica; species Archivesica marissinica. The sequence continues at coordinate 64,895,855 of CM026399.1, read as the reverse complement.
TATCATCTCGGGATGTTCGCTATCACGCCATTCACTTCTCCGTAATCCCACATCTCCGCAGACTTTTCCCAGCACGTCCATATCGAACGTTGGCTTCACAAACACCACGAACGTGGTAGCGCCACCTTTCGTTAAATCCTGGGCGTAAAGGATATGAGATACCACATGATCTTTCAGTTTGGTAGTGTCTGTGCCGTATATGTCCAGCACGCATGCGAACGTAGGATTTTTGTATTCAGTTGTGGTAGAAAACGACAATAGACCTTTAACTTGCCCGTCCTCGCGGATGGAAACATCCGAACAAATCCTTGTTCTTTTGCCAGATCGCAGCAATGGTATATTAGTAACTATATCTCGATATGGCACCCAGTTGACAATAAGTCTGTTCTTTGGAAATAAGTATTGTTTAATGGCATCTGTTGACAAATACATGATGATGTCGTCGTCATTTGCTAGCTTTAATACTCCTATTGGAGTATCCAGTGACTTTGAAGAGCCAACATCGAATAGAAATTTTGTGATAAGCTGAAATATATAATATGTATTTCTAATTGCCACGAAATAGTTTATATTCGAAGTAGTAAACTGTATATTTAGTTGTATTTTTATGGAGGGTGTGGATAGGTACGCACCAGTAGTTAGCTAGCTTGATCATTACTTTATATGATAGATACATCTACTGATAAGCAGTACTTTAAAGCTTTTTCAATCATGTATTTGTGATAGAAAGCAATCAATTTATATAAAGGACGTTTTATATGAAAACAAAACTGTTAATTGTGGAGTTCCACAGGGCTCAGTATTAGGACCACTTTTATTCTTACTTTTTATTAATGATTTACCACTGCTGTTTTCGAATAAACACCGGTAGCGATTTATATGCAGATGATACTTCGAGTCGAGGCTCTCTTTCGAGACCCATACTACATGTTCCGAGGCCCCTACTACATGTTCCGGGGCCTCTACTACATGTTCCGGGGCCTCTACTACATGTTCCGGGGCCTCTTCTACATGTTCCGGGGCCTCTACTACATGTTCCGATGCCTCTACTACATGTTCCGATGCCTCTACTACATGTTCCAGGGCCCCTACTACATGTTCCGATGCCTCTACTACATGTTCCGATGCCTCTACTACATGTTCCGGGGCCTCTACTACATGTTCCGGGGCCTCTACTACATGTTCCGGGGCCTCTATTACATGTTTCGATGCCTCTACTACATGTTCCGGGGCCACTACTACATGTTCCGATGCCCCTACTACATATTCCAGGGCCTCTACTACATGTTCCGGGGCCTCTACTACATCTTCCGATGCCTCTACTACATGTTCCGATGCCTCTACTACATGTTCCGATGCCTCTACTACATGTTCCAGGGCCCCTACTACATGTTCCGGGGCCCCTACTACATGTTCCGATGCCCCTACTACATGTTCCGGGGCCTCTATTACATGTTCCGATGCCTCTACTACATGTTCCGATGCCTCTACTACATGTTCCGGGGCCTCTACTACATGTTCCAGGGCCCCTACTACATGTTCCGGGGTCTCTACTACATGTTCCGATGCCTCTACTACATGTTCCAGTGCCTCTACTACATATTCCGATGCCTCTACTACATGTTCCGATGCCTCTACTACATGTTCCAGGGCCCCTACTACATGTTCCGATGCCTCTACTACATGTTCCGATGCCTCTACTACATGTTACAGGGCCCCTACTACATGTTCCGATGCCTCTACTACATGTTCCAGGGCCCCTACTACATGTTCCGATGCCTCTACTACATGTTCCGATGCCTCTACTACATGTTACGATTCCTCTACTACATGTTCCGGGGCCTCTACTACATGTTCCAGGGCCCCTAATACATGTTCCGGGGCCCCTACTACATGTTCCGATGCCCCTACTACATGTTCCGGGGCCTCTACTACATGTTTCGGGGCCCCTACTACATATTCCAGGGCCTCTACTACTATGTTCCGGGGCCTCTACTACATGTTCCGATGCCTCTACTACATGTTCCGATGCCTCTACTACATGTTCCGGGGCCTCTACTACATGTTCCGGGGCCCCTACTACATGTTCCGATGCCTCTACTACATGTTCCGGGGCCTCTACTACATGTTCCGATGCCTCTACTACATGTTCCGATGCCTCTACTACATGTTCCAGTGCCTCTACTACATGTTCCGATGCCTCTACTACATGTTCCGATGCCTCTACTACATGTTCCATGGCCCCTACTACATGTTCCGATGCCTCTACTACATGTTCCGATGCCTCTACTACATGTTCCGGGGCCTCTACTACATGTTCCGATGCCTCTACTACATGTTCCGATGCCTCTACTACATGTTCTGGGGCCTCTACTACATGTTCCAGGGCCCCTACTACATGTTCCGGGGCCTCTACTACATGTTCCGGGGCCTCTACTACATGTTCCGATGCCTCTACTACATGTTCCAGTGCCTCTACTACATATTCCGATGCCTCTACTACATGTTCCGATGCCTCTACTACATGTTCCAGGGCCCCTACTACATGTTCCGATGCCTCTACTACATGTTCCAGGGCCCCTACTACATGTTCCGATGCCTCTACTACATGTTCCAGGGCCTCTACTACATGTTACGGGGCCTCTACTACATGTTCCGATGCCTCTACTACATGTTCCGATGCATCTACTACATGTTCCGGGGCCTCTACTACATGTTCCAGGTCCCCTACTACATGTTCCGGGGCCCCTACTACATGTTCCGATGCCCCTACTACATGTTCCGGGGCCTCTACTACATGTTCCAGGGCCCCAACTACATGTTCCGAGGCCTCTACTACATGTTCCGATGTTTCTACTACATGTTCCAGGGCCCCTACTACATGTTCCGAGGCCTCTACTACATGTTCCGATGCCTCTACTACATGTTCCAGGGCCCCTACTACATGTTCCGGGGCCCCTACTACATATTCCGATGCCTCTACTACATGTTCCGAGGCCTCTACTACATGTTCCGGGGCCTCTACTACATGTTCCGGGGCCCCTACTACATGTTCCGATGCCTCTACTACATGTTCAGAGGCCTCTACTACATGTTCCGGGGCCCCTACTACATGTTCCGGGGCCTCTACTACATGTTCCGGGGCCTCTACTACATGTTCCGGGGCCTCTACTACATGTTCCGATGCCTCTACTACATGTTCCAGTGCCTCTACTACATGTTCCGATGCCTCTACTACATGTTCCGATGCCTCTACTACATGTTCCAGGGCCCCTACTACATGTTCCGATGCCTCTACTACATGTTCCGATGCCTCTACTACATGTTCCGGGGCCTCTACTACATGTTCCGGGGCCTCTACTACATGTTCCGATGCCTCTACTACATGTTCCGATGCCTCTACTACATGTTCCGAGGCCTCTACTACATGTTCCAGTGCCCCTACTACATGTTCCGGGGCCTCTACTACATGTTCCGATGCCTCTACTACATGTTCCGATGCCTCTACTACATGTTCCGATGCCTCTACTACATGTTCCGATGCCTCTACTACATGTTCCAGGGCCCCTACTACATGTTCCGATGCCTCTACTACATGTTCCGGGGCCTCTACTACATGTTCCGGGGCCTCTACTACATGTTCCGATGCCTCTACTACATGTCCACACACCCCACACACCGGCCTCTACTACATGTTCCGGGGCCTCTACTACATGTTCCGATGCCTCTACTACATGTTCCGGTGCCTCTACTACATGTTCCGATGCCTCTACTACATGTTCCGGGGCCTCTACTACATGTTCCGGGGCCTCTACTACATGTTCCGATGCCTCTACTACATGTTCCGATGCCTCTACTACATGTTCCGTGCCTCTACTACATGTTCCGATGCCTCTACTACATGTTCCGATGCCTCTACTACATGTTCCGATGCCTCTACTACATGTTCCAGGGCCTCTACTACATGTTCCGATGCCTCTACTACATGTTCCGGGGCCTCTACTACATGTTCCAGGGCCCCTACTACATGTTCCGGGGCCTCTACTACATGTTCCGGGGCCTCTACTACATGTTCCGATGCCTCTACTACATGTTCCAGTGCCTCTACTACATGTTCCGATGCCTCTACTACATGTTCCGATGCCTCTACTACATGTTCCAGGGCCCCTACTACATGTTCCGATGCCTCTACTACATGTTCCGATGCCTCTACTACATGTTCCAGAGCCCCTACTACATGTTCCGATGCCTCTACTACATGTTCCAGGGCCTCTACTACATGTTCCGGGGCCTCTACTACATGTTCCGATGCCTCTACTACATATTCCGATGCCTCTACTACATGTTCCGATGCCCCTACTACATGTTCCGGGGCCTCTACTACATGTTCCGATGCCTCTACTACATGTTTCGGGGCCCCTACTACATATTCCAGGGCCTCTACTACATGTTCCGATGCCTCTACTACATGTTCCGATGCCTCTACTACATGTTCCGGGGCCTCTACTACATGTTCCGGGGCCCCTACTACATGTTCCGATGCCTCTACTACATGTTCAGGGGCCTCTACTACATGTTCCGGGGCCTCTACTACATGTTCCGATGCCTCTACTACATGTTCCAGTGCCTCTACTACATGTTCCGATGCCTCTACTACATGTTCCGATGCCTCTACTACATGTTCCAGGGCCCCTACTACATGTTCCGATGCCTCTACTACATGTTCCGATGCCTCTACTACATGTTCCAGTGCCTCTACTACATGTTCCGAGGCCTCTACTACATGTTCCGGGGCCTCTACTACATGTTCCGATGCCTCTACTACATGTTCCGGGGCCTCTACTACATGTTCCGGGGCCTCTACTACATGTTCAGAGACCTCTACTACATGTTCCGGGGCCTCTACTACATGTTCCGATGCCTCTACTACATGTTCCAGTGCCTCTACTACATGTTCCGAGGCCTCTACTACATGTTCCGGGGCCTCTACTACATGTTCCGATGCCTCTACTACATGTTCCGGGGCCTCTACTACATGTTCCGGGGCCTCTACTACATGTTCAGAGACCTCTACTACATGTTCCGGGGCCTCTACTACATGTTCCGATGCCTCTACTACATGTTCCGGGGCCTCTACTACATGTTCCGATGCCTCTACTACATGTTACGGGGCCTCTACTACATGTTCCAGGGCCCCTACTACATGTTCCGGGGCCCCTACTACATGTTCCGATGCCCCTACTACATGTTCCGGGGCCTCTACTACATGTTCCGATGCCTCTACTACATGTTCCGGGGCATCTACTACATGTTTCGGGGCCTCTACTACATGTTCCGATGCCTCTACTACATGTTCCGATGCCTCTACTACATGTTCCAGTGCCTCTACTACATATTCCGATGCCTCTACTACATGTTCCGATGCCTCTACTACATGTTCCAGGGCCCCTACTACATGTTCCGATGCCTCTACTACATGTTCCGATGCCTCTACTACATGTTCCGGGGCCTCTACTACATGTTCCGATGCCTCTACTACATGTTCCGATGCCTCTACTACATGTTCCGGGGCCTCTACTACATGTTCCAGGGCCCCTACTACATGTTCCGGGGCCCCTACTACATGTTCCGATGCCTCTACTACATGTTCCGATGCCTCTACTACATGTTCCGATGCCTCTACTACATGTTCCAGTGCCTCTACTACATATTCCGATGCCTCTACTACATGTTCCGATGCCTCTACTACATGTTCCAGGGCCCCTACTACATGTTCCGATGCCTCTACTACATGTTCCGATGCCTCTACTACATGTTCCAGGGCCCCTACTACATGTTCCGATGCCTCTACTACATGTTCCAGGGCCTCTACTACATGTTCCGGGGCCTCTACTACATGTTCCGATGCCTCTACTACATGTTCCGATGCCTCTACTACATGTTCCAGTGCCTCTACTACATATTCCGATGCCTCTACACATGTTCCGATGCCTCTACTACATGTTCCAGGGCCCCTACTACATGTTCCGATGCCTCTACTACATGTTCCGATGCCTCTACTACATGTTCCAGGGCCCCTACTACATGTTCCGATGCCTCTACTACATGTTCCGGGGCCTCTACTACATGTTCCGATGCCTCTACTACATGTTCCGATGCCTCTACTACATGTTCCGGGGCCTCTACTACATGTTCCAGGGCCCCTACTACATGTTCCGGGGCCTCTACTACATGTTCCGGGGCCTCTACTACATGTTCCGATGCCTCTACTACATGTTCCGATGCCTCTACTACATGTTCCGATGCCTCTACTACATGTTCCGGGGCCTCAACTACATGTTCCGGGGCCCCTACTACATGTTCCGATGCCTCTACTACATGTTCCGGGGCCTCTACTACATGTTCCGATGCCTCTACTACATGTTCCGATGCCTCTACTACATGTTCCGATGCCTCTACTACATGTTCCAGGGCCTCTACTACATGTTCCGATGCCTCTACTACATGTTCCGATGCCTCTACTACATGTTCCGGGGCCTCTACTACATGTTCCGGGCCCCTACTACATGTTCCGGGCCTCTACTACATGTTCCGGGCCTCTACTACATGTTCCGATGCCTCTACTACATGTTCCGGTGCCTCTACTACATGTTCCGATGCCTCTACTACATGTTCCGATGCCTCTACTACATGTTCCAGGGCCTCTACTACATGTTCCGAGGCCTCTACTACATGTTCCGATGCCTCTACTACATGTTCCAGAGCCCCTACTACATGTTCCGATGCCTCTACTACATGTTCCAGTGCCTCTACTACATGTTCCGATGCCTCTACTACATGTTCCGATGCCTCTACTACATGTTCCAGGGCCCTACTACATGTTCCGATGCCTCTACTACATGTTCCGATGCCTCTACTACATGTTACAGGGCCCCTACTACATGTTCCGATGCCTCTACTACATGTTCCAGGGCCCCTACTACATGTTCCGATGCCTCTACTACATGTTCCGATGCCTCTACTACATGTTCCGATGCCTCTACTACATGTTCCGGGGCCTCTACTACATGTTCCAGGGCCCCTAATACATGTTCCGGGGCCCCTACTACATGTTCCGATGCCCCTACTACATGTTCCGGGGCCTCTACTACATGTTTCGGGGCCCCTACTACATATTCCAGGGCCTCTACTACATGTTCCGGGGCCTCTACTACATGTTCCGATGCCTCTACTACATGTTCCGATGCCTCTACTACATGTTCCGGGGCCTCTACTACATGTTCCGGGGCCCCTACTACATGTTCCGATGCCTCTACTACATGTTCCGGGGCCTCTACTACATGTTCCGATGCCTCTACTACATGTTCCGATGCCTCTACTACATGTTCCAGTGCCTCTACTACATGTTCCGATGCCTCTACTACATGTTCCGATGCCTCTACTACATGTTCCAGGGCCTCTACTACATGTTCCGTGCCTCTACTACATGTTCCGATGCCTCTACTACATGTTCCGGGGCCTCTACTACATGTTCCGATGCCTCTACTACATGTTCCGATGCCTCTACTACATGTTCCGAGGCCTCTACTACATGTTCCAGGGCCCCTACTACATGTTCCGGGGCCTCTACTACATGTTCCGATGCCTCTACTACATGTTCCGATGCCTCTACTACATGTTCCAGTGCCTCTACTACATATTCCGATGCCTCTACTACATGTTCCGATGCCTCTACTACATGTTCCAGGGCCCCTACTACATGTTCCGATGCCTCTACTACATGTTCCAGGGCCCCTACTACATGTTCCGATGCCTCTACTACATGTTCCAGGGCCTCTACTACATGTTCCGGGGCCTCTACTACATGTTCCGATGCCTCTACTACATGTTCCGATGCCTCTACTACATGTTCCGGGGCCTCTACTACATGTTCCAGGTCCCCTACTACATGTTCCGGGGCCCCTACTACATGTTCCGATGCCCCTACTACATGTTCCGGGGCCTCTACTACATGTTCCAGGGCCCCAACTACATGTTCCGAGGCCTCTACTACATGTTCCGATGTTTCTACTACATGTTCCAGGGCCCCTACTACATGTTCCGAGGCCTCTACTACATGTTCCGATGCCTCTACTACATGTTCCAGGGCCCCTACTACATGCCCCCCACACATTCCGATGCCTCTACTACATGTTCCGAGGCCTCTACTACATGTTCCGGGGCCTCTACTACATGTTCCGGGGCCCCTACTACATGTTCCGATGCCTCTACTACATGTTCAGAGGCCTCTACTACATGTTCCGGGGCCTCTACTACATGTTCCGGGGCCTCTACTACATGTTCCGGGGCCTCTACTACATGTTCCGATGCCTCTACTACATGTTCCGATGCCTCTACTACATGTTCCAGTGCCTCTACTACATATTCCGATGCCTCTACTACATGTTCCGATGCCTCTACTACATGTTCCAGGGCCCCTACTACATGTTCCGATGCCTCTACTACATGTTCCGATGCCTCTACTACATGTTCCGGGGCCTCTACTACATGTTCCGATGCCTCTACTACATGTTCCGATGCCTCTACTACATGTTCCGGGGCCTCTACTACATGTTCCATGCCTCTACTACATGTTCCGGGCCTCTACTACATGTTCCGGGGCCTCTACTACATGTTCCGATGCCTCTACTACATGTTCCGATGCCTCTACTACATGTTCCGGGGCCTCTACTACATGTTCCAGGGCCCCTACTACATGTTCCGGGGCCTCTACTACATGTTCCGGGGCCTCTACTACATGTTCCGATGCCTCTACTACATGTTCCGATGCCTCTACTACATGTTCCGATGCCTCTACTACATGTTCCGGGGCCTCTACTACATGTTCCGGGGCCCCTACTACATGTTCCGATGCCTCTACTACATGTTCCGGGGCCTCTACTACATGTTCCGATGCCTCTACTACATGTTCCGGGGCCTCTACTACATGTTCCGGGGCCTCTACTACATGTTCCGGGGCCTCTACTACATGTTCCGATGCCTCTACTACATGTTCCGATGCCTCTACTACATGTTCCAGTGCCTCTACTACATATTCCGATGCCTCTACTACATGTTCCGATGCCTCTACTACATGTTCCAGGGCCCCTACTACATGTTCCGATGCCTCTACTACATGTTCCGATGCCTCTACTACATGTTCCAGGGCCTCTACTACATGTTCCGATGCCTCTACTACATGTTCCGGCCTCTACTACATGTTCCGATGCCTCTACTACATGTTCCGATGCCTCTACTACATGTTCCGGGGCCTCTACTACATGTTCCAGGGCCCCTACTACATGTTCCGGGGCCTCTACTACATGTTCCGATGCCTCTACTACATGTTCCGATGCCTCTACTACATGTTCCGATGCCTCTACTACATGTTCCGGGGCCTCAACTACATGTTCCGGGGCCCCTACTACATGTTCCGATGCCTCTACTACATGTTCCGGGGCCTCTACTACATGTTCCGATGCCTCTACTACATGTTCCGATGCCTCTACTACATGTTCCGATGCCTCTACTACATGTTCCAGGGCCTCTACTACATGTTCCGATGCCTCTACTACATGTTCCGATGCCTCTACTACATGTTCCGGGGCCTCTACTACATGTTCCAGGGCCCCTACTACATGTTCCGGGGCCTCTACTACATGTTCCGGGGCCTCTACTACATGTTCCGATGCCTCTACTACATGTTCCGATGCCTCTACTACATGTTCCGATGCCTCTACTACATGTTCCGGGGCCTCAACTACATGTTCCGGGGCCCCTACTACATGTTCCGATGCCTCTACTACATGTTCCGGGGCCTCTACTACATGTTCCGATGCCTCTACTACATGTTCCGATGCCTCTACTACATGTTCCGATGCCTCTACTACATGTTCCAGGGCCTCTACTACATGTTCCGATGCCTCTACTACATGTTCCGATGCCTCTACTACATGTTCCGGCCCTACTACATGTTCCGGGCCTCTACTACATGTTCCGATGCCTCTACTACATGTTCCGGGGCCTCTACTACATGTTCCGGGGCCTCTACTACATGTTCCGATGCCCTACTACATGTTCCGGCCCACACATTCCGGCCTCTACTACATGTTCCGATGCCTCTACTACATGTTCCGGGGCCTCTACTACATGTTCCGATGCCTCTACTACATGTTCCGATGCCTCTACTACATGTTCCGGGGCCTCTACTACATGTTCCGGGGCCCCTACTACATGTTCCGATGCCTCTACTACATGTTCCGGGGCCTCTACTACATGTTCCGGGGCCTCTACTACATGTTCCGATGCCTCTACTACATGTTCCGATGCCTCTACTACATGTTCCAGGCCTCTACTACATGTTCCGATGCCTCTACTACATGTTCCGATGCCTCTACTACATGTTCCGGGGCCTCTACTACATGTTCCGATGCCTCTACTACATGTTCCGAGCCTCTACTACATGTTCCAGGGCCTCTACTACATGTTCCGGGGCCTCTACTACATGTTCCGATGCCTCTACTACATGTTCCGATGCCTCTACTACATGTTCCGGGGCCTCTACTACATGTTCCAGGGCCCCTACTACATGTTCCGGGGCCTCTACTACATGTTCCGGGGCCTCTACTACATGTTCCGATGCCTCTACTACATGTTCCAGTGCCTCTACTACATGTTCCGAGGCCTCTACTACATGTTCCGGGGCCTCTACTACATGTTCCGATGCCTCTACTACATGTTCCGGGGCCTCTACTACATGTTCCGGGGCCTCTACTACATGTTCAGATACCTCTACTACATGTTCCGGGGCCTCTACTACATGTTCCGATGCCTCTACTACATGTTCCGGGGCCTCTACTACATGTTCCGATGCCTCTACTACATGTTACGGGGCCTCTACTACATGTTCCAGGGCCCCTACTACATGTTCCGGGGCCCCTACTACATGTTCCGATGCCCCTACTACATGTTCCGGGGCCTCTACTACATGTTCCGATGCCTCTACTACATGTTCCGGGGCCTCTACTACATGTTCCGGGGCCTCTACTACATGTTCCGATGCCTCTACTACATGTTCCGATGCCTCTACTACATGTTCCAGTGCCTCTACTACATGTTCCGATGCCTCTACTACATGTTCCGATGCCTCTACTACATGTTCCAGGGCCTCTACTACATGTTCCGATGCCTCTACTACATGTTCCGATGCCTCTACTACATGTTCCAGGGCCCCTACTACATGTTCCGATGCCTCTACTACATGTTCCAGGGCCTCTACTACATGTTCCGGGGCCTCTACTACATGTTCCGATGCCTCTACTACATGTTCCGATGCCTCTACTACATGTTCCGGGCCTCTACTACATGTTCCGATGCCTCTACTACATGTTCCGATGCCTCTACTACATGTTCCAGGGCCCCTACTACATGTTCCGATGCCTCTACTACATGTTCCGATGCCTCTACTACATGTTCCAGGCCTCTACTACATGTTCCGATGCCTCTACTACATGTTCCGATGCCTCTACTACATGTTCCAGGGCCCCTACTACATGTTCCGGTGCCCCTACTACATGTTCCGAGGCCCCTACTACATGTTCCGGGGCCCCTACTACATGTTCCGGGGCCTCTACTACATGTTCCGAGGCCTCTACATGTTCCGGGGCCTCTACTACATGTTCCGATGCCTCTACTACATGTTCCGATGCCTCTACTACATGTTCCAGGGCCCCTACTACATGTTCCGAGGCCCCTACTACATGTTCCGATGCCTCTACTACATGTTCCGGGGCCTCTACTACATGTTCCGGGGCCTCTACTACATGTTCCGATGCCTCTACTACATGTTCCGATGCCTCTACTACATGTTCCGGGG